>CM061114.1:3005135-3323650 GCA_030770115.1 Daphnia galeata
ATTCTTTTTAGTGGGAGGGGAAAGGATGATGCGCATCAAAGATCGATCGTCTTATTATATCCCGTATACAGAGAAATTCGGTTACGTAAAATTGTTGTCAGAAAATCTTTTGAGATGATCAGCAGCCTAAGGACTTCTATTCAGTAGATTTCTCCCATATTCAAAATGTCTTGCTCGTCATCAATTACTTACTTTTCGAAGACGAGAGAACAGAACCTAGATTGGACAAAGTTTTAAGCTTTTTCATTTTTAAACTTGCTCAAAGATTTTATGTAAAGAAGATCAGACTTGGTTTTTTTCTGCGTATTAGGTATGTTAAAGAGATTCAAGGAAACTGGTGGGACTTTTAAAAAAGAATAACGAGTGACTCTTAACTAAAATCGCGTTAGTTTGATTCCTTTGATCGGTGCTGTGAGCGGAGGACAAACTGAGTCAAATTTCTCATTGTTGACTGGCCAAACATCAGCGATCGAGAAATTGAATCCCGATGTTTAACACTTGAAGTGTCGATTGGGGAGCGACAGGATCGATCGATGAAAAAGTCGATTTGAAACTGCGCGTGTTATATACAGCCGCCCCACAAAACAGGTGGGACGTCATTTCCATACCGTAATAATATACGTCTCGATAAGCCCAAGGGAAAATAAGTCGACAATCCGCGTTTTCTTTTGTTCTGTTGTACAACTCATTTCTACTTTTTTATCATTTTTGAATGACGCGCTGAAAATGTTATACCGTTACGGATGAGAAATGTTATAAAATATGAATGCCTATATAGAGCAACCAAAAACGGATAAGTTTTAGGGTGGAACGAATTTTATTTTATTAATAATCTATCGCTAGGGGAAATGGGAAACGTATTAACTTATATAGTATAAAAAATTGTATTTTCTTACCAAAACCGTTTTGAAATCGACGTGACGCCTAGCGACCGTTCCATAGCCGGGACGCGACGATATTGAAGAATCGATCCTGAATTAATGTCAAAGAGCACACATAATAAACGGCCGGTACATAGATCCATCGGCAGCTTTTGATAATATCGTATAGACGTCGAGAAAGATGCGAGATATATACGTATAATGTTAATAAAGAAGCAGAGTAAACCCGAAGGAATATAGTCTATAAGGATCCAACTTTACGGAGACATTTGCTGCCTCACAATCCTACGCATATGACACACTTTTCAATTGTGTACGTATATACTAAGAGAACATAATCAATTCGAGTTATTCCTTTTTTTTAAAGTGAAATTGAAATTTAGATTATTTTATAATTTTTGTTTGTCTGTTTTTATTATACAGTAAGGGAATTCAAATTTATACTTCGCTATTACATCCAGCAGATCAAACATTTGGCACTGAATGTGTTGCTGTTATTTTGAAATATACGTATCAGTAAAATCATTTCTTATTCATCCAAAATGAGCCAAATATGTTCTCATGACATTTGCGTGTCGTAACAGACAAAATACGGGAGGTAAATAAGTCAATTTGAACATAGTCCTCCAATACATGTTTAGATCAGAAGTATTATTATACTTGCATATGCAGTAGCGCTGCTGTTATAAGAGCATTATAAAGGATTTTGGGAGATTTTCGTTGTACCCAACGCGCATCATGCTGTGCGCTCCCGGATGCTAAAAATAAGAGGAAACGTCCATCAAAAGGAATAAAAACCTGTCCGATCTTCTTTTGGTTGACTTTGGGGTGGATGAATGGAAAATAAAAGATAAGAATATGCTGGATGTCAGACAACAAATGTATACCCCTGCCAGAATGTGTATTAGGATTTTATTTTAAAAGAAAAAAAGTTCCATTCAAATGCAACGACCAACTTTTTTGTTGCGTGAACGACGTCTGATGAATCTCAAACGTTATTTACGCGTCAGTCTGTATCTACAGTTGACAACTTGATGATGAGCTGATTTCGTCGACTTAATATTATATTTTTTAATCGACTTTGCTTGTTCGCTCTCGTCGCGACGCCTGCGCGGCTAACATTTTGAAGAAAACAAAAAAGAAAGTTGACGTCTCCATAAAGACATTTTCAAACTTATTTGACGTGGAGCAGTGCGATTTTCATCGCTAAAGAACTCATGCAAATCGTTGTGTGTATTAATATTTATCCCGCGGTTAAATTTGAATGTCTTTAGAAACGTATAATAAATACGAGACCATATTAATATTGTTATTTAATTTGTTATTATTTGGGAAAAGATATCGCTATGACGTATTTAAATTATAAATGGAGACTCTCAGCAGCAGCAGAAGAAATACGAGATTACTTACTACATTGACGTCAAATCATATATCTATTTACAGAATGAGAAAAAGCCTTGAAGCCTCCAGGAAATGAGATGCGCCACTCCAATTCCGTTCATCCGCATTGACTGACTGATATAAGTACGTTCGCGGGATACATGCTGGATTTACATTCGTTGTTCATACAATCATGAAATTGGCTTAAATCATCAATGAATTACAGCCCTTAATTTCATACATATACGTATCCACTAATATTATAGAATTTATATTACACTTTATATGTTCTTTGCTATTTCGAATTAAGTTCTCTCGTTGAATATATATTTTTGAATATTCATATTATAGGCGTTATAGCGTTGTAGCCCGAATGGAAATCCGTTTTATATTAACTCATCACATTCTAAAAGTATAGTTGAAGCCTCAGTTGGAACAGGAATAGCCAGCATTAATATTCATAATTCCACGAATAAATTAACTGTTGTAATATGACATTGGCGCACTTAAACGGCCGATGGATAGACTTGTCACTTTCATTCCCTTAATATTTCCGATAATCTTATACAACTACTAGGTACATATCTAAATGTTTCACGAAAGGATAGAAAATGAGATGAAGGAAACGAAAATAAGACGAAATATACAACCGTGTATTATAACTAGCCTTAGCTACAGTATTTTCCCGTTGCGTAGGGCGAGGCAGTTTATAACGATGTAGTATGCGAGCCAGCAATTTGCGATTAATTTCCATCGGTTGCTTATGGCGATCACATCATATCCATGTTTCCATGTCAACTAATATAATAGTCACAGCGCTTCTACAGCATCGTATGTAGATCCAACAGAATTGACTTGTCTATAACTTGCTGGACTCAACTGTTGGCTCTACTGCACAGCAGTTGAATAACGGTTTCATCTTCTACCGTGTCCTGTTTCTCCGAAAACAAATATGCGCAATAATTGAGAGCAGCACAGTCTATTCTAATATTAAACAGAAGAATCATATTTCAACTGTTTGTTTATTGTTCCCCAATTGGTATTAGATTTTACAAGTTGAGTTGATGCATTTTATGAGTTTCCAGCCGATGAACGATACTGCTAGACACGTAACGGACAACCACCAATAGAACGGGCTGTTCCTGCTGTTGCATTTCTTCCTTATTCATTTCACTAATGGATTTATTTATGTTGGTCTTTATTTCTTCAGTACTGACTGATGATGGTGGTGTGGCCAATTGATTTGATGGGGGCTGATGCTGGACGAGACGGACATCCGTTTGATATTCGTGGACGATGTCTTTATTAGTCATCGGCAGGTGATAGATGACAGAAGGTTTGACAGTGATGTGTGTTATCGTTAGAGCGGTATCGAATGAACTAAGAAACGGCCTCGGACGTGATTGTTCTTTTTTGTCCAGCATCATCAAATGTTGACGGTGTCCGAATCCATTGAGAAAACGTAACGCCATTTTTTCCCAGGCCAATTTGAACTGCATAAGAAATAATTTTAATTCTCTTATTCTATATAATCAAAATATAAGATGGAATGTTATATACGTACCTGAGTGTTTAAGAAGCCGTAAATGATGGGATTGAGGACGGACGAAGTTTTGGCAAACAGACTGGGCACCGTTGCCACAACAGGTGAAATGGAGACCACCGATGATGTCACATTATTGTTGCTGAGCGTCTCTACGAGCGCCAGAATGGAGTACGGAGTCCAGGCAATGAGAAAGGCACCGATCATGACGGCCACCATCATCGTCGATCGTTTCTCGGCGGCATCGCTTTGAAAACTGAGTTGTTTTTTATGCAAACGACGACGAAGATGATAATTTGATGAATTCTGGCTGATGGCTCGTTTCTTATTGATTTCACTCTTCACTTTTCGTACGGCGCGTAAAATGTTGAAATACGAAACGAAAATGACGATCATCGGAACGATAAGTCCAAATGTGAACATGTAGAAAATGTACGATTGATTACTTCCGGATTTCAATTCCCAATTCACCGAGCAACTGTATCAAATTTAATTTAATTAATTTTACATTTAAAGCACAATGTGAGGTCTATACCTGATGTGAGCTGCTTCACGATCGTAATGGCCCCATCCGAACATGGGCGGAGAGGTGACGATCAGGACGTAACTCCAAATGAGCGCTAAAAGGATCGCGGCTTTGTGCCATCCAAGCCGGACACTGTGAGCAGTGAACGCCGTTAATCGATTGGAGACGTGATTTTGTACGACGAGTTTGCATCGTAACATGGCCAAAACGGATAGTGTTGTGATCGATCCGATTCCTGTTCAATATTATCAAACTTTATAATCTAATTTGCGCATATTTAAACAATTGACTTTTGAATATCAACCTGCCGTTGATATGATCATAGCGTAAGCAGCGCACAATTCTTTGCTAAATGGCCAACCGGAATTAAAAGCGGCTTCTATTGAAATCGGAGCCCTATATATAATACGTCCCCGTATATAATTAATGTTATCCGAATGAAAAATAGAATGTTTTAAATATACCCGAATCCGGCGCTTATTCCGTCTGAGCAAGCCAAATTGAGTAACATCCAATTTAATGGCGTCATTTTCTATATATAATCAAAAATTATTCGCCGTTTTAATTAAATCTATTTTCAATTTAAATCATTTGAATTGAATTACATATACCTGTTTGTCGTTGATCAGAACAAGGACGACGATCGTGTTCAACATCAATCCCATAACACTGATGAAAAGTAGATAACCAGCCGCTGATTTGTAAGCCCAAATGGGCATCAAAAGGCGGTTCTCTGACGTGATTGCATTGAATTCCGAATCGTTGCTGATGCTGACCATCAACATTTCTTGTGAATTGTATTCAATTGTCCCTCCTCCACCTTCGACTTGACTTTCACTATGAGCGACGACGCTCAACAACAAAAAGCTCAGCAATAACAAAACAATACGATGAGTTCCTCGATTGACGGACATCTTATCTTATTATGTCTCAAATGACGTCCAGAAAATGGTTCAAGTAATCGGAGATGATGAATCAACAAAATAATATGCTGAAGCACAGCCTCAGCAATTGATATGGAGACGTTGTGTGCGTGCCATGACCTGGCGACTAATAGCAAAAACTCTTGTCGAATGATGATTTCATATAGTGCGCTGGATGCTTACGGGGCTCCGGCGTCCTACGCATCCATATATCCAAACGACGACGACATCCAAAAATTATAATAGAAAAAAAATCCTTTATACGGTTTTCGGCGATCGATCGATCGTTTTGATTTAGGTCAT
The DNA here is from genome assembly GCA_030770115.1 of Daphnia galeata. Taxonomy (NCBI): domain Eukaryota; kingdom Metazoa; phylum Arthropoda; class Branchiopoda; order Diplostraca; family Daphniidae; genus Daphnia; species Daphnia galeata. Next base: position 3,010,692 of record CM061114.1, read on the forward strand.
ATAAAGTCACACGAGCAACATAGGGTTATGGCATCAGACGCTACTATATTTATATAAATAGAACCAACACAATAATACACCGGAGTATGTAAGGAATCAACGGTCCAGTGAACTTTGTGTGTAGAGATTCATCGCTTGTGATGTGAGTGCTGGCCAAGTTTTTACCAAATTCACAACTAAGTTCAGTCGCACTTCTATAAGTAAAATTGAGGTCAACGTTTTTTCGTTCATCCACCAAGAAACCGGAATAATTCGCTAGTTGTTTAGCCTTTCGTTTCGCAAGGAGAGAGCAGCACAGCAGAGAAACAAGTCATTTTAAAACAAATATTTAATTCTATAATATAGGAATAAAGAGAATGTAATGTGTTTAGTTACATTTTTATTTATTTATTAAATTATATATATTAAATAAGAGATGCGAAAACGTTGATTTCAGCATTATGTTGATTCATTCTATTATATTCTATATTAGATAATATGGAGTAGAGGTTTAAAAGTTTGTTTAATGAAAATCAATCTCAAGTCTAGGTCGTTTTTCAATATAGATTGCCAATGAAAGTCATTGGCAATAATCAGTCGAGCAGCATCTTTTATGGATTCGCAGTTCGCTACTATATGTGGGTCTGCTGTTTGTCCCGACAGTGGTCATCGCAGTCACTTATGTTCCATTTCTATATAGTATAGTATTATGAGTATACACATAAGGTATACACATTTTTAAAAGTTAATTGGAGTTCATTCTAAAATAGAAAATCCAAATCGAAGCAATTGGGAAAAACCTCAGCGGGTGAAGAGCACAGATTGCCCCCGAATATCGTATTGAATTTTTGTTTGTTTTACATCATTTTTACGTCCCAGAATGAAATATTTCAGTTAATATAATCAAAATTGTGTTAAAGTCCGACCATCGTGCGTCTGTCTCTCTTTCTCCGTGTTATTTGGGAATATGAGGCCATAGATACTATAATACTATAACGAATAAATTCAGTTTTTGTTTTTCAATTAATGCTGGAAATTTAGTGAAATCCGGTCATCACACAGAAGGTGAAAAACCTGAAATAACCTGGAAAAACATAGAAGACAAGATACAAAAACTCCTTTCTCAACCCGTATATAGACGCATAAATTATATTAGCCAATAGCTCCATCAATAATCAGGTGAAATTCAAGTGAAAGAAGATTGTTGCGAATTATTCTTGCTGTGGATGAACGAAAAAACGTTGACCTCATTTTAATTTATAGAAATGGACGAGGAAATGGACTGAACCCCTTAGTTGCGAATTTGGTGAAAACTTGGCCACTCACATCAGCATAAAGCGGGGAAAACCCTGGAATAACCTGGGAAAAACCTAAATAGACGACAAAATATAGAAAACGGGGCGTTTTGAAACGTACACCGATGCATCGAGAGAGACAAGTCGGCCGGTGTATATAAAGCGAACTGTTTCTTCTCATTTGAACACACACAGCATCGAATTATTCGAATAACAAGAATCTTCCTCTTCATTCAATTCTCTAAAATACAAAACAATAAGAAAATGCAGCGAACTAATTCTATGCTGATTGTAAGTACAAAACCGAAAAACTTGAATCCAACGAATTATTGGTTGATTATTATTTAAAATTGATTTTTCCCCTTTCAATTTTACACAGCGATTCACCTTTGTGTTGGTCTTATTGTGCATCATCGTATCCTGTTACTCGGTGATGGCATGCGATTGCGATTATCACAGCGGTGGATGCTCAATTAGCAAGCCTGCTTCTTCGGGAAATGCCTGCAAATGTTCCTACAAAGGATTCTACACTTGCAGTGGGAGCCAAACGGGTTGCCGCGATTCCTCATCCCATTACTGCCATAATCCTGATACATCCATTCAATCCTGTTTCCTTGGCGGTGGCGATTGCGGTGGTTACTAATTAATGAAACTAAGAAACGTTTTCAATTTTCATTATAAGAGACATTTTCAAATTTCAATGTCTTTAATAAATTTTGAATAAACGGACGTATAGACAAAACTGAACTTGCACCATCTGAGTCTCTCTATCTTACCCTTCTGCCAACTCGTTGAGTATACAAATTAACCAGTATTATAACTAAAGATGAAGTGGTTGACTGTACAATTCATCTGCATGTATAGTTAGATAGGATATTTTAAAAGATCAGTTCAAATGCCAGTTCATGTTCAGAATCTTATTTAATCTTTCATCGTGAATCCAAACTATTTGTAAGCTAGGCAAAGCGGGCAAAGTCGTTCCCACATTCTTCATCGCCATTGCAGCAAAATTTCCTTCTATACATTGAAATTGGCATGCGATCAACATGCACGGATGATGATTTAAGGATATGACGAGACACTCCAAGCGGGGCGATATCATACAATAAGATTTTAAAGATTTTAAATATATGAAAGTGATGTCAACAACAAGTTTCCCGCTGCTGCCCATTATGCTCGCCCGTTCCGGACTTCGCCGTCAATGCCACGGACAACTGGAGGCCATAAACACCTACAGGTCATTGTCCGCTTTTTTAATTATTAAAAAAAAAACAAAAAAAAACCAAACAAATTGTAACCAGTTTTTCTTTCATATTTGTTATTGTGTGATATGCTGCCATTAGTGTTGTGTTTGAGCTCCAGAATCGTGTGTTATTTTCCAATAAAATGTAGTCCAACACTGTGACGTCGGCAAAAGAAACGAAATTAAAGTGTTGCTGGTCTTGGGCGTTTCCTCTTGGATGGTGTCCAAATGCGTGTCAACAGCGCCATTTCACCTATAGTGATACAAGTTGTGGATGACGCAATCTGAAAACAAGTAGTACGTAAAGTGTCACTATATCTTATGCATGTCAAGTAAATTAATCTCTAACTGTTGTGCTTGGAACAAATATTATCTAAATCTATTCAGCACCGACTTGTTGAACAACGAAAAAGAAATGCTTCTCTATACGCTTTTATAGGAATCCACTAGGATCTCCTTCGTTTTTTTTTTATTTGAGCTAAAAAATTGGGACAATAATGGTTCACGATTGAGTTTAACACCCCAATGTATTTATCACAAAATCTTGTGAATCATTTTTCGGATGGCTTTAAGCAATAAAAGTGATTTAGGTACAGAAACTCGGTCCCCTGGAACAAAATCGGGATTAAATTGGAATGGTAAAAGCGTCGATGCTTTCCAATGGTGGCGAAACAATTAATACTCTTGGTCCTTAAAGATTAAATAGCGATGCATGATTGATGAGCTATACGCTATCAACAATTTCATAGTTTCATCCGTTTTCGAAAAAATTTAATTGAACCCAATTGCAGTTTTACAATTCGTGGGATAAAACTATTACTTAGGATAAAACTATTTATTATAGTTTTGTAATATTTGTGAATATATCAGGGTCCGATAATTGCATGCAAATTGGATTCTTTGCCCAGTGGCTCTAAAAATGCACGTTTTTCTTACACTTGGTACAGACTAAAAGCCACGTTAGTTCATTAACTTTATAATTATTACCTGCCTCGACTTCCAGTTGCCTCTGGCAATTATTGAAGCTGTTGCTCACTTGCCTCTATTGATGAACAGATCGCAATAATTTTGCAAAGACTTCACAAGGTTGTTCCATGTAGTATACAAGTTAGTTATAATACAACGTAAAATATGCAGAGTGCTGCAAGTGTAATAAGGAATTCATCCATCAGTTTGATGATATCAAACAAACTACCACGCCCATGTGAACTGAAAATGATGAATTCGTCAAATGCAAACGTATTTTTATTTTATTTTATTTTTTTTCAAATGGTGTACACGATGAAACTGATCACCTTTTTTTCCTTTCCAGATAGTTTCACCTTCGACGTTCAAACATCTTGTCATTCAAACCACACCCTTCAAACCACCTAGCGGCGTTATTCCGGTCGACATGCAAAAAAAGCGCCAATAATTTATTACGAAATGAAGAAGATGGCAAATGGGAAGATTCATCCGAATACAGATTGGTTCATCCATATAAGGCTACAGCTGTGTAATCTTAATTAAAATGGTAAACTAAATACGCAGCATGAGCGCTACATCCTTGGCTACAGACAGTATACAAGCCGCTTCAAAACTGAACTCACGAATGTACAAGAAGAACTAAATAAAAGGAGGTACACTGTCGAGTTACAAACCAGAACTCAACCGGCAAGGAAAATGTTCACTTCATTGCTGTTTTGCAGTTGTTTCGTCGCTTTCCTGTCCACTGGCTCGGTCAGCACCAACAGCCAAGTGCTGGACTACACAACTTATTCCAATCTGATAGCGCTACTCACTGGTAACACGGAGATCGCATCACCTGCTGAGCAGAGTCCCTATTTGCGAAGACTTCCTCAACAACAACGTAAATATTTTCTAAAACTATTGTAGCGCTAAAAATCAGATGAATTCAAAATTTTCTTTTGACTTTTTTTAAAATAGAAGCAGCAAGGCCTTATTATGCAAGCCCTGTCGTCGATTACCATCAGCCGTATTACCTAGTGTATCCGCCGCAACCATTCGTCGCTAAAATGTTTCGCCCTCAAATGCTTGATCGAAGATTTCAAAACGCAGATTTAAAATCTCAGAGTCAATTCCGGTCCAGCGCAGATTCTCGTTTTTATCCATTGAGGTTAATTTCGTTGATCAGTTCTCTGGCGAAAGGATTAGCTGGTTATGAGAATAGCACTTTCTTCCCTTAAAAATTATTTTTTCATAACTCGGGATAATTGGCTGCAGGCCCGCCAGGCCCCCCAGGTCCTCCCGGAGCAGCTGGTCTCGATGGGATACCCGGTCTTGATGGAAATCCTGGTGCTGATGGAAATCCTGGTCGTGATGGAAATCCTGGTCGTGATGGAAATCCTGGTCGTGATGGAAATCCTGGTCCTGATGGCAATCCCGGACCTGGTCCCGATGGGAATCCCGGCCTTGACGGGAATCCTGGTGCTGATGGAGCAGCAGGTCCCGATGGGAATCCCGGCCTTGATGGAAATCCTGGTCCCGATGGGAATCCCGGACCCGATGGAAATCCCGGACCCGATGGAGCAGCAGGTCCTCAAGGTCCTCCAGGACCCTCAGATTCCCCTTTGTTTTCTTATTTACCACGAATATATTTAAAATGAAATAAATAGCATAGCAGACTAGCATACCAGAAATACAAATAGCAGTCTAACAAGATGGCATTCATCATCTCGTCGTGTTAGTTTACTTGTATATATCCTTATAAACCACAAACATTACATTTGATGGGAACCGGACTTGATGGGAATCCTGAACCCGATGGAGCATGTGGAGTTCCAGGTCTATACCCTGTCCTTAAAAAATGCCTTTGGTTTTTAAAAAGGATTCATGTGCTTAAATTTTTCAATAAACTTTCACTCGTTTTTTCAATGAATATAAACAGCGCAGTATATCATGCAAACAAATGTTATTATTCTTGCCGGCTATGTAATGCTGCAGGTTATTATCAAATAACACAAATCACAATCAAATTTCCGACAAGGCGGATTGACGCTCGCTGCTACTGGCCGGTTCAATGGTTTTATTTTATCCAAAACTTGTTGTGCGTCTTACTTTTATCAAACCTAGTTTTTGTTGCCTCCAGTAAGTTTGTAACATCACACGATATTTGTTTAATACACCACATTTTTAAGAAGAAGAAGATTCGTTATTCTTATTATTCCCGAATTATTCCCGTCTATATAGCTTTTTAAGACAAAGACTAATTGCCTCATCATCTGGCTCATTTTTGTAATTATATGGAGACTCGAGCTTATGGTTAGGTCAACCGTTACTGATTCATGTATAGTCTTTAATTATTCGCTCCCATCGGATATGCAGTGTTACACTTGATAATGGCCGATCAGATAACATAATTTTTACGAGAATAATATTTGTTTGATTTATACTGCAATGTTTATTTATTGAAAGTTGATTGATTGTGGTTTGACAGATTTAAGCACATTGTCCCATAAACCCATAATTTATTAAGTGCCCATATTTCTAATAATGATGAAAACAATAAACCCCGTTGCCTTTAGGAAACAACCCTTTTAAAAACCACACACACTTTTTAACGACCAGGTGAGCCGGCTGGACCTGCGGGACCTGCGGGACCTGCTGGACCAGCAGGGCCTGGAGGACCGGCAGCACCGGCAGGTCCTGGAGCACCATCAGCGCCAGCGGGTCCAGCAGGACCTGCTGCTCCATCAGCTCCAGCTGGACCGGCCGGTCCGGCAGCTCCAACAGCACCGGCTGGTCCAGGTGGTCCAGGTGGTCCTGGAGGTCCAGGTGTACCGGCTGGTGACGGAGCTGGGCCTGGTGCGGGAGCTGGAGCAGCTCCAGGAGCGCCACCTGGAGGACCTGGTGGACCTGTGTTCACAATTAAAAAAAATCACATAATGAAATGAATAATACAGGAAATGTATTAGGGAAGTAAGAAATATACCTGGTGGTCCTCTCAGTGAAGAAATCAATCCAGAAAGGGCAGCTTTTTTCAATCCAAAGAAGCGCGGCTCCGATCCTGATCGAAACATTTCAAGTCCCGCACCCGTCAATTCATCTCCTTGCTGCTGTTGATTGGCCAGGTAATAATCAATTTGAGATGGCGATGAGTACACTGCTGGATAGTACGAAGGATAATACGACGACGGACCAATGGGACCATAATAAGGCCGAGCTGTAAATAATGGAATACGTCAAATTGAAATGATTTAATACAACACAAACAGAAACGAGAGTGAATTAATGTAAAAGAAACTCACCTGGTTGAGAATATCTTCGTTGATATTGGGTCTCGGCAGGCTCGAAATTGCCGCCGAGTAAAATAGCCAACAATGCAGAGTAAGGATTGTAGTCCACCTGCTGTTGAACGTTAGGAGTTCGATAAGGATCGACACTCCCGGAGCCGACGGTCAGGAGAGCGACGAAACAACTGCACAACAGCAGAGAAGACAACATTTTACTTTGAGCTTGTTCAGTTGGTTTCTGATTGTTTCACTTGGATCGTCTACCTCCTTTTATACTTCCTTTTTCCGTCCCGTTTGTGGATTTCAACGATTTGTTATTGGCACAGACATTGGCCGCTGCCTACTCCGGCGGGGGGTTCGCGCAGTTATAACCAGCACCAACTTTCTGTTTTGTATATTATATCTTCATTTCCATACAAAGACGCACATCAGGGTGCGTCTCAAAGTCAAGCCGCTTAATATGAAACGTATAGGACAACCCTTTTCAAGAATTGGTGGGTGTTGGTTGACGCTGACGGATCATTTGGACAGGATTATAGGATCTTTTCGGATATAACACAATTTTCATATTTATTATATGCGTTTGCTGTGTGTGCAGTCCGATCGTTATTCACCCGATGCAACCGCGAGGACATCATAAGTGAACTGCAGTCCGTGCTGCTGTCCGATGTTGCTGACCTTCTGGTCTTGATGGATTGTTTTCACGGGTTCAAACAAAACTAGATTGGCCTTTTTTTGGATTTCCTGTTTGGGTAATGACAACGGACGTTTTCCCCATCATTCCTGTTGAATCGGGGAATCAGATTGAATTTAAATTGATCATTTTCATTATAAGTTTCTGCAATTTTGATAATTAATATCTTTTCATTTGATTCAATTGATGCTGTTCCATTGTATTGTAATAAGCACCGGCTCCATGTAATAATCGTGAATAGTTCATGACTGATCTTGACCTTCTATGCAAATAAGATCAACATTTCACGGATTTTGTACAGTATAAAACACGCGGAACTAAAGATCAATCACTTGATATCCCGCAAAGATTTAAAAGTCTAACTATAATAAACATTGAGAAACATTTTCAAGTTTCAACCCAGCCAATTTGATTTGTGTTTTTGAAACTTGGCTGGATGAAGAAAGTGATTGAACGGACTCGCCTCCATTCATCATACTCGGCGTGATATCCCATCCACCCTATCCAAGGGGGGTTTCACATGGGTTATATGACCACAGCAGTATACAGACAAACTATCGAGAACTTACCCTTTTTCCTCGGTGATATCGAGAGGCCTATATGGCCGCAACAGAGTTAATATTAAGATGGCGATGAAAATTCTCGGTTGGTGTTGTCAGCCTTGATGGCACGGTACCTTGATAACGGATGTTGACCCTAAACCTCATCTCTGACTGTATACGTGTATTATCTAGCCGCTTTTCAAGGTGAGTATCAAGTCTATGACTTTCACCCACGACGTCCCGATGATCGACTTCGCCGGCTATCCGCATATTCGTTCCGCGTACGTGCTGGGCGGATAGCCCACCGCCAAGAGGATGAAGTCATTTTCTCTTCATTTATCCAGCAACCAAAAAAGAAATAACAGTGATAAAATTGTATTCATTCAAGATTATATACCAATAACATTTTACACATTGAAAATATTTAGTTTTAAGCGCGCGAGAATTTAAAGGGTGGCCATTGTGCGGATTATTGATCGAAATGTCGTCGCTATTTTTTATAGTTTTCACAAGTTCATTTGTTCCAGCAGTGCAATCTTGAATTATTGTAATAAACGGCCTATTACCCTAGCGATTTTCTTATAAAATTTGATAGGAAAGCGATTAGAGGTGCGTCTATATTATAGACGCAGACAAATAATCGCTCGACTGTTTTCTGTATACCCGAAAAATTCCTGATTTGCCGGTGTAATAACGACGATGATGGATTATTGTTTTAATGCAATCAAACACGAGTGCTGCAGAACGAAAGATGTAAGGAATATCCCGCGGATTTCCGCCGGGTTTCACGTACCTCAAATTCTCTTCGACAATGAAACGTGAATTATTTTTAACTGGCGTGAAATATACATTTGCCAAAACTTTTTCTTTATCGAATCGAAACAGCTATCTCAATAATCCAACTATTTGCAGTCTGCTGACTTAAAAGAAACATTATTGCACAAAGATCCTGATCCTCATTGAAATACCGATCCGTTGAAATAGACCCGGTAATAGAAGGATCTTTTCAAAATGTTTTAACGCCCCTCAGTAATTGCCATTCGGTAAGTTCACCCTGATATTGTGCGTTGAATTAATTCAAACAATACAAAATTGATATTTGCAACTAAAATTACTGTTTATTCAAAATTCAAAAAACTATTGAGACAATACAGAACTCAACGTACTTGATTAATAATAATACCTTTCGTACGTTGATTAAGAAGACACCCAATTCCATGTGTATAAGAACTCACTCGTTTTTATAAATACCACTAACCAAACACGGATGAGGCTTATTCATCGCCGATATTAGTTATTAGTTCCTATATAGTCGATTATTTCCGGGGTGATGAGGAAGCGTATCCAACGTCTTAGCGACCGGGCGCGCCGGGAGGTCCAGCTGGTCCAGCAGGACCAGGTGGGCCAGCAGGTCCTGCAATACATAATAAAATATCGTATCAATATTAAATTGAAGAAAAATGACTTTCGACCCGCATACCTGCGGGTCCAGCAGGGCCGGCTGGGCCTGGTGAACCATCAGCACCAGCCGGGCCATTGGGGCCAGGTGCGCCGTCAGCTCCAGCAGGTCCAGCTGGACCAGGAGCTCCTGAATAAAAAATGATCCAAAATGATTCCATTAAAAAATGAAGAAAAAAAAAATTAAACGTTCCATTGATTTACCAATAGCACCAGCTGGGCCAGCTGGGCCAGCGGGTCCAGTTGGTCCAGGTGGACCTGGAGGGCCTGGTGTTCCAGCCGGAGTCGGAGCTGGAGATGCAGATGTAGCTGGACCAGGAGGTCCTGAAATCAAAAATTTTAAATCATTATTGCACAACAAAAAGGAAAATTCATCTTTATACGTACCTGGTGGACCTCTCAATGAGTTGATCAAAGAATTGATGGCGGCTTGTTGCAATGCAAAGAAACGAGGCTGAGATCCGGAACGGAAGAAATCGAGTTCCGTTTCATCTTCCTGCTGTTGATTTCCTTGATCGAAATTTGATGCAATTGGATTGGGACGATAGAAATCACCTTGTGGTGAATACACCGGGTAATATTGAGGATAGCGAGCCATCGGGCTACCGAAATAGCGCGCTATAATACAAGAATTAGTCCAACATGTAATGAATTACGATCGAAATCCATTGAAAATCCTTCGTATACCTTGTTTGGGATGTCTTATTTGATGCTGCTGACTCTCGACGGCTGTGAGGTCCGAATCTTTGACGATGAATTCAGAGTCGAGCAGTTGACCATTGGTAGTGCCACCAACGGTCAAGAAAGCGACGAAGCAGCTACAAAACAACAGAGAAGTGAACATTTTTCTACTTGGATTGTTTCAGTTGGTTACTGATACTTTCTGCTCGTTTGTGTTCCTCCTTTTATACTTCCTCTGTCTCATGTACTCCTCCATCGACCATTTTTGTGGGTGGATGGAATTACGCCGGCGAAACAATAGTCGAATATGCACGCGGCCGTTTATATGATTCTCATTGGACCCCACCTGGTTGATTATCGAATTTCACAAAAGGTCGTTGGAAGGAATTTGCATTTATAATGGAGACGCGTACGTGTAAGTTGGAGGTGCGTCTCAAAAAGACAGAAAACAAAACCCGTGTCCGAACCGATTCTGGGTATATATTCACGTGATTGTTCGTTGTGTTGACGATGACGGATGGCTATTTTAATATCACCAGACAAAGCCGAGAGCAAAAGAAAATATTTAAAAACAAAAACAAAAAAGTGATATTCAGTCGCGCATTCCCGGAAAGTCTTTCAACAACAAATTTTCCTTGCCGATATAATAGAAAAACGAATTTTTGGCGTGAGACTTCTTCCTGCACATGAGTTAAAAGTGATAAAATACAGCACGCCAATTTAATTGAAAACCTTTCATTTTGAAATCATGTACAACATAATCAATTAATCAGATAAACTTTTTCTTGGATCATTTCATATTGATGGACTATATTATTCCCATTCGATCATGGGAGAAATCTTATTTTATTGTTTATAATTTTTCAAAATTTTTCAAAAGAAACTGTTAGAATATTGATGAGAACTTATTAGCTAAACAAAAGATGATTCATTTCTGATGGTGAAATATGATAGAGTTGCATGTCTAGGCTCGTTTTGATACGACGTTTCATCAAGGATGTTTATATTATTTATTAGTATACTGTGCATTATGCCTTTCGTGTTGATAATGTTATCAATGTGTCGACATTGACCACACACTAACTAAATACGCAACGATACGGCTGATATGGACTTTTAGAAAAGTTTAGACATCAAGAAAGAACGCGTTTCAAAGCAATGAATCTTGTTTTGTGTTGGTGAATTTGAATAATCAATCGACAGACAAAATGTTTGACGTGTGACGAAATGGTGTGTATTGCAATATAGATATATAGTGACACGAAAGAGAAATTTAGTTCTTTTTTTTTGCGGGGGGGGGGGGGGTGGTGGTGATGAGAGAGGGGGGTTATAAATGATGCCACACTTGTTGTTTCTGTCGCTTCCATATCAATTCAAATTGACTGCGGTATTTTATATACGTCATCATCATCTCTGTGACTCCCTCCATATGAAATGGTGTGGTTCCAGGGAGCATCTTTTGCACACACTCAACAAAAACGAATAGAGGACACACACACACACACACACACACACAAAGAGCGACGTTGCGCAAAAGAGAGAGAGAGAGAGAGAGAAAACGGAACCAAGATCGGCAATCAAATTGAATAAAGAAAAATGAAGAGCCAAACAAGGCAAGAATAAACCAAGAAAAAAAGAGAGGGTAACACACACAAACACACGTGAAAGAATTTCCAATTTAAAATAAAAAAGAGGCTGAAAGGATTTTTAATTACATTCTGGGCGATTGATAATGAACGACGACTTGATTATTATTCAAAACAAAAAACACACACACAATCAATTCCGTTATAAAGGAAAGTTCCCTTCACTCTTAATTCTTCTTTTAAATAGACGAGCTCTTTTCAATTTTTGAATCGTTTGGTTATAATTTGCGCAGAATAAATAAAAATCTCTCTCTCTTCTTTGTTTGGTTGAATGCAATCGCACCTGCAAAGCACATCTGACGTCACACACCCCGTGTTTACGTGTTTCTGTTTTTTTTTAGCCTATGATAGATAAAGTTGTTTTGCCTTTTTTTGTCTTTTTCTTTTGTTGGTTTTTATACACACAAGTACACACACACACACACACGCACACACAAGTCACATACAAAATTGCTTTATAATGTCAATATGTTATCCCGATTCAAAAAGAAAGAAAAAAATTGATTGTTGTTCCCTCCCAATCCTCGGTAATCTACTGAAATATTTTTCGCGGGGGACCTAAATTTGAAATTTGCCGAATTCTAAACAAGCACACACGCACTAAAAAACCAAAAAAACAAAAGAAAAATACAAACTTTCCCGTGAAAATGTCAAAGCCAATCAAAAGGAGGAGAAAGATAAATTCTGAAACTATCGTAGAAGATTGTTTGAGTTTCAAAAATGTCCATTTGGGGGTACCGGGGGGGGGATTGGGTGGTGATTTCGACTAAATATTTCAAACCACCTGATCAAAGAGAAGTTAAGAAAGTCCGTCCCCCACCCCTCACTTTATTAAGGAAACACCGGAAACCAGAGCGGGAGGGAAGGAACGAAATCAAGAAAAGAAAAAAATGGAAACATTCAAATTTTACTCACACTCACTGAAATAGTTAAGCCCAAGCAAACGAGTTTTTAGTAGAGAAAAGAAGCCAAAACGGGGGATCTGAATCAAAAGAAAATAGTCAAAATACACACACATACAAACGCGACTAATTAATATCTCCCCTAACCCATGAAATTTCTCTCGTCGACCACTCCCTCCGTCCATTGATTTTGTTCTTTCCACCAGTCCCAGGATCTACACAATTCATAGTAGAAAAGTCAACAGATCCTGGTAGAGGATAAACTAAATATAGGGATAGAGAAAGGTGTAGGAGAAATTCTAAACACACAAAAAAAAAACCATCGAAAAAAAGGGGTGGGGGCGACACACACACATATGATACGTAAACCACACACAATGTTTCTTTTTCAGTCAGTCAAAAAAAAAAAAAACAAACAAAAAAAAAGTTGTCTTCCTTTTTTTTCCTCGTTCAGTCCATCAGACTCGCTAATTCGGGCGGCCACGACACGTACAACAACAACATCTCGCTCAATCTTTCTATTTCTCTCTCGCACATTCAGATTTGACGATCACATTTTTGGCGCGTAAATCAGAGCCTTTTGAATTTCATTTCCTCTTCATAATATTCGCACTGTTTTTCTTTTGGTTTCATTTGTTTTGAAAATTGTCGACTTTTGCCCTAGAACGAAATCATTCTGAGGTGTGGGAGCGACGGGAATTTGAATTGATTTACTACCTCGATTTTTAATCGTATTTCATGTTGTAAGGAGGTCCTTTGGGACCTGGACCATCTTGCTGCTGCCTCTGACCCCAAGGAGCCTGTTGTTGTTGTTGTTGCTGCTGTTGTTGCGACTGGGGAGTGCCTGTCTGTTGTGGCTGTTGCTGTTGTTGCTGGACGCCACTGGGTGTAGCCACCGTCACTGGACCGGGACTTTCTCCCCATCCCAGCAGTCCCGAAGCTCCTCCACCGGGACCGTTGTTAGGAGCTGGTAACGGCATGCCAACCGAGACCATGGCTTGATGTTGTTGGTGTTGTTGATGTTGTTGGGCCGTCGGGTAACTACCTGGACCTCCATCCTGCGGTTGTTGTTGCTGTTGTTGTTGAGGAGGAGGAGCCTGGGGACCCTGCAAGCTGTTGAACAATCCACTCCAATTGGCCGTGTTCAGAGCCGCCGAGCTCATAGCGGCCGAACTGAGAGCGGCAACTAGAGCCGATCCACCCGGAAGAGCTCCCAAATTGAGGGCTCCCATTCCCAGTTGAGCGGCGCCAGGTGGAGCCGGACTACCTGCAGTGGCTCCAGTCAGTCCCAGAGATGATCCGAGAGCGGCCAAATTGGGCAGTTCGGTATGCGGCCGATTGTTGTGTTGATGAGGCGGCGGCTGGCCGCTCCAAGCTCCTCCAACGGATGATGGCTGATAGGGAGACGGTCCACCTCCACCTGGAATTGAACAAACAAAAGCATCGGTAAAAGTTGCTCAATCTTTTTGAAAAAAAAAAAAAAAAAAAATGAATCGAATAAGAACAAGAGAATGTGAACTACTCGAATGCCACCAGTCCGAGTTAGTACCGGGTGCTGCACCTTGGTGAAACGGATTGGGTCCCTGGTGGTGGTACGGATTGACTGTCGCTGCGGCAGACGCTCCACCCGGACCAACGGTTGCACCCCACGGACCACCTTTCGACGTCATTCCGTCTCCTCCTATGCCTATGGAGCAAATACAAACAAAAGAGAAAAGCCGAAAAGAAATAAAAATTTACACGAAAGCTTCAAAGCGAATTATTATCATGAAAATCGTTTTTGATTCAAAACTGATGATAATAATAATAAATGTATAAAAAAATAAAAGTAGAAAGATAGAAGGCGCGTTTTTACAATGCCCAAAAAACAATTTTATTTTTCGACTTCACGAAAAGTAAAGGGGAAAGGAAAGAAATAATAAATTCTACGAAAATGAAAAAAAAAAAAAAATTAATCAAATAATAGAAAAAGCGGGAAATAAACGAAACAACTTTCTGGATTATCTCTATCGATGATGTCAGATTCATATCAGGAACGAAACTCAAATCGCGACTTATCTCTTTCACACACACAATCACACACCCACTCACTCACCCATCCCACACACACACACACACACACACACACCAGACAGGAGAAAAAAGAGATGAAAGTGATGGGAGGATTTAAAAAAAAAAGTAGGAAAAAATAAAAGACCCATTTTCTTTATCTTCCTGTTCTTTTATTTTTATTTTTACGATGAATATCCCTGACCTGGGCCACGGAGCACTCCGGTGTAAGGAATAGCGGGCGGTCCTCTGGACGGACCTGGTGGGCCCATTCCATGACTGTGTGGCGGAGTGTGATGCTGTTGATGCTGGTGACCGTACTGCTGCTGCTGCTGTTGTTGCTGCTGGGCGTGGTGATGATGATGATGGTGGTGCTGTTGTTGTTGCTGCTGCTGAGCATGATGATGATGCTGCTGCTGATGGTGGTGGTGCTGTTGATGATGCTGCTGTTGCTGCTGGTGGGCATGATGGTGGTGATGGGCAGGAGGCTGCTGATACGTCGTATATCGCGAGGAAATGTCCGTCTTGGGTGCGGCGTTGCTTACGTGCACCGACGTACCTGCTCGGGAACGAAGTGAATCGAAAAAGAAAGACATTCAAGCACGGTCGTCTTCGAGTGAAAACATAAACCAAAGCACTTCTACTACCTTTGATGATATGATCCTCTCCGCAAAGTGACTGGGCTACTTCCGGATCCAAGAAGGTGACAAACGAAAAGGCCCGGAATGGTTTGGGAATAAAAACGTCAGTCACTTCACCAAATTTGCAGAAATAATCGCGAAGGTCGTCAGCCGTAATGTCCTCCGTGCATCGGCCAACGAATACTTTGCACGGTACTTGCGGGGTGCCGCCCTGTTTATTCAAAACAAAACAACGTGTCAATAACGACATTTTCCAGTCACATTGCGCGAGATCTCACCGCTTTCGAGTTGGGGATTTTAACGTCACACCATCGACCGTCGATAAGGTGCCGCTGAGAAAGGACGCGGACTTGAGAATCGTAATTGGCGAAACGTATGAAGCCGAAACCTTTGCTTTGACCAGTTTTTGCATCCTTCTTGACCTATCAATATGTAAACAATTTGTAGAAAGGGCTCTTTTTTTCAGAAGTGAAAAAACAATATTATGAGAATGAATTATACCTGTGCCATCAAAAGTTCACCAAAGTTTTCAAAATACACCCTCAAGTCCTGCTCAGATGTTTTCCATGGCAATCCAAGCACAATGAGGTCAGAGCACTTGAGCCTCATTTCCATCCGTTTAGTTTTGGCTGTAGAGTTTTCAGGATGGTCATCTGACTTTCGTTTGTTTTCTGCTTTGAAAACACACACAATCAGTAGACTTAGTCTAGATGTAAAGCAAAATGTAACAAGCAACTTTACCTTTAGGGAAAACACATATGTAGACGTGGTTCCCCCAGCCATCCTCTGGCGGCTGGAACCTTCCTTCTAGCAGTCTGACACCTCTCATTGAGCGAGATTCTGGTGCTCTGTACTTGAGTCCAGAAACACCTGGAAATTGGGCAGCCAAAGTGCTCAGCAATAGCGCACTGTCATCTTCAGTAGGTAGTTCTATGGGCTCCTCAGTCTCATCCTCAGCAACTTGAATGTAGCTGCAGCTCATTTTCAGGCGAATAAATTAACTGACGAGATACTCACGACTTTTACAACAATCAATCGTACAGACAAATTATCATCGCAAACGGGGAATGAATGCTATCGTTTCCATCGACGCTGACTCGAGCTGTACACAAACTGGGACCAGGAAGAGAAGAAGCCGATTTTAACACTCGGAAAGAAACACACACACAACACTCTCAATTCCACACTTTTCACACCCTCTAATTACAAAACCTGACTCTAGAGTTCATCACATACAACCATTTACAGCCAAATTCTCTCTCAGGCATCAAACTTTTGCACGGCCAACCCAACACATCCATCCATTCCATACGAAAGTTAAGGTAAAGCAGTCGACGCCATTCTGGATTTTTTTCCCTTCCCCCAACCCCCTAGGACCCGGAACAAAAACGTCACACACTCCCAAACTCATTGTCACTTTGTTATTATTTTGACATTTGAAGAGCTTGTCGCTGGTAGGGGGGCTGAGTTTAGTAAATTATTTGAACTATTCATTACCAGTAACAATTCTTATCTCATCAAATGATCAAATTTTGTCATCAAAATAAAAATAAAAACGATCACGAATAAAATCGAGGGTCATTTGACTGTTGCAGCGCAATAGATTTAAAATGACATCTCGATCGTTATTGACGCATTTTCACTTCCACTAATAATTTCGAAATTCTTTTCAAACGAAGAAATTTGTTTCAAAATTTTATTTAACGGTATATAATACAAAAGAGCTTGCAAATCAACAAACAAATAACCGGTTTGAAGAACCTAAACAGAGGAGGTTGCAATGTCGCTTTGTTCTCTGCCTGCTACTTACATTGTCTCGGTGTTTTGTATGCCAATAAAAGCAAAGCGATATCGTTGCTCGTCATTTGTAGCCACAGTAAATACTCACTATAAGAGAACCTGACTGAGAAAAAATACAGAGTTAAATTAAAGAATCTATTGTGCTGATTGTCAAATACATTTTACAGTCGCTTGTCACAAATTTACAATATGGGAGTCCCCAAGTTTTACCGGTGGATCAGCGAACGCTATCCTTGCCTCAGTGAAACAGTTAGAGAATATCAGGTATAGAGCTTTAGATCTCTTATAGCAATACAGGTTTAAAAAATTACCTTATGTATTTCTGAATGCTTGATAGATACCTGAATTTGACAATTTATACCTGGACATGAATGGAATTATTCACAACTGCTCCCATCCTAACGATGAAGATGTTCATTTCAGAATCTCTGAAGAAAAAATTGTTTCTGACATATTTCACTATTTAGAGGTATTTTTTAAACAATAGTTTGCTGTGACAGCCTGTTAAACTTGGACCTCATTTAGGTCCTGTTTCGTCTCATCAGACCCCAAAAGGTCTTCTTCATGGCAATTGATGGAGTTGCCCCTCGTGCCAAAATGAACCAGCAACGTGGAAGAAGGTTCCGGTCTGCCAAAGAAGCTGAAGATAAAGAAAAGGAAGCTCTGAGAAAGGTACACAATTCACTAATCCTCAAAAATCAGGAGTGTATCAACAATTTGATCGAACTTAGGGAGAGGTATTGCCAGAAGAGAAAAGATTTGATTCCAATTGCATCACTCCCGGAACTGAATTCATGGACAATTTACAAAAACAGTTGCAATTCTTTGTCACCAGGAAAGTATCAACTGATCCCCTGTGGCAAAACACTCAAGTCATTTTGTCAGGACATCAGGTAATTAAGACAAATATTTGCTGAAAAAAAATAATGTATTCTACATACAATGCTCTTAAATTCACAGGTTCCAGGAGAGGGAGAGCATAAAATTATGGAGTTCATTCGATTCCAAAGGAGTCAACCAGACTACAATGCGGAGACTCGTCACTGTCTTTATGGTTTAGATGCTGATCTCATGATGTTGGGTTTGTGTTCACACGAACCTTATTTCTCATTGCTCCGAGAAGAAGTAAGCATTTCACCATTTGATTTTCGCATGGAGAACGAGAACTTATTTTTGTTTTTATTTAAATCTTCCGAAATAGGTCAGATTTGGTGGAAAGAAAAATGAAAAGAGAATCACTACTCCTGAGGAGACCACATTTCATTTATTGCATTTATCATTGTTCCGTGAATATTTGGATCTTGAATTTGCGTCTGTGAAGCCAAAATTGAATTTCCCCTACGATTTGGAGCATATCATTGATGACTGGGTAAGTCCAATATTTTGAATGTTTTTATTAAATTCGCCCATTATGAGACGTTTTCATTTTAGGTCTTGATGGGATTTTTGGTTGGAAACGATTTTATTCCTAATCTTCCCCATTTCCACATCAACAAAGGCGCATTGCCGCTACTTTATTCGGCCTACATGGAAGTTCTACCCACTCTAGATGGCTACATCAACGAGAATGGGCAGCTGAACTTGCCACGTTTTGAAAAGTTTATGGAACGTCTAGCATCGATAGACTACGACCATTTCAATGACATTTATGCCGACGTCAAATGGCTGGAGAGTCGACATGGACGCAAGAAACTAGTCGAGGTAGGTTCAACTTAGATTAATTTTAACACATTCGCTTTTATTCAATTTTTGTGTTTTTAGTACGAGTGTGAAGAAAAGCCAGTGACTGTACGACCCTCTGATACTGCCAGCTTTCTGCTTGCAAAGGCCGCTGAAGTTGACGATTTGTTGAAGGAAGACAGTGCGGATTCTGACGAGATTGTGGCCGACAAACTTGTCGACGTCTCAGGCTGTATCACGGAGAGCGGAGAAGAAACAGAACCTGATGTGGAAGAGGAACACTGTGATGAAGAAGGAGAAAGCTACGTTTCCGACGATGATGAGTATTCGTCGTCCGACGAAGAGAAGCAATTCCAGCTAGAATTTAAAGCCCACAAGAGGAATTATTACATGGAAAAAATGGAATACAGCGAAGTTGATAGGTAAATTGTGTTTTTTTTTCCTAAACATTTGTTGATAATAAATGTGTTCACGTTTTTTTTTAGTGATGTTCTTCGGTCTCAAGCTGAAGGTTACGTTCTTGCCATTCAGTGGATCCTACATTATTATTACAATGGTGTGTGCTCGTGGTCTTGGTACTACCCCCACCATTATGCGCCTTACGTGTCCGATGTCCGTGATTTTGCAAACCTCGAATTGAAGTACGATCTCGGCCAGCCTTTCCTGCCTTACGAACAACTATTGGGTGTGCTACCTGCAGCTAGCAAAGCCCTGCTTCCTGTTGCTCATCATAGTTTGATGTCGTCCATAGACAGTCCCATCATCGATTATTATCCATCTAATTTTCACGTAAATATTTCGGCGTGAATTGCTTTTAAAATAGTTATTCTATATTAATGATTTTGTGTTTAATCTCAGACGGATAAAAATGGGAAACAACAAGAGTGGGAGGCTGTAGTGCTGATTCCTTTTATCGACGAGAACCGACTCATCTCAGCCATGAAAGATTGTGAGTCGCGGTTGTCAGAGCAAGAGAAGAATCGCAATCGACACGGACCTATGCAAGTCTACGTTTTCTGTGAAGAGGATCTTGGTAAGTTCAATTTGCTTTTGCCAAAAAGAGATGTAATGACTGATTCATCAATTGCTCAAATATATTTTCAGGAGAGTCTGTGGCCCCCGCCTACTTCCCTCCCGTCCCTCACAATCACTGTCGATGCAAGGAGATAACCAGAGACGCTTTCGTTATGTCATCTGATCTACTCGTGAAGGGTCTTCACCCCAACTACAACCCTGATCGATACATTCCCGGGTTCCCCTCTATGAGAAATTTACCTTTTACGGTAGTATTCATTTTCGAGTTACGCCTTTGACAAGTTTTTTAAAAGTTTGTTTTTGTTTTTAAAATCAGGGAATCTTGAAGAAGTCTTCCATTTGTGTGTTCAACATGAACACACTGAATGAATCGCAGGTGTTGACGCTGACTCAAGAAACGGTACCCGATATCAACGACATCGGGAAACGCTATTGCGGACAGACTGTATTTGTCAGTTGGCCTCACTTACAGGAAGCTCGTGTGGTGGCCGTTGCAAATACCGAGTGCAAATATAGCTTCGAAATAGAATCGTTCGGCGAAGGAGGTAGCGTCACCTACAAATTAGATGGAGAGATCCGCAAAATGCCGATGATGCCGCGAGATGTGGACGACTGGCGTTTGCAAGAAAAGGAAATTCGAACGCGGTAAGTCTCATCTTGTCACATTTTCTGTTGTCCAATTTTGCTTAATTTCCCTATTAATTATCAAAATAGGTATGCCAACCGATGGGGTGTTGACATTGGGACTACTCATCTTTTAATTTACGCCGCGCCGATCACTGGACGGAAGTATGTCTACACACAAAATGGTCGCGTTACATTGGAAAAACAGTGGAGTCCCATTCCAGTGCCCTACGCCTTTCAGGCCACTGTTAAAGAACTGCTAGTCAAAGAGACATCTGGCCATCAGTTTTCGACACTCGCTGAGGTCTTCACACAGAACTCGATCTGTTTCATGCTAGGTCATCCCGGCTATGGTCTGCAAGGCAAAGTTTTATCAGCTGACAAGAACCTTAAAGGAAAAATCCGCGTAGAATTTGATAACATTCACGAACCAGAAATGGAAGAAGTTAAAAAAACGATCCTCCCAGCTCAATTTCATGCCGGGCTTCGTTGGAGCTAAGCGGATCGGTATCAGTACGCATTTGATATCAAGAATCACCGGGACCATCTATCTACTTTTGAGTCCGACCGAAGAAGAAAAGAACTCGGACAAGCCTCGCAGACCGAAGAAGGTCAACGTTGGCCTCTCCTTGAAGTTTAACAAGTCCAAGGAAGAGATCCCCGGTTGGTCTAAGAAGGTTGATAGCGGCTGGCTTTACTCGGCGAATACGATCCAAGTTTTGAACCGATACATCAACGAGTTCCCCGACTTTTTCGACTTCTTGTCGCAGCACTCGGGTTCTGACGATTTTACCGATACGCAAGTGTTTGGGGAAGACGGGGTTGAACGAGCCTACAAGCTTCACGAGTTTGTGCAGACACTTCCCTGTATAAATGCTGAACGACGAGTAATTTTTGTATTATTCTTATTTCATTTTGTGACAAAATTTTAAATTTTATTTAACGTTTCAGGCTTGGGGATCAGAAGGAATCGATGCCACTACCTTGTCTTATCTAGCGAAATTGGGCGCTCCCAAGTTGATGAAACTTAGACCATTAGTCATGCAAGTGCGTCCCCATCTTCTGTTCAAGCCGGATTTGATGACCGGATCTACTCCGCCTGACCCTAGCGCCAACTATCAACTACTTGATCGAGTCGTTAACATTCGTCAGGGCTATTCGGTTCCTATTGGTCTTCGTGGAACTGTCGTCGGAATAAAAAACGCGTCAAAGGTGATGGACGTAGTCTACGAAATCCTCTTTGATGAAGAATTCGTGGACGCTCTACCGATCAAAGGATTGCTTGATCTACCCAACAGAATCTACCATCTTCCTGTTTGGGCGATGATCAACTTGAGTCACGGCATACGACAACATTCTGAGAGAGAGAAGCAAGGGAAGCCTACGGCAGTGGTCCGCCCAACCGGTAGTGCTTTGAATAAGCAAACTGAAGCAGCCAGCAGGAACCCACCGAAGCAGAATCACACCTCGTACAAAGCTTCGCTTGAACATCAACCAGCGCAAGCCAAACCAACGACCCAGCCTAAATCGTTGACGAGAAAGAAGGCAGAAAATACTCAAGTTGTAGCCGCTCCTGAGAAACAGCCTATTCCCACAGTGAACCGCATTCCGGCCAAATCGGCCCCCTGTCCTTCAAGTCTTCCTTCTCCTTTCATGGATATTTGGGCATCTTTGGTACAACAACATGAGCAGCAGCAGCAGCAACAACAACAACAACAGCAGCATCATCACAATCATCAACAACAAGGAGCCACAAGTTCAGCGCCTACTGCGCGTGTCAATGTTCAAGGTCCGCCGAAGAACATACAGCTCCAGGCCAAAATTCCAAGAGAACCTCCAGTTCCAGTGGCTCCGAAACTACCGTCCCTACAGGAAGCTGCGCGCAATCTTCCAAAGATCACCAATCTCCCGAAAGGACCATCTGCTACGCCTCCAGTTCTATTACCACAAGCTGCACCTCCGCAACCTCCCCCTGAAGTTATCCTTCAGACCGTCCCGCCTCCACCGCTACCTGCTGCAGTCTCTATCCCCGTGGGACCTTCTCTGTCTGTGCAACAATTGTTTGATATGGCAAGTCAAGCTGCGATTGCCAACCCGATCATCCCTAGACAGCCACCTCCTCCTGTATTTAGTTACTGCTTGCAGTTGATTGATGTCATCCAACAAAAAGGTATTTTGATGCCTTAACCTAAAATTGCTCGATCTTTAAGTACTAATTCTTCATCTTGCAATAGGATGTGGTCTTCCAGTATACAACTATATGTTACTTCAAGATGGCAGCGTGATGGCAGAGGTCTCCGTTCCCCCTCTGGGAGTCGTGGGGAGATGTGCTGCAAAAACAAAGAACGAGGTGAGAACTATTTTTAAAGGCAATCGATCGAATTGTTTAATGATTTTTTTTTACATCAGGCCGCAGAACAAGCAGCTGCTATGGCATTGCACAACCCCATGATAATGCAACCCATGGTTGCTCCTCCTCCCACAGTCCCTCATCATGGCAGTATCGTGTTTGTTCCTCAGTCTCCCAGTATGCAGTTTCAACCGATACGGGGACCTGTATCCAACAGTTTTGTGCCAATGCAAGTTACTCGCCAATCCGTTCATCACCAACCAAGGACTCAACAAGCTCACCCGCACCCTCCTACAGCTACCAACTCGGTACCGAAAAAGGAAAAGAAAGAAGTCCAAAAGGCGTCTGTTGAGAAAACGGCTCCCGCCAAACAAGATGAACAGTCTGTCCCTGCTGTGTCATCTGAAGCTACAGGTCGTACTCAAATTCAAGAAAGACCTCTATCTTCGTCAAAACCGCCTGGATCACGTTTGGCTATTCGTTTCAATGGACCGTAAAAAATAAGATTGCTAAATCTAGAGACCGTCACAATTGACTTGTTTAAAGCATAATCATTTTAAAACTTGAACGCGCACGATGATCTTATTCTAGTACAAGAAACTGTTTTGGTTATTTGTGGTATTTCTTCGTTTTGATTCAATATAATAGAAAAGTAAAATTGAGACAACATTTTATTTCATTTGAGAAACACTATGTTTGAGTTGTAGCAGGATTGCCGAGCTGAAGATTTTGAACTTCGTCTCGAAATTTTTGAATGGTTTCCTTAGCTAGTTGTAGGCGGTCTTTTAATTCGGAGAGTTCGTTTTTCACTTTTGCTTTTGCTTTGATGATGCTGTCCAGTGTGCTAACCTTCTTTTCTTCAACTAACACAAGAGAGCATTATTGGACTTAAAAAACGATCAATGAAATACATTTGAAATGTGTGCCTTACAATCTGCGTCATGCTTGACTGGAGAGGTAGTAAGCTGAGGAATATTTGTCAATAATTGATGCATCATTGCAGTTGGTTCTTGAAAAACAATTTCTTCATAAAATTCAGATACAACAGGTTTTTTGCCCACAACAATTTCAGGTGAATTTTGGAAGAGCTTAAGTATGTGGTAGAAAGTAACCTGAAAGTAAAGTTTTTGGAAAGTTAAAATGGAATTCATTTCTCAAAGAATATAAAATAACTCACAGGTCTTTCATTAGGATCTTGAAAGTAGATTTTGATGACTATTTCAAACTCACCCCAACCAGTTTCTGTAACTTCATAAGGGGGTTTGGTCAGCACTCTGTTTTGATTAGCATAACTGTCATGTAGCTTGAAATTGATCTTTTTTACATAAGTTGACATGTCTTCATTTTCATAAGGGCGAACATAAACAGTCCTAGCAATAAGATGTTTAATAAATTGATAACTCATATAAAGTACATGTAAACAATATTATTACCATTGGTGAGTGTGGCCATCTTCTTCTCTCTTCTTGCCAAAGTATTTTGCAACATTACCATACACTACTGGCTTCAATATAATACCCTTAAAATAAATGAAATGCATTACAATTTAAATGCATCTATCTTTACAGAATCAGCGTATTACACATATTTACAATTTACTACATTTGAACAGAGAATCCTTGTTTTCAAAATGTAATCTTAAATGATAAAGACTAACTAAAATGTTCTCTGATTTCAAAATTTTAAGGTAATTTTATACAGAATGTTGAAAGTTTTATAAAAAATTTAAAATGTTTACGACCGGCACAGTCGTAAAGATTTTTTCGTCTACATGGGTTCGTTCTCATAGAATTAGAAGATATACTTACTTTCGTTCTTCCACCTGAATCAGGTCCGTACTCGAAATTAGACATTTATTTTATTGTTTTCTTTTTTGAAGACTCCAAACTAACGTAAAAATAGTGTAGTGAACTTGTCTTTAATTCGAAGAGATTCTGACACTTGGTTAAATAAACAACTAAAGCGGTGTTGCCAGTTTGTTAATCCAAGAAAAGCCTCTCAAGGTAAAAATAAAATAGACTTGTAGAAAAAAAAGTAGCTCGCCGGCTTCTGAAAACTCTCTAAATAATAAAATTTAAAATGGTTCAACTAATTTCATATTCGTTGTATTTGGCAGTCTTCACCACATAAAGCGTTGAACTAAGGGTGAATCAGCCCAGTAAAATGGACGAGTGATAAACAGATATAGAGTGGCAGCATTCAGGGCGGAATAAATAAGAAATTCGAAAAACAAAGCCACCCAAGAACGAGGTGGAATATGCAATCTTACAAACAGAAACGGGATAAAAAAATATCGGATCTCAAGCAGTCGTTGCGGTACCAGAGCGACAAAACAACAGATAATAAATGCCAATGCAAAAATGAAACTCTTACTCGTAGACATCGTATGATATGTTGCCAAAGCACCAAAGAGATACAATGGAATAATGGCATAGCGTCCCCAAGATTGATATTCAAACACTCTTTTCCAGATATAGAACGTATAGTGACGGTTATCGGCCAACAGATACGGATGTACTAGAGTGTTGTAACGAACAATTAGACCGACCAATCCTATGGCGACTGAAATCACGAACCATTTTCTAAGGCAAGTTTTGCAGAAAGGTAACAAGAGGGAAATCCAGTGAGGAGCGGCGAATAAGGTGACTAGAGCAAACAGATAGAACAACTGGGGAATGTGAACCGTGGCTTGATGGGCATCGCGATCGCCAACAACGAGGCCGTTGTTAATCACAACAAAGGCGCCAAAAATGAGTCCCACTATGATGTATGGAAGAAGTTGAAAAATGAGTTGGCCAATAAGTTGAATTTGTTTTGAAGCTGAAGCCAAACTGAAAAACTTTTTCAAGATGACCTAGAATGAATCATTCATAAAGTTAAATTTGTTTCATTAAAATTGTATTCATTTTCTGATTGCATTTTACTTGAACTTGATGCCAGCTTGACAAAGTATGAGATCTACGATCTTTTGCTGTCAACAAGAGCTTTTGTAAACCCAAATCGAAGCATCCAACGGCTACTAGGATTACCCAGACGATAGACGTCTGTCTCACCAGAACGGCAGCGATTCCTATGGAAAATGTGAGAATTAACATATGCGATTAATCTTGCGAATTCAAAATCGTTTACCAGCGACAGCAGCGGACGTGTTCTTCCCGTACATATGAAGACCATACATTAGAAAGACAAGGAAAGCTGCAGCTACATCAGTGTAGTATAAAAATGAAAAAAAGTAAAGAGGTGGGAAGAAGGCTACATTGAGTGCCGATACAATGACTTTCCATGGACTGGAATTCTACAATTAGGTTGACAATTTTTTGAATTTTTATGGGTTTTAAAAATGGAACATACACTTAAGCTTACCTTAGAATCTTGATGGATTTTTTTTATCAACCAAACATACAGCACAAAATTGCTCAAACTGAGGACAACATTGGTAAGTCGTAGGTGATGTGTTTCACAAACATTTTCACCCAACCAGCTAGATAGCGGTGTTATGACAGCCACAGAGATGAGATACAATCCGGGTAGGGTAGTAATTCTATTATCCCACTACACATAGACCAAAAGAAAGTAAAACAAAAATATTTGTTTATAAAATAGAAATGAATGATTAAACCCTTCTTACATATGAGAAATTCCCTCTGCAATATTCTTGAGCTTGTGGCACATGATAGATCTCGTCGAGATACGGAACAGGTTGAATCTTGTTAATTTGACTAGATACCATCAACAATGTAGCAACATACACAGCTGACACACAAACTAGCACAGAGAGAACAACACTATTTATCCTGACATTCATTCTTCTTATTTTATTAAAAGAGAATGATGTGCTTAAATCTTAGATGGGGAAATATTCAGATTCGTGAGCGGCGTAGAGTTGAAATCAAAACATCAACAACCGTCGTAGCAGAACACATTTTTAAAAAGTGCAGCATTGCCTAGTCGTTTATTAACCGTTAATAACTCATTTTTCAACATTCACGGTATCACGGATTTCACGCTCTGTCACGCATATCAAATATCACGCAAAATTCTCCCAATTCTGAACAAGATAATTGAATTTGAATTTACATTTGTCAGATTACTCTACTTTTATGATGTCAAAAAATTTCTTAAGCACTTGACTATTTGTCAATCTCGGCAGTATGCATTATTTCAATTGATTCAGATATTATACAATACTGTTAAATTGCCGTTTATTCAAAGTGCATCTTGAAAAGAGTATAAACGAAAAATGAAACAGCATCAATGATTGAAGTAAATTATAATTACGTTTCACCCTCAATTCCCCTAAAAGTTAAAACCCAGTAACATTAATACCGTGACCAAAATTTGGACGCATCTTTATTCTTTAACCACAATATTATTAAGAAAATGTCAAATTATTAAGGCCCAGGAGCGGGAGGACCAGGGGGACCAGGGGGACCTGGAGGACCTGGAGGGCCTTCTGCTCCATCTGCTCCAGCAGCTCCGGGATTTCCATCTAGACCTGCTGCACCATCGGGACCAGCCGCACCATCGGGTCCGGGATTTCCATCAGGTCCGGGATTTCCATCAGGTCCAGGATTTCCATCAGGACCGGGGTTACCATCAGCACCAACCGCACCATCATTACCGGGTGGACCCGGAGGACCAGGGGGACCGGATGGGATCGGTGCACCACCTGGAGGACCTGGGGGTCCTTGAAATTCAAAGAATTTTTTAAATAGCTATTTATTTCAAACTAAATCCACACTTCCTCAAAAGTGAACTGTGTCAAGAAAATAGTATTTCCTTACCTGGTGGTCCTCTCAAAGAGGTAATCAATGCGTTTAATGCATTTTGCTTCATTCCTAAGAAACGGGAATCTACGCCAGACCGATAATGAAGCTCCGATTCATCGGCATATTGGAATCTCCTGTCAAACATTTGTGGGCGATACATTTCAGCAAATGGTTGCGGCGGATACACGGGATAATATGACTGATGGTAATCGACGGCAGGGCTGGCATAATAAGGCCTTGCTGCTTCTATTTTAAAAATTGTCAAAAGAAAATTTTAATTTTGTCTTACTATTAGCGCTACTGCCGCTACAATATTTAGAACATATTTACGTTGTTGTTGAGGAAGTCTTCGCAAATAGGGGCTCTCAGCAGGTGATGCGATCTCCGTGTTACCAGTGAGTAGCGCTAACAGATTGGAATAAGTTGTGTAGTCCACTTGGCTGTTGGTGCTGACCGAGCCAGTGGACAGAAAAGCGACGAAACAACTGCAAAACAGCAATGAAGTGAACATTTTCCTTGCCGGTTGAGTTCTGATTTGTAACTCAACAATGTACCTCCTTTTATACGTCTACCATCCCGTTGTGAAGAACGCTGGTTTTGCAGCGGCTTGTCTTCAATTCGAGTATATTATCATTCACCGCTGTTGGTTCCCTTGGTTACCAGGAAGCATAATATCCCATGCTCGTTTTTTAATGGCATATTCCAGCCAGTCAGACACTCTTAGCATACGAAGGCAATAGACTCTTTCAAGGTCAATCTTTTTGGTCTGCTTAATAATTAAACAAAAAAAGCTGTTTAGGATTGGTTGACGGTGACGGATCTATTACATTTTACATGCAATCTTTACATTTATGTGGATGCTATTATGGATTCACGGACGTGAATGAATGAATGTGTGTCCTAAGTCCTATGATCCTCAATATTGTATTGAATAGGTTGGAAAGAGCGTGCACAATACTGGAAAAAAAAAACTTTACTTCTTACTCTAAAGCCATTTAAGATATTGGGTAGTGATCAAATGTGAATGGTGACCCAAGTAAAACAAATAACTGAAGGTCCGATTCAATACCCAGCAGTGTTATCGAAGCCTATAATAAAAATTCAATTATAATACCAAAAATTCTATAATTCGTTTGATAACAAAACTACAAAAACCTGTTCTAAAATGAACCCAATTACTACAAATTTAACTACAAATTTTGTCGATCAATTTTCCTTTTTTCATATATCGTGATAATGATACCTTTTAATCTCTATTTTCAAATGTCCCTTTTTAGATTGGCGACACTGTG
The DNA here is from genome assembly GCA_030770115.1 of Daphnia galeata. NCBI lineage: Eukaryota > Metazoa > Arthropoda > Branchiopoda > Diplostraca > Daphniidae > Daphnia > Daphnia galeata. The sequence goes on from CM061114.1 coordinate 3,039,604, forward strand.
AGCGGCAGCGCGCGGGTCCTGTATCACCAGCCGTTCCAACTCAAATTTGAACGCGTTTATCATTGCCCTTTTAATATACCAGCGCATTTATTTAAATAAATATTTAATTTGCGACTGAATTGTGCTAATAATGTACCTTTCTCTTTAAGAAAATTTCCAATAGTTTGGCGATGAGTAGCTATGTTACATCTATAAAGAAATGCCAAGGTGGGTCCTTGAAAGATATCAACAATGCACAGACTTTCAACTTTTCGAGGTGCACAACTTTGTCGGGATTTTTGGAATCTTTGAAAGATGACGTAACGACAAGACAAACGAATAGTCTAAGGATTTTTTGCACAATTCTAGCAGGGTATGTCTTGTCTCTCTAAGAATCAATTTTATTTTTGGTTATTGTTATTGGAACATGATCACAGACATGGAAACCTCCATCTCTGGCATTACAACGGTGTCTTTAAATGTTCTAAAGCGCAAGAGGATCAAGAAAATTTGATTGAGCAATGATTCCTTCTTATTTGGACCCCAAAAAGGCAGGAAATGTAGAAGTGCACAACATTATGTTTTGGTTGTCGTTCTTTGCACCCAGTCTTATAAATATTAGGTATATTTTGCTTTGGAGAAGAAAGAATATAAAGGTGAAGGTTATTGGTTATCCATTTCAAACCACGTACATCGTGAGATGAAGTACTCGTCAACAACTTGCGTTTATGAATATATTCCTTTTATTTCTGACTGCTTTTCTCGTGGCTTTCGTGCCAAGATCGTACGTCGTCTGAGTAAAAAATTCCCCTTGTCGAAAGCGTCTGGCCAGCATCAGCAACCACCTGTATCCGATGACCGATGAGATGATGATTTTTCGAATGGTTTTTTCTTCTTTTTTTCCATAGATTTTGTAATCAACTATAAAATACAAATTTTACAAAATTTTCGTTTGATTTTGCGCAATATGAGCTTGACGGATAATCTAATTTACTAATGACACTTCTATTTTTCATATAATTCTTCAAAATTTCGCTTTCCGGGTATATTCCGCTGTCTCTTTCATGAATTGAGACCGTTCATGTAATTTCGTTTTCATGTTGTGATTACAACAACTTTGTTCATTTTCACCGATGTTCCCATCCTTCTATTGTCTGATTGCGTATAGTTATATACATTTACTACCGCGCGCGGCATTTCAACTTGTTTATACAGTTGCAACATGTTTTGTATATCACTGACAATAGAAATGGATGAGAAAAGAGGTGAGAAGAAATTTGAATACACTCCAGCACGATAAACGTGTACATAACAAGCTGTTGGACGATTATTGATCGCTCCATGATCATCGCTCATATACTACTTGTGCTACTGCTGCCGTGTTGTGGAACAATCAGTCTTATTCCTTCTTACACCCAATTGCCGCAGGTGTAATTAAAAAGTTATTCCCATCAGGATGTTGTTGTTTGCCACCTGTGTTTCTTGATGGATGATGTGCTGCTGTTCAGCAAACTTGAATCTTCAGGTTGAAATAACAAAGAGGCGGCACAAGTCTATCAACATTGAAATAATTGCAATAAATGTGATGAACAAGAAAAGGGGTGGTGTTATAACTATCAACAGTTTTCGTCGTTAATTGCTGTAAAATGCTGACGAAGAACTAAAACTCATTTGTCACGTTAGATTTGTTATAGCGTCATAAAAAATAGTTTAAATATTTCAAAGAAATGTCATTGCTATTTGCTGGTACGTGACATTCCACAATATTATCACAACATAATCTTTCACCGCAGCGTCTGCTGTATATCTGATTATGTCATGTTACACCTCTTTGTTCAAGTTTATTTATCCAACTAGGCTATTTGAAATAGAGAATAAATCTACTGAAGCCGGTATACAGCCTCTACACTGCTATGGGTCATTGTCCGGCGGTTAGCGGTCATTGCCATCTCCAGCAGAGGATTGCCATATAGATTAGCCAATCGATCTTCTCGTTTCTAACAAAACTTGAGATTTAAGGACGACGATCTTTTTGAAAACGAAATTCACCTGTTTACAAGATGCAAGTTGACCTTCGTACAAACAAGGGCAGCCAGAACGATGACGCCAGCGAATAGGATTTTTGATGTGTTTTTTTTTGTCATCGATCACCTGAGGATTTTTCCAACAACATTTTGTGTGCATCAGTTGTGTGTCACTTTGTCTGTGAAATTACTATTTTATTCTACCCAAAATAGCTGAGCTCCTGTTTACACCGGTCGTAATATTACACGCACAGAGTTCAATGGGAATTTTTTTTAAAATGAACTTCTAACAAATTTCGGTTGCGCGCAAAATGTATCAGATATGAAGGTCGTCATTTTCCAAGGCGTTGAACCAGGACAACTACGACGACACTTTTGCTTGTTGTTGATATGCAAAAAGCAAAGTATAATACGTACATCATGCTGTGTGTGTGTGTAATGCGGATGTGATGGATCACCCGCGTGATCACTTGCGTGTGAATAGAATTTTGTACGATTGAATATTCTTGCATGTTTTTCTTGTGTTTTTTATATTTTTTCCATCCAGCGTTTGCGAGATGACGGAAGACAGAAGAAAAAAAAAAAAGAATGTGAATTTTCGAAATGCACAAAACTTGATATTCGCTGGATTACATCCAAAGAAAGGTCTTTGAACTTTTTGTATAGCCAATCCATCACAATATTTAGAAGATCATAAGTCATCATATTTATTCATTCATCTTGTGTCAATGGATGTTCTTGAATCCAAAATGTATAGCTACCATGAATGTATATAATATACCTTCTACTATCTGTACATGTTGTACTAAAATGTAATGGATCCGTCACCGTCAACCAATCCTAGACAGCATTTTTTTTGTAAATTGACCGACGATTTCGATAGACCTTGAGCATGATGATGGCATTGTATAATGCAAAAGGGGTAACGTTTTACCATGTAACCTCGCCTCAAAAACTGTGGTATTCCCGGATTGAAGACCAGCCGCTGCAAAACCAGCGTTCTTCACAATGGGATGGTAGAAGTATAAAAGGAGGTACATCGTCAAGATTCAAACCAGAACTCAACCGGCAAGGAAAATGTTCACTTCATTGCTGTTTTGCAGTTGTTTCGTCGCTTTCCTGTCCACTGGCTTGGTCAGTACCAACAGCCAAGTGCTGGACTACGCAACTTATTCCAATCTGTTAGCGCTACTCACTGGTAACACGGACATCACATCACCTGCTGAGAGCCCCTATTTACGAAGACTTCCTCAACAACAACGTAAATATTTTTAAAACTGTAGCGCTTAAGTCAGATGAATTCAAAATTTTCTATTGACTTTTTTAAATAGAAGCAGCCAGACCTTATTATGGAAGCCCTGTCGTCGATTACCATCAGTCATATTACCCGATGTATCCGCCGCAACCATTTGCTGAAATGTATCGCCCGCAAATGTTTGACAGGAGATTCCAATACGCCGATGAATCGGAGCTTCAATTTCGATCCGGAGCAGGTTCCCGTTTCCTAGGAATGAAGCAAAATGCATTGAATATGTTGATTAGCTCTTTGAGAGGACCACCAGGTAAGGAAATACTTTTTCATTTGACTTTGTGTTGACATATTTTGAGATCAATATCTACAATGTTGTAAATTTCGTTTTACCACAGGACCTCCAGGTCCTCCAGGTGGTGCACCGATCCCTACTGGACCACCTGGCCCTCCAGGTCCTCCTGGTCTTGACGGTGCTGATGGTAACCCCGGTCCTGATGGAAATCCTGGTCCTGATGGAAATCCCGGACCTGATGGCAATCCCGGACCCGATGGAGCGCCTGGTCTCGATGGTGCAGCAGGTCCAGATGGAAATCCCGGAGCTGATGGAGCACCTGGTCTCGATGGAGCACAAGGTTTGCCAGGACCCGCTGGTCCCCCAGGTCCCCCTGGTCCTTAAGAACTTGGCGTTTTCTCAACATTTTGGTGACTATACAAAATTACTTTTAGTGTTGATGAAGCATCCGAATTTCGGTCATGGTATTTACGTACACTGGGTTTAAGGGGATAAAGGTGTTTTCTTTTTTTTAATGTGTGTTTCTGTGTTATCGGTATATTTAAAATGAATAAACAGCATCAGTCTAACAAGATCGCATTCATCATCTCATCGTGTTAGTTTACTTAGTTCCATATATAAACCGCAAATATTTCAATTTAAAATTTCAACTTATTATTTTTGGTATTTCACCGAAAAGGAATACAAACTTAGAGCGAAAAAGAAATTTAATGAAACGACATTGTTGTTCTTATATAACTGCATTTTTTGTTTTCCAATGTTTGTCGTTATATTAAGTTATTTGATTTTATCCGAGTGATTCAGCGATATTAGAGCCAAAAAAATTTTATAATATGTTGACATAGTTTTCCGATTGATGTATAGATTTAAATTGTTCCTGTTGGTTTCAGCATTTCAGTTTGTACAGTTGTAATGGCAATATTTTTTATTGGCGGTGCTGTGACTCGTCGAAATTTTATTCCTTTGACTTTTACTCATCAACCTTATAGCACTGCAGTATGTGAAAATGACACAAAGACAAATTATTAGAAATGTACACATGTTATTTGGTGCATATTTTCAAGCGAAATAAAAATTACGTTATCTGATTCAGCAGCAAGAAATAGGTCAATACAATATATTTTTTCTGTGTAGGTTGTTGTTATTTGTAGTCGCTCGGCAGGGTTCGATCTGCTTGAAGAAATGTTGACTGTCAACCTTTTCTAGATCACAATTTTCAGTTCTCCTACGGATGGTTTCTTTGTTGAATTCGTGACGAAGCAGCGATTTAAACGACATCGTGACCATGCAAATAACGTTAGATGTTTTCCCGACACTCGTTTTAATATTTCACTATCTTTTGCGTCCATGGATCAAAATATGGAAATTCAAATACTGTGTATACTTCTCCGCATATTTCTTACACCGTGAGTGATTGGCGAAGTCTTGTAGTCGACAGTTAAGACATATTTTCTTCGCTTATGAAAAATGTTACTTTCGACAAAACTGTTGCTTGCTTCGTCGATTTTGTATCGACACATTAAGGTTTCATATTGTGGCAATAATGTGTACGCTCACGTAAGTGTCCATGTACGCTCGGATTTTTCCCTGATAATGGCACTCAGTTTTTATTCGAGATCAAAGTAGTTCAGGCCATAGAATATAAGAGCCAGAGCTCAGAGATAAAATATCAGTTGATTTTTTTTTGGCTTTAACAGAAAGACTTTGCTGAATTTCAGTTTGAAAGAGACAGTAAACAACAATTTCGAGCCTTAACTAACCATCAAATTGATGCACTACATAAAGATTTGTATTATGCGCAATAATTTGTTCAGGAAGCTGTTTTAAAGCTATGTGTCAAACGTACAGAATGTAAAAAAACAAAACAATGTTAATGGATGCTTGCTGATAATATGTATTTAATATGGTAGAGTCTATATTCGTCCGTCGGACGGAAATATAGCACCAGGGCTATTCTTCCGTCCGACGGACGAATAGTGCCATTCCTTTCCAGGGCTATTCGTCCGTCGTGAAGAAAATTGCATATGCTTTAAATAGGGGAGATTTTACATAACTATTTCCGCAAGTTAAGCCTAGTTATGGGAACTCCCAATAAAAAGTATGTAAGAATGAAGAACATATAGAATAAAAATAAAAGATAATTATTATTGTAGAACAAGATCAATTATAGATTTAATGTCTTTAAAAAATTAAAAGTAACTTTTTTAAGAAGCAGGGTACGAAAATTCAAGAACGGAAGTCTTTACGTATATAACGTAATTCGGTTTAAGCAACCTTCTTTTGGAATGCGAAAAAATTTTTTGGTGCGTAAAACCGTTTAAAAAACTGATATCATTTTACCCAACACTCAAAAAGCCTGAAGTCTGTATGTGTATAACCATAGGTTGCTTAAACCCAATGACGTTATACGTAACATACGAAAGGTAAATTTTTGAGAACATTTAAATTTTCTAGTGTGAACGTATTGTAACTCTATATTTTATATTGAAAAACAATATTTTCCGACAGAAGAATAGATTTTTTCATCGTAAAATTAATTACTTATAGCTGAAAAAACCGACGGTGGACAAACGTGAAACATCATAGGTACTAACACAACAATAACGGACAGTGAACGCTGCAATAATTTCCGTTCGTTATTCATTTTTTTTATTATTATTTTCCGTACCCTGTTTCTAAAAAAGTTACTTTTAATTTTTTTAAAGACATTAAATCTATAATTAATCTTGTTCTATACGAAAAAAAAATTATCCGCTATTTTTATTTTCTATATATTCTTTATTTTACATATGAATTATCTTTTAGTGTCTATTTATTGAGAGTTTCCATAGAACTAGGCTTTACTTGCGGAAATAGTTATGTAAAATCTCCCCTATTTAAAGCATATGCAATTTTCTTCACGACGGACGAATAGCCCTGGAAAGGAATGGCACTATTCGTCCGTCGGACGGAAGAATAGCCCCGGTGCTATATTTCCGTCCGACGGACGAATAGATTTTACCATTTAATATTGATTCATGACCATTAATATTTTTGGAAATACTGATTAGATATTCTTGATTACGTAATATTTCAAAAAATTCTATAACTGACACACTGATAAAAGCTTTTTTAATGACTGCATTCATGCATCAAATATATTTTATTTGATTCTTTTCAGAAGTGCAATTATCGATGACGCACAATTCAGACCGAGCTTCAAACAAGTCTTGTGCGCCATCAATAATTGCACTTCTGAAAAAAATCAAATGATTCGGGGATAGTTGGGTACATCACCATATCGTCTCAAGCACACAAGTTAGTGTAAGAACTGCTGGGTCCCGCGAGGCAGGCGGAACCGGGCGATCCTTGGGCATATACCGGAGAGCCGATCCAATTTCCGGTTGGTCCGTAGTTGCAAACGTAAATTCGATTGTATGGCATTCTTGATCCAAAAACCTATTAGCAAACCAATCGAAAAAATTTGAGAAAGAACTTACGAAACCGTTGAATTGAAAGAATAAACTGAAGAACAAGTAATTAAAATGAAATTTCTTACGGCAGTAGATTGGTAGTAAGCAGTTGCGCAACCCACAAGATAAGTGTCTGCCCAAACCACTTGGGTGTAGTGTCCAATCACATTTGGTGGACTTGCTCTATCCAGTGAAGGAAAAAACAGAATGTTTTTGCTTAAAATAACTAACTCATATTTCCGCAATCGACAAATCGCTTACGGGAAAGATGAGACATAGGATTGGTTCATGAATTGAACTTCATTGTACCAAGCGGTTATTGCAGAATTCCAGTTTGAAGTGCCAAGGGTGTCTGTGGAAGACCCGACAACAAAAATATTCTGACCCACCCGAAAACGAGCTATCCAAGGAAATTCATTTGCATCATTCAATAGGATATGTTAACGTGAATTTTAAAAATAGAGACATTCAACTTACGAACATCTCTGCATTGGTCGTGCTTGTACGTACACTGACGAGCCCACGCTGCTGCAATACAGGCCAGTTCGTTATCCCATTTCTAAATTAGACCAATAAAAATTCACGGTCTACGCTAAGCAAAGCATTTATAAATATATGCTATTATTAAATCATAGCAAGATCCTATTATTTTTAAAAGTTTAGAATGATCACAGTCAAATTTAAATACCAATTCTCTCATGTTGGACGCCTTGGGTTGTGGACCTGGACTTCCTTGGGTTTCAAGTCCCTGCGCAACTCTTTGCCTGTAAACATTATGCACTTTCAAAATGGTCGCAATATCTGTAGAGCCGACGGTCGATGCAGCGGGATAGCTCGGTTGGCAAGCCGCTCCCCAAATAGAATTCTTAATCAAGAAAAAGGGTAAGCTTTAGACCCTTTTTGTTCGTTAACTTAGAAATAAAAAATTAATTTATACTGAAAATAAGTTGAGCGTGTGCGTTCCCGGTGGTTTGCATAAATTGGAATAAAAGGTTTCTGAATTGGCTTCAAACTTCGAACACGTCCGGTCAAAAATCTGTTGCCGAGTGGTAGTCGGACTAGTTGGCCTCGATGTAGTCCCATTTGTTGGTCTCGATGTAGGCCTAGTTCCATTCGTCGGCTTCAAGGTACTAGTCGTAAATGAAGTCAGTGTAGTTGGACCGCAGCTACAAGCCGTCGTTGGCTTCAGAGTTGTTTGTGTCACAGGAGTAGGCTCAGGATTTACAACTTCAAACCCTGTGATGGGTTCAAAAGGAGGTCGTTTGATAGGAGATTGTGTTGGTGCAATCTTCGGTTGTTTCTGTGCTTCCTGAATTTAGTATAGCCAATTAAATAATTATCAGCTCGAAGCAAATTACAAACATAATATAACCGTATATAAGAAAATGAATGAAAATCAATTAGAAAAGACTTACAGCAACAACTACGAAGCAGGCGACGGCAATCAGGACTGAGGTAGCGACAAATTTCATCTTGAAGCTTCGCTGAAACGAATTCCAGTATGAATTCACACTAAAAAAGTCTCCTTATTTATACAATTTGGATTCGCCTTAAATTCCCCGCAATTCGAAAAAATGAACGTCAACGTATGGACAATATGACAATATGGAACAAAAAATAAGCCCCGGATCCACAGGACGCAGCTGTTTTGCAAACGCAAAAGCTATTTCAATTAAGGGTAGAATGATTTTGTATAGACAAATTAAGGTTTCATATTGTGGCAATGTGTGCAAAGTGTCGATCTATACGCACATAGATTGTCCTTGAGAATTGTGTACAGTTTCAATTCGATATATGCAATTGGTCGTTGTTCAACGGATAGTTTTTGGGGCCACATTTTCTTATCTAACACGCACACATAGTATGTGTCCAAAACGCGTAGTTGTATCACTATGTGAAGAGACAAGGACACAATACTTGAAAATCGGCAGTTGCCACATGCGTTTCAGCTGGTCCTTTTTACAAATGACGAGGGGTAGTCAACTCAACAAAATATTCGTACACCCCCATATTTTTAATGAAAAATATCCCATTAGAGGTATAGGGAAAACCAAAAAATATATTTTAAATATGAAAAAAATATGAAAAAATATGGAATTTTCGTACACCCTGGCAAAGAGTTGACTACCTCTCGACAAAAGATTGCCAGAATGTAACTTTCGCAATGCCGTTGCTATATAAGCCACGTCGTAGTAGTTGACAGTTTATTACTGACAACGACAAAGACTAGTAAGAACGCAATAGATAATAATCATTTCTACCAGTTTCACCTGCGTTTTAGACATTGTTAATATTAGTCATCAGACACTTCCCATAATGTACCTCATACAGGGGGTTTTGGGACCAAAACTACGGGGTTTTCCCTCTGTTAACTGCAGTGTTTTCCAAGGTTCTTTCCATCGAACGGTAGAATGATTTGATTTGTTGTTTACGAATTAGAGTGACATTTCAATGCAATTCATCTGCGTTCTGGCTGAGGTATGCTCCATGGGAAGGTTTCGTTCCTAGTTTCACTTTTAATATAAACAAATTACACAGAGGAGCAGGCGAAAGTCTGCGATTGTCACATGCGTTTCAATCGTTTCATCTCACCGCTGCCACACAGCAGCGGTTTCCTACTAATATTCGGGGTTTTCGTTGGAAGGAAACTACCGAAATATTAGTAGGACTTATTTAGCTACCGATTTAAGAAAATTCTTTGTCTTAACATACTAAATTAGAAAAAAGGTACTAATTCATTAGTTTCCTACTAATTTTTGGTAGCCTACTAATATTTTTAGTATCTTGCTTAAATTTTTCTTACGTTTAGTAGGCATATCTGAATTAGTATCTTAAGTTATCTTTTGTATTAGTACCTATACGCATTTTAGTAGTTTGGCTATCATTTAGTATGGAAAAAGGTTTTAGTATGAAAGTTGCCCCCAACCCCAAGGCTAAGGCCTCCCCAAACCCTTGGCATAACTTATTTGTATTAGTGCAACTTCCTATAATGTTTATTGAAAAAGGTAATATGTAATTCCAAATTATTATCATATCCTGTGATTTTGTAATAATTGTGCCGAAAAGTGTGGTTAGGGAAATATTAAATTTCTAATTGGCAATATTGCATGTCTTAAATTCTACTCCCCTCCATTAATTGTCATATTACTGTGATGTCGTCTGGAAAACAACGTGTGTCATAAAATGACTCGCCTCAAACATTTAGATAGTGTTAGCAACGTGCCTCGGTTAGACCAAGTGGGAATCTTTTTGTACGATGAGGACTTTGAGGATGAGGTATTGGTGATTCCAAGGTATGATTCCAACTACATAGCACCAAACCGAGCCAAAAACATTTTTGTGAGAGTATTAGTTCCACAAAAAGGGAATACCTCTTATACAGTTGAAAGGTTCTCTACGTGTCAAACAGATAATCCCAATGAAGGTATTTTCCAGTCATTAATTATTCAAAATGTGTTTTTAAAAAGTTTTACTTTCTTCAGGTCAAGAGTCTCAGGACTATGGTAGTTATTCACTCGTAGACACACCTGAATCAGAAGCCCACCATGAGGAAGGGAACAATCAAACGGGATCAATCATTGACTACAGTAAGTTGTTTGGTTACTGTTAATTGTGTATTTATTAATCAAAAAAAATATATATTCATTGTTCTCAAAACAAAGGCCAGGCCACCCCTGCACCATATGTTCTCATGAAAAGAGGGATGGATATATCGCTAAAAAACTTGTACAGTAAGTGGTTTATGTGTGCATTGTGTGCCATTTGTTCATTTATCACTAATGTGAATTTCATTTTTAATTTAAGGCTAATCCCATTGTAATGATTCTAAATTCTGCTCCAGCAGCCTAAGTGTTATGGAAACTGAATTAGAAGATCTTGAAAACGTCAACAGTGAAAACTCATCTTGGAGTATTGTCACTTGTATGTTGTACTACTTATAATTGCTTGGTTTACATATTACCATGTCTAATTCACACAGTTAAAACATTTTTTGTTTTCAAATAGGTTCGCCAAATAGTCAAGAGAATGTCCCTGGATTTGTACGAACATAGTTTTATCAGTTACCTGTTACTACTGTGCCTTATTATTGTATAATCCAGTCAATCCAAATAAACAAGTAAACTTGTTTAAGTCGATTCCACAGCAAGTTCTTTTTTTTACGCCCCAAAATTTCAAAAATTTACATATCGACATTTTAGTAGGGTAAACGCAAATTAGTAGGAAAAGCATGCAGAAAAGTATTAGTACCCAGCTAAATTGGTAGGAAGAAACCTACCGATTAATAGAGCTCATTTAGTAGGTCATTTTTGGTTTAGTATGTTAAGAAAATTAGTATCGATTTCAATTAGTAGGTTCTAGAAATTGTTTTAGTAGCGTGGGCCCCTGTTAGTAGTTTCGTTTTAGTGGGTTACCGCCGCTGTGCACTCCCTAAGAAATATGTCCACTTTTTTACGGACAATATTGTCCATAAACCCCGTTTAGGACAAATATGTCACCTTTTTTCGCGGACATTATTGTCTTCTAAAATAGTAGACATATATATCCCATTTTCTAAAACTGAAAAAAAGCTTAAGAGAAAAAGAAGCTTAAAAAAATTATCTCTTAAGTATCGTTCACACGACAGTCTTACGTACAATTTTACGTACTACGTATAGCGTTTTCACCTTACGGATTGCGTTTGTCGAAACGTCAAGCTGTTCACACACAACGCTCTACGTAGTACGTAATTCGTAAACTCAAAACGGAGTGAAAACGAAGTAAAAACGTAACTATGTAAAAATGAGATGGCTCTCATTTTTACATAAGATTTTGGAACGTTCTACGCACTACGTAGACAAAATCTCCTACGCTTGTCTTCATTCTTTTGTTTTTTGTTTGATTTCAGCTTTTTAGTACTATCAATATTGACAGTTTTGACTTCTGCTTATAATTTTTCAAATTCAGTAATTGACAATTAGTTATATTTCCATTGATTTCCTGTAATAAATTCTTAAAATATGACATCTACAACTACCAAAAAGTGACCATTTAATTCAGTAAACAAAAGACAGCAAAAAAGTTCTTTGTAGAAAAAAGCAAGCAGGTGATTTTGGTATTTTTCCCCTGCAGTTAAGTTATTTACAATACTTTTGATTAGATTAAACTATTTTCTGAAATAACAAAGCAATTTCTATTTAGGTTTTAAATACTACAGTGAAGAATTATTGATTTTGTATAACCTGTGCTGCTGATTGTATATGATACCCTTGATGTACAACTTTGTATTGTGTGCCACGTTGGTGCATTATAGCAATACAATGAGTTTAATGTTAACATAAGTTTTTAATCATCGTTTATTAATTCCCTGGAACAAGTGTATTTTAATTGTTCTGCATTTTGTATTTGGACAAGTTTCAGTTGGCTGCCTTTCACAATCGTAGGCCTACTTGTCTATACTTGAATCTTGCTATCTAGTAATAGGTCTATATATAAAATACAAATAAGAGAAAGATTATTGAGATTGTTGTTTTATTTTAATTTCGGTTGGAACTTATTTGTTTATTATCAACTTAATAATAATTCATCTTCAAACTTCTACAACCGCTGTGCATATTCCTACTTTAAAAACGTAAAAGTACACAGTGTAGTGTGAACAGAATATGAAGATTTTAACGTAAGTAAGAAACGAAGTGAAAATTACGTAGAAAAAAACGTAAACGAAAAACGTAATACGTAATACGCAATACGCAGAAAAGGGCTGTCTTCTGAACGCACCTTTACAAACCAAGGCCACCCGCCCCCCCTTTGAAGTCCTTGAAGGGCGAAAATTGAAAATATTGTTATATTCTTTTATTCGCATTATTTTCTAGTTTTCTATACAGCCACAAGTTAGACTCGAACCCACTGAGCTTTATGTCGGTATAGAATTGTCAGTCTGTTGCTCTACTAACTGAGCTATTTGTTCATACTGTTTGTAACATTATATAAAACAATATCCTATCGTGTGTGTAAGAGCAAAATTAGAACTTAGTGAAATTTCGTTAAAACATGCCGTTGATGATTTTCTGCTAGGATATATAGAAACTTAAGTTTGGGTTTGTAATCAACCCGATTACAAACCAATCAAGGTTATATCAACTTATTTCATTTATTGCTTTTGTAGTATTTTTTCTAATTTTTACCAATTTAAGGTTACAAATTATTCTGAGTGCAAAACCCCTAACAGCCTAATCACAAAGTGATGGTGAAGGGGGAATTTTTTTCACCCACTGTATAGGAATGTGGGTGGTGATCGAAAAAAAGAAGAGGGCGTAGGGGTTAAGAATACCAAAAAGAAGATTATCTTTAGATTTCGCCGACGGAAGAAAAGCCTTTTTTCTTCAAGGTTGAAATATCGAGAAATAGTAGACAATAATTTTCAACTTTCTAACAAAGAAAAACTGGAGACTTTTTTGTCAATATTTTGTGGACAATATTCTCCAGTTTTTCCATGAGACATACAGTCATGCGTGTAAGTTTCTTCAGCAGGCAAATAGCTATATATGTTTTGATTTAAATTTGACAGAAGGGATACTATGGTGCCTACCGAACCCTTTATATTTTTCCTTGTTTCTGTTTTTTTCTTTTAAAAAAGGTGGGAAAATTGAATGAATTTGAAGAAAGAGATTAGTAAAGAGAAAAAAGAATAGGCATAGGTAAAGGGGCGTTAAGTATCCCTTCCGTCAAATTAAAACAAAAACATGCAGAGCCATTTGCCTGCTGAAGAAACTTACACGCATGACTGTATATTTCCTATATTTTAGACGATTTTAGACAATATTGTCCGCGAATTGAAGACAATATTGTCTACTTTCGCGCAAGACAATATTGTCCACTTTCAAAGTGGACATCTTTCTTAGGGAGCAGAAAACGATTAATTATATATGAATCGGTCGCTTTGCATAACTGTTAACTGGCGAAGCCAATCCCAATTCCCAAGCCACAGTGTTTGTACAATATGGGACGTCCCTACTGAAAAACTATTATAGTTAATTATAGCTACATATGATAAACTACAGTGAAGGGCAATCATCTATGCGTGCGAAAGTTTCCTATAGTTGTCGACTATAGTTGATTATGGTTAACAATAGTATTGTATCGTTTCGATGAACTATAGTTAATTATGGTAGTCAACTACTACAGTAAACTATACTTTACTAGAGTCAAATATGAAACCTACTATACTCACTAATAGTTCATTTTATTTTGCACATTGCATTGAAATAGAAATTTTATTTTGGTTTAATACGGTTTAATACACGCGATGACATTTTACAATATATTTATTTTATAACATTTACATTATAATTTACAGTGATTGTGGCATATATTGTCAACATTTTTTACGGCTTATACACAAAGGATTAATCAAATTCAAAACGACAAGTTATAGGAATAGCAAGAGAAACATTTGAACAAGAAATAGTTAAAAATTTGCACTTGATTTCCATAGGATCAAGTACAACAAATTCCGTTTCTCCGTCATCAATTTTAGAAATAAAAGAAGTCAAATCAGTGTCGGTGAAAGAGTCATGAACTGTGGGTAATTTAGAACGGCGATATTTGTAACCAAGAATGATAGTTCGGCTGTCGTCAGATGGTTCACAAGTCAAGAAACAATTATTTTCGTTTGAAGGGAAGGTACAAGTGCAAACGGATGAAATTCTAAGAATCATGATAATTCTAGCGTAAAATTGATCTGTAATAATACACGAATTGTCCCGCTGGAATGGTTCAGCGTAATCGGCAGTGCAAAAAAGTTTCCCATTTACTACAAGTCTTGGATATTTAATGGCGTTAGTGCAAGTCATAGATCTGTTTAAAAACAATTCGATGATGTTAATACTATCTTTTGGTAACGTCAGTCTCTCACCACATCCAATCACCTTTGAAGACATATTGAGTGTACGTAATTCAATTGGTGCATCAAGATGTTCATAGAAATCAATAATCCTTTCATCACTGGTAGAAATGTATCGACTTGCAAACTGTCTTAGTCTAGCCCGAGCCATAATATTTGAAAAAATTTGTAAGGTTATGGTTTTTGAACCGTGAAATTGTCTTTGCATGAGCCCACCCGCATCTTCATAAATAAAGGCAGAAGTAGCCCATGGAGCTCCCCAATGCCTGACACTTTCAACAACATGCTGTAAGATATGAATATTGTAAGTCATTTGTTCTTGGCCATACAAAGTACCGGTCAAGCAAGTAAACTTCAATATCAATAAATGTGCTGTCTCAAGATCACGGTGGGATATTTTAATTTGTAATAAAATTGTCATAGCATTCACAAGAAGCATCCAGTGCTCGAAATACTTTCTGGGTAACAAATCTTTTAAAATTCCAGCAGAGTAGAGCAATAAAAAGTTTCGATATTCACTGGCTTTCCAATATTTCCCAAAGACGGAAAATGACCTAATTAGTCGTAAAATGTCTGACGTAGGTTTGATTGTGAGTAAAATAGCATCTATTGCTTGAGCTTCAATGTGATAGTCACATCCAGCAGGACTTTCCGTCCAAAGAACTAGAAATTGTTTCACGACACCTAAATAAACACAATGCATTGAGTCTGGAATCATACCATCTATAATGTTAAGAAGTGGAATTAAATATAGATAACTAGGTCCTTTTACCCCATTAATCTCTGGGAGAACTCTTTCAACAACGTCAATTGCACCATTGAAACTTTCGTCGTGAGTTCTTTTACGTGGAAGTGGGTGTTTCATAGGATAAACTCTAGCATATCCCCTACCTTTTTGAATACTAACACCTTCATGCAGACAATATCCGCATCCGAAAGAACCATTGAACTGCTTAAAATTACTTAACATGGCTCGGGCTGGAGCATCGGCTACACAGATTGGAAAAATTATCTTGGTGTGCATAATTGATCCAGTGTTCAGATTCTTCCAGTAAAATCCATTTGTAAAAAGATTTTTCATTTCACTTACAATTGGATTCAACAGAGTACTTGCTTTTGGTTTAGTATTTCCCGCATACAAAGAGTGGTAAATAAGAAATTTTTGTTTAAAACGATAGCCTAACTCATTTATAGTCAAGGAAATTGGCCAGATTGAAAAGGGAGAGGATTTGTGTGGTTGTATGCCATCTGTGCTAAAAGTCATGGAAAAGTTTTCTGGTCTACTGTGTATGAATTCTTGAATTTTTGAACTTTTATATCTTTCGCCAGACATAACGTCATTTGATGCCGTGGGTGAGCAAGCATTTTGTTTTCCTTGTTGTATCATGGAATACAAATTGCTAGTTTCTAATAAATTCTTAAGTTGTTTCTCAAGAGGCAAAACTAGGAAGTAGGAATTTGTTGCCAGACAATCGTCATTAGTTTTTAATTTCTTACAACAGTCACAGATCCACGATTCACTTTCCAAAGATATTCCAAAATAGGAAGAACAGTCAGGACAATAAAAATGTTTAACTATGTCATCAGAAGAATGAAAAAACAATTTGTCAAAAAAATTTTGCAATAGACTATTAATTCTCCTGTTTACTAGGTATTTCCTGCTGCCAACAACCAACTAAATTCTGACACGTCTAGAGAGAAATATGGGTTGGATACTGCTGCTAGCAACATTTCTCCTTCTGCTGTAATTTTATTGATAACTTTGTTTTAACTTACAGAAAATTACAACTTTCCTCATTAATATTATTAGATGAATTCATGCTTTGGCCCAAACACTTCGACTGCCAGCCAACATGTTACAGCCGCTAGTCATGTCTCAACTGCTCCTAGCCAATACATTCAACCAGCTCTTGGTGCTCACCAATACCTTCAACCTGGTGGTCACCAATACCTTCTACCTGGTGCTAACCAATACACCCCACCTTTTACTAACCAATACACCCCACCTTTTACTAACCAATACATCCCACCTTTTGATAACCATTACATTCCACCTAGTACTAACCAATACATCCCAACTAGTACTAACCCATACATTCCCCCTAGTACAAACCAATACATGTCACCAAGTGCTAACCAATACAGTACACCAGTTGCTAACCAATACATATACCCTACTTGTAGCAAGTCCATTTCTTCTGCTAATAAGAAATCAATTACCCCTGCTACAAGCCCATCCATTTCACCTGATGGTAGCCAATCTATTTTACCTGCTGATACCCAAAACATTCCAGGTCCTGGGAATGGAAATGTTAATCAAGCTTCACTGTTTTCTCATTCTTCAGTAAGTTAAAATCTTCAAAATTTTTTATAATAGTATGTTTTAATGAACCCTTTATCATTTAGATGTTTCCAATTGATCCAATGATTCTGGAGTCTCTTTCTACAGAAAAGCTGTCCACATACGTCGGGGATCTCATGCAGCTCCTTTATTCTCATGAATTCTTAAAGACACATAAGATGACTAATCAAACGGGAGGAAGGAATGGAAATACTGGAAAACTGGTCATGAACCAGCTGGAATTGGCCCAAATTATCAGTAAGATACTTCCTTCTAAATTATTTTCATCGTAATTGTAATTGAATTTTATTTTTTAGAAGCTGTTCAAGATAATTTTATACCAAAGCCAAAGAGGTCCGACATAACTAGAATCATCACGGCAAAGTTCAACAATGCATCAAGAAAAAATAAAGAAAATTAAATTGTTGTATTGTAGTTTTCATTAAGTTTTCAGTTGGTTATCAGTTAGTTTTGTAAATAACTGTGTTAATTATGTCAAAGTTCACAAAACAACTGTTTTCCAAATAACTGTGTTAGTTATGTTCACCAAGAATAAAAGAATTCGGTACAAACAAAAAAAAATCTTACTTTATTTATGAATATATTACACTATAGTAAAGCATGGTATTTGAGGAAAATATTACGTACTTTTGAGCACAGTTCATCGTTAAAAAATTACCATAGTTAAGCATAGTTCGACTTAAAGAACTATACTCAGAACTATGATAAACTGTCCGAATTCACTGTAGTTCACTGTAGTATAACTATGATAAACTACATTCATTTTAACATAGTAAACTGTGCTTAAATACAGTTTATTTTCAGTAGGGGTGATAGAAGTTTAAAAAAGAAGTTTAACCAGAATTTTTAAATTGTGTAAAAAACAACAAGTATTCTGCAATTGACAATTTTTACCTGCAATTTGGTGTGCTTCTAGATCCGGAATCCAGTCAGCACTGTTACAAAACTGTCAAAACTTTTCATTTAATTTTCCGTCCTCTATTCCCCGCATTAAGAAAAAAGGTGTCCACCCGTTTCGGCACTTTTTTCGGCATTTTCCATTTTGGCGTTTTCGGCACCCATATAAAACGCTTGGTCCCCCCTTGTATTTAAAATCTTCTCGTTTCTTAAAAAATCTTTCCGTTTCGGCACTAATATTCTCCGTTTCGGCACCAATTGTGTCTTTTTCGGCACCAACTGTTCAAGCATCTTTGTGTATATATCAACCTGTATAGCCTCCTCGTAGAGAAATTTGAGGAGGATATACAGGTTGAGCCCTTGGTTGAGCCCTTTACTGCTAATGCTAAGTCCAGCGTGATTTGCGAGATGTGTGTGTCAGCCTTGAACGTCATTAGTGGTTCTCACCTACAGCATGTTAGAGTGAATGTAATCATTTGAGTGTTTTACATTATATTTACCTTTTAATACCTCTTGCAAGAAGACCGACCAAACTTTGGGAGGCCAAAGCAAGCTGTCGATCCAGGTATTTTCCAAGTAGTTGTACATTTTTCGCATCCTAGTTCTGTTCTCCCTGTTTTCGATTTCCCAGACAGCTGATCTTAAATTTGAAAGGCAGTACGGATTTTTCCATGTAGGAGGAGATGGAGAGACATCATCTTCCTGCAATACCTAGTAAATACATCTGTAAAGTTCCACAATACATATAAAAACATTCACACTCACTTGCAAATCCCACGAATTAGCATGTCTGTACGATATGCTCTTTTTAAACCTATAATATTCATTAATATATTTCAAAATTTAACTTATTAATTTACTATTAACCCGCCCGAATCACCAGAAACCTCAACATCAACTCTATCCACCACGTCTACCTCGGCCTCGCACAACCCGCCCAGCACAACCCGCCGCATCACCACTAACCTCAAAATCTGCCAACCGGCTAGGCTGTTTCCTCGATCTAGTGGGTCTTTCCATGATAATGAGCAATAAACTTTAGGAATAAATAACCTAATATAGGAGAAATGTATAGCACTTGATAATAAAGTGTCAAAGAACAAAGTGGGCAAAATTTCACAATATATTATAACACGACACCTAGTGGAATTTATTGTTTACGAATTTTGAGGGCGGTGCCGAAACAGACCAAAATAGTGCCGAAACGGACAAAAGTGGCTAAGAAAACATACATCGTAATACCAATACTTAGAACCATCTCTGGTGGCGGTGCCGAAAAAGACAATTGCAGTGCCGAAACGGAAAAAATTGGTGCCGAAAACGCCAAAATTGAAAGTGCCGAAAAAAATGCCGAAACGGGTGGCAACCAGAAAAAAGCATCGGCAGTTTTAATTGAAAATCACTCCGGGGTTGGTCTTTTAGTCGTCATTTTTACTGTTTCTTAAGATTTATACGTACTAGTTGTTTGAAAAACTGAAATTAGTTTGCGCTAGGTGCGTCGCTGTTTGACTTTACGTAGTTCTTACACTACGAATAGAACGAGTGTAACAGGAGCAGGCAACAAGTCTTTATCTTTACTTAATCAAACATGATTATTTACGAATATAATTCATAGAAATGAAGCTAACAGAAACACTTTCACTTTCTTGTTATCAAAACGTACATAAATTGATTTCACCATTCAAACTCCAAATCAAACGCTACAAGCAAAAACGACAAAAAATTATAGCCCAAAAAGAGAACCTCTTTAAGTTATTGATAACAACACGTTAAAAGTTTCTGAAGTTTTTATTCGACGCTGTTTCCTGGCCGTTTTTTTTAACCCCTAAAAGTTTCGTCAACTATGGACGAATTTTTATCATCATAGGTGTTTTGCTCGCTCTACTTAAAAAGAAAACGATCCAACATCGGACACAGATGTACAAGTGCAGACTGTCACCATTGACGATTAACGGTGTTATTCATTTCGGAACGATTTAGGGCTGTAATAAAATGTCCAACACGTAAATAAACGGGAAATATGGCACTTCTCTTTTCCATCGCTAGAAAAACAGAATTGAAAAGAATGAAAAAAAGATGTTGGAACGGACCGGTGTACAATTTCATCGACATTCAGTCTAACGACCAATAAATGTACATTTTCACATTATGTCAAACACCTATGCATATACAAAACATGTAAATCGTGTGTTGCCACTGTGCAACTTCGTCGATGTAATGCAGCTGTATCCGGCTTTATTTATTTTATTTTATTTTTTTGTAGACGTACAACAATCTTAACGCAAGCCAACAGTTTTTTATTTAAAACTGTACATGTGAGTATAAATAAAGGACGACATTCACCATGGGCGATCCAAAGCTTCATTCGGTGACGCTGGACGAACAACACTTTAATAGAAATGAAATCTTTCGTTGCCTCATTTTCGATTGCCGTCATCTGTTTCTTACGCGCCCCCGTTGTGGCGGTAAGTTAGCGATTCCATTTAAATTCCACCGAAATGTTTTTCAAATCAAATTGTTTAACTTTTGAAATTATAAAATTTGCGCTGATTGATTTGGATTAATTCAACAGGAGGCTCAGATGACGACAGGCAAGCCGTGTGGCTGCACCTGTACCACTGGATCGAATCCGCCACCAACAACTCCCATTTCTGGAACAACTCCTCCTCCTGTTGCTGGCACTGATTACTGCAAGATTAGTACATGCTCCGTGATGACTGAAAACACCCTCTGCAAATATACGGTATGAGCTCAAATGGGAAATCGTTTTCAGTGTGTGATGTGCAAGAATTCATTTCATATGTCTAGAATACCACATGGGGAGCGGCTTGCTTGCCGCCTTATCCAGCTGCATCGACTGTCAGCGCTGCTGATATCACGACCATTTTGAAAGCCCATAACGATTACCGCAGAAAAGTTGCCAAGGGACTCGAAACCCAAGGAAGTCCGGCAGGCCCTCAACCTCCTGCGTCCAACATGAGAGAATTGGTTCGTAAATTTGTTAATTATTCGATCAGAGATCACGACGAATAAGTTGCTTTAAAATTTGAATAAGCAATAATAGAATTACTTGTAGCGAAAAGTTTTTAAAATTCGTTTTTAGAAATGGGACCAAGAGCTCGCTGTGATGGCAGCAGCCCACGCCCAACAGTGTGTGTGGCAGCACGACACTTGCAGAAATGTTCGTAAGTAGAATTCCATTTCTAATGACTAATAATAGCAAAGAAATACTCAAATCCATTTTCTTTGTATAGCTCGCTTTAGAGTAGGCCAGAATATGTACCTTGCCGGGTCGTCTGCCGACGCTATTGGCACTGCAGACTGGAATGCTGCCGTTACTAGTTGGTACAATGAAGTGCAATACATGAATCCTGCCAACGTATCTAGTCTTCCGTAAGTGATTTTTAAAATTCTTAAAATAAGGAAAACGAAATAAGTTATAAACATTCTATTTGTTTGGTTAAGGTACCCCTACCCAAATATTATCTATCACTACACCCAAGTTGTATGGGCGGACACTTATCTTGTGGGTTGCGCAACTGCTTACTACCAATCTACGGCCGTAAGTGGTTTCATTATTGTGTAATTACATTTTATTGATTGCTGGAATTCTATGTTTGTTTTTATAGGTTTTTGGTCCATCGTATCCCTACAATAGAGTTTACGTTTGCAACTACGGACCAACTGGTAATTGGATCGGCTCTCCGCTTTATGCACAAGGAGCGGCCGGGTCTGCTTGCCCCGCCGGAACTGTAAACAACGACGGTCTATGCGCTTGAGCATCAATTCGTGAGTAAACCCCCAAGATTAGTTCATCACAGTCAATATCAAGCGATGATCTGTCGTGATTGTTATTTTTCTCTATTTTGCCGATCTTTAAAATCCTGGTGTAGTAGTTTGACAATACATTTAATCAATCAGCAGCAATTCATGCCATTATAATCAAATCAAAAATACGCAGGCGATCGATTTATCTTCTTCATGAAAAGAGTCACAATTAAGAGAGTTTTTGCCACAAAGTATTATAGTTAACTGTTTCAGGTACATGGAGTGTCCGATGACTAATATTAACAATGTCTAAATAATCGCAAGTGAAAATGGTAGAAATTATTTGTTATTTATTGTGTTCTTATACCAGTTTTCATCGTTGTCAGTAATAAACTGTCAACTGCTATGACGTGGCTTAGTAAATAGTAACGGCAAGTTATAGTAATAATAGTAAGTTAATGTAAGTTATGGTACCCTATAGCAACGGCATTGTGAAAGTTATTTTCTGGCAGTCTTTTGTAATAAAAAAAGACCAGCTGAAACGCATGTGGCAAACACAACTGCCGATTTTTCAGTATTGTGTCCTTGTCTCTTTACATAGGAATTTTCAAAGAGAATCGTTTTGAACACGTACTATGTGTGCTCGTTAGATAAGAAAATGTAGTCCCCAAAACTTTCCGTGGAACTGTGCGCCATTCTTAAGGACAATCTGTGCGTAGATCGACACTTTGCACACATTGCCACAATATCGAACCTTAATTTCTACCCTTAATTAGAATAGCTTTGCGTTTGCAAAACAGCTGCGTGCTGTGGATTCGGGGCTTATTTTTTTTTATTAAATATGATAACGTGGACTTTTATTTTATCGAATTGCCGGGGATTCAAGGCAAATCCAAATTGTATAAATAACGAGACTTTTTTAGTGTGGATTCATACTGGGATCCGTTTCAGCGAAGCTTCAAGATGAAATTTGTCGCTCCCTCAGTCCTGATTGCCGTCGCCTGTTTCGTAGTTGTTGCTGTAAGTTTTTTCTAATTGATTGTCTTTCATTTTCGTTATAATTATTCATTTAGCTGACAATTTTTTAATTGGCCATACTCAATTCAGGAAGCACAGCAACTACCGAAAATTGGACCGGTAAATCCTCCTATCGATCCTACAGCGCTTCCGGCTGACACTCCTAAGCCTACTAAGTCTCCTCCTGTGACACAAACAACTCTGAAGCCAACGACGACTTGTAACTGTGGTCCAACAACATTGACTTCATTAAGTTCCTCGAAGTCAACTACCGGAAGAACAACCACCTCGAAGCCTCCGAAGCCGTGGCCAAGTGTAAACCCAATTTGAGTGCAATTCGAAAAACCAGACATTTACTACAAGTTATGCAAACCTCCATCAGGCTCACACACGCTCAACCTGTTTCAAGTATACAAACATTGCAATCATTCTAACAGATTTTTAACGTTTAACCTAAAAAAATGTTGCAATCGAAATGTTTTTCAAACTTTGACCTAAGCCGACACTCCATATTCATTTGGTTTTTATGTAGAATTTCACTTGGGGGACGGGTTGTTATCCTGGCTATCCAATTTCATCGACCGTCAACAAAACAGATGTTGCCAACATCTTGCAATTCCACAACAATTACAGACAAAAAGTAGCGACGGGTCGTGAGACCCTAGGAAGTCCTCAACCTCCTGCATCCAACATGAGGGAAATGGTACGTATCAATTGTCCAACAGTTATATTTAGCAACTATAGAATATTGAGTTCATGCTACCATTTATTGATATGAAATAAGTGAACGTGATAATTTCAGACTCATCATTTATTTATTCATTTTAGAATTGGGACGATGAACTGGCCTGTACTGCAGCAGTGTGGGCCCGCCAGTGTGTGTACCAAAACGACCAATGCAGAGATGTTCGTAAGTAAAGAATACCTTTTTTATTAAAATTTGACTCACACTAGCATATTCTCAGATCGTAGCCTCATGCAAATCAATTTCCTTTGATAGCTCGTTTCAGGGTTGGACAGAATATTTTCGTTGCCGGGTCTTCCGGTGACACCCTTGACACTCCAAACTGGAATGCAACGATTACAAGTTGGTACAGTGAAGTTAAGAACGTGAACGCCACCTATGTCTCATCTTTCCCGTAATAAACGATGATTAGTTAATTGAGACAATTTTTAGTAAATATTATACAAAACCATTTTTATTATTTTTTACTTTATAGAGCATGCCCATCGGTTGCTATTGGACGCTACACCCAAGTTGCGTGGGCAAACTCTTATCTTGTGGGTTGCGCAACTGCTTACTACCAATCTAGGGCCGTAAGTGGTTTTCATTTTTCCTTTTCATATTTTATCTCGTCAAATTTGGTTTGTTTACAGGTTTTTGGACCCAAATTTCCCTACAATAGACTATACATTTGCAACTACGGACCAACTGGCAATGTGATCGGCTCTCCAGTTTATGCCCAAGGACGGCCTGCTTCTGCCTGCCCCAGTAACACAAAAACCAGCACTGCTTACCCTGGATTGTGTGCTTGAGAAGATGATAATACCTTTACACCCAAAGCAGCTCAATTACCGATGGCATACCTTTCAGATCGGGTTTAGACATACTAACATTTCATTCTATATTTTGTGTTGGCAACATAAAACTATGAGTGTGACATTTATATCAATTTTGAAATATAATCCAGTATTCTAAAAAAGCAGCATTTCTAAAAATATCTAAATTCTCTCTTGGCTTCCAAAGATTTGCTTTAGCTGGCCTAAGGATGTGACATAATCTTTACATTTCCAGATATTACTCCCAACAGCCTCAGCGTGATGTATCCGACTGGAGTCCATTGCTTAGCCCAATGGTACAACGGAATGAGCTCTGCTTCCCGTCAGCGATCTATAAGTTAAGTCTGTTAAAATAATGTTTCAATTCTTTTTGTTTTTCATAGTTCAAGATATTCTGGTGAAATATGTGGTGCCCTTTTCAACTGCTAACGTGCCTTATTGTCGTACAAACACTGTGGCTCGGGATTGGCTTAGCAACAGCTGTGCGAAGCGCCGTGTTCGTGCAATTGTTTTCTGGCAGCGGTAAGCCAGTAAGGTAAAACGTGGACTGGGAAAAAAACGCAGACTTTCACCTGCTCCCCTGTGTAATTTGTTTGTATTAAAAGTGAAACTATAGAAACGAAACCTTCCCATGGAGCCAACCTTCCCTCAGCCAGAACGCAGATGAATTGAATTGAAATGTCACTCTAATTCGTAAACAACAAATCAAATCATTCTAGCGTTCAATGGAAAGGACGACTACCTTGGAAAACAGAACGTCAGCAGTTGCATGTTTGGATGCGGAGCTTAGTTTTCGAATACAAGTGTTGGCAACGTAGACCATTTTTTTCAAATTACCTGATGGGCATCTAAGGCAAATCGTAATTGTATAAATAACGAGACTTTTTTTAGTGTGGATTCATACTGGAATCTGTTTCAGCGAAGCTTCAAGATGAAATTTGTCGCTGCCTCATTCCTGATTGCCGTCGCTAGCTGTTTCTTCATTTTGGCTGTAAGCATACTACTTCAAATTCATAGCATATTTTTTAAATACTTGTAATTATATTTGTAGTTTTCCTCAAGCTAATGATTTTTTAAATTGGCATGAAATTTCAGGAAGCTCAAATAATAACAACTCTGAAGCCAACGACGGCTTGTAGCTGTGGTCCAACTACACTGACTTCATTTTCGACTAGTACCTTGAAGTCATCTACATCGAAGCCAACTGCAACTCAGAAGACGACTGAAAGAACAACCCCTACATGGAGGCCAACTAGTCCAACTAATACGTTTAAGACATCTACATCAAAGCCGACAAATCGAACTACATCGAGGCCAACTAGTCGGACAACAACTCCGAAGACATCATCGACTAAAGGAACAACCCCAACGAAGCCGACGAATGGAACTACATCGAAGCCAACTAGTCGGACAACAACTCTGAAGACATCTACTGGAAGAACAATCTCAACGAAGCCAACTAACGAAACTAGGTCTACTACTTTGCCACAACCCCTACATGGAGGCCAACTAGTCCAACTAATACCTTTAAGACATCTACATCAAAGCCGACAAATCGAACTACATCGAGGCCAACTAGTCGGACAACAACTCCGAAGACATCATCGACTAAAGGAACAACCCCAACGAAGCCGACGAATGGAACTACATCGAAGCCAACTAGTCGGACAACAACTCTGAAGACATCTACTGGAAGAACAATCTCAACGAAGCCAACTAACGAAACTAGGTCTACTACTTTGCCACCAGTAGACAAAATATGTTTCGCTAATGAATCTTACTGCAACATTAAGACATGCAATCCGCCGAGCGTAAACACGCTATGCCAATATTCGGTATATTGTATACATACATACATTTCAATCGTTTCTAGTTGATTTTTCAACGTATAGATAATAGCTATGAAACGTGAAAATCCAAATGCTGTGTTGCAAACAATCTGAGACTAAAGCTGATTTTCTGTTTTTATCATCTATTTATAGCCTTCTACATGGGGAGCGGCTTGCCAACCAGGCTATCCAACTGCGTCGACCGTCGGCTCTACAGATATTGCGATCATTTTGAAAGTGCATAATGCTTACAGACAAAGAGTTGCACAGGGACTCGAGACTCTAGGAAGTCCAGCAGGTCCTCAACCTCTGGCCTCCAACATGAGAGAATTGGTACAAAATTTGCCTACAATTATGATTAGCATTTTTCAATTACAGAAAAGCATAATAGATCTTAGCCATGATTTCTGAAATCCCATTGCTTTAGCTCAGGTAAAAATGTTTTATTCAATCGTTTTAGAAATGGGATGATGAACTGGCATGTATGGCTGCAGCATGGGCCCATCAGTGTGTGTACAAACGCGACGCATGCAAAGATGTTTGTAAGTAGAATTCCATTAAATTGGCGTTATAAATATGTTCTGTCTCATCATGTACTTCATGCAAGTCATTTTCATTCAATAGCTCGTTTTCTGGTGGGTCAAATCATTTACATATCCGCGTCTTCTGCCGACAACCTTGGCACTTCTGACTGAAATGAAGCAGTTACAGCTTGGTACGATGAAGTTCAGGACATGAATCCTGCCGATGTTCCCTATTTCCGGTGAGTGATTTGTAATTCTTTAAAAGGGATAGCTAAAAAAAAGATGCAATAATATTCTGTTTCTCTGGATAGATCAAACCCTCCGCCTTTTATTGGGCACTACACCCAAGTGGTATGGGCAAACACTTATCTTGTGGGTTGCGCTGTTGCTTACTACAAAATTACGACAACCGTAAGTGGTTTCACATAAAAAGTAAGATTGCAATATTTGATATGTTATCCCTCAAATTTGGTTTGGTTGTTTGACTAATAGGTTTATGGACCAAAACCCTACAATCGATTTTACGTTTGCAACTACGGACCAGCTGGCAATTGGATCGGTTCTCCGGTATATAACCAAGGATCGGCCGGTTCCGCCTGCCCCGCGGGACCCAGCAGCTCTTACACTGGTTTGTGTGCTTGAGAAAACGATGATCCATCAGTTAATTATCACCGAGTCACTGTATTCTTCTCTGAATTAAATTTTTTAATGGACGCACGATTCACACCAAGTTTCAGATATGCTAGCACTATTTTCCTTTATTGCATGAATTTTTGTAGTGATTTAGAAATCTATGATTAGTTTGAAAATTCTATAATTTTCATTTAGTTTTTTTTTAATATTATGTAATCCAGAACTTATAAGCAGCACTTCTAAAAATATTGATGGTGATGGATCAATATTCAATACATATTATCAGCAAGCCTCCATTAGCATCGTATTTTGCAAATCGATACGTTTGGCAAACAAATTGTTAAATTTTTTTAAGGAAGCAGAGCACTACTGCTTTAACAATAGTTATTGCGCATAACAAAACTCTTTGAATGGCAGTATCAACTTAGTTAAGGCTATAATTTCTTTCTACTTCCTCAGTCGAAATGAAATTCAGTAAAGTCATTGGTTTTAAAGTAAACAAAACAACTGAAATTTGATCTCTGTGCTCCGGTTCTCTGTTCTGTATGGTCTGGACTTGGCTTAGTAACCGTGTTGATGAAACGCATGTGTGACACACGCGGTGGTAAAGCGTTTTCCTTTCCATACGGAAAAGAGCGATCGTTTTTCAACACAGCGTAAACTCCTATTCGCTGTACCTATAGAATTAACATACATTTAGATATAAGAACATATGTGCACCCCAAAACTTTGCGTTATTGAATTACGACAAATGGAACGTATCGAATTGAAACTGTGAGCAAGCCCGTGCGTAAATCGAAACTTGTATATACATGTTGCCCCAATATTTCTATTTTGATAGACTGAATCATTCGAAACCGATTAGCTTTTTGCGTAAAAAAAGCTGTTCGTTTTGCATTGACTGTACCTAAAAAAATACCACAAAAAGGGCTCTGATAAGGAAGTTTCTTATTTGCGAAAAAAATAATAATATTTAAACACTATGACCTAAATTTTTGTTTATTCTGTTCCAACACGAATCGCTCAAGCAAAGGATCTTAAATATAAACATTTTGAATTATTGACTTTTGGTTGTCCGCTTTGTTGGTGAAGGTTTCTCTGTTGTCATTTCATTGAACTGCATGTTATGTTCAACTCATTTCAGTTCATCGGATACTTCACACTGCAATTGGATGAGGCCAAACTGCGAGTATTTATACACCGGTAATTCGGCAATAATTTTAATCTGGTTCTAAAATTGAACTTGTAAGCAGTCTTCTCTTGAGTCTTCTATATACCAGTCAACTATTTTAAGGTATTAAAAAAGGAAATTCCTGATCAATTTTGTAATATTTAAATCTTGTTTTATGATAACGTTTAAATTGCAGGTGAAAATGGCCATTTATTCTTTTGCGATCCTGATGCTAGTCCTAGCCGGTACCAGCCTCATCCTAGCACAAAATCCTTACTGTAGCATCAGTACGTGTAAGGTTCCTGGCACGGGAAATACCCTGTGCATGTATACGGTTCGTTACACAATAATTTATTATAGACACTGATTCACCGTGAACAATAACCGAATTTTGATACATAAAAGAATGCTACTTGGGGAACAGCTTGCCAACCGGCCTATGCGGCTAAATCGACCGTCAGCGCTGCAGATATCACGACCATTTTAAAGGCCCATAACGATTACAGAAGAAAAGTTGCCCAGGGACTGGAGACCCTAGGAAAACCCGGCCCTCAACCTAAGGCTTCCAAAATGAGGGAAATTGTATGTTTGATTTGTCAATAATTTTGTTTGAAATTCTATCGATAATTTCTTTAGTGATTATCCAATTTAAAAGAATTTATTAATTTGAAGAGATGTTGGAAATGTTTTTTTTAGAAATGGGACCAAGAGCTCTCCGTGATGGCAGCAGCCCACGCCCAACAGTGTGTGTGGGACCATGACACTTGCAGAAATGTTCGTAAGTTGATCCTAATCAAGTTTTGATAACACGTAATAAAACTATCAATTTTACTAAAATGCAAACCATTTTGATAGCTCGTTTTAAGGTGGGTCAGAATATTTACATTGGCGTATCTTCCGATGACACCCTAGGCACTTCGAATTGGAATGCAGCAGTCAATAAATGGTATAGAGAAGTTAAGGACATGACCCCTACTTACGTCACATCTTTTCCGTAAGCAATTTCTAATTTAAGAATAAGAGTTAACTAAAATTAATAAACAATATTTTTTCTTTTTCGTAATAGTGGTAAAAGGTCACCTGGTATTGGACACTACACCCAAGTTGTATGGGACGACACTTATCTAGTGGGTTGCGCAACCGCTTACTACAAATCTACGGCCGTAAGAAAATCTTTCACAACAAAGTAGATTTTGAAACCTGATCCATTTTAACTTGAACATTTTGTTTTGATTATTTATAGGAGTTTGGACCATCGTATCCTTACAACAGATTTTACGTTTGCAACTACGGGCCCGCTGGTAATTTCATCAACTCTCCGGTTTACGCTAAAGGAACGACCGGGTCCGCCTGCCCCACCGGAACTGTAAACAACAACGGTTTGTGTGCTTGAACGTCAATTCGTGAGTAAACCCCAAAATTCCCGATTTTGCCGATCTTTAAAATCCTGGTGTAGTAGTTTGACAATACATTTAATCAATCAGCAGCAATTCATGCTATTATTATTATCATCCAATCCAAATTGGATAAATAATGAGACTTTGTAGTGGGGATTCGTATTGGAATCTGTTTCACTTCTTCTTCTTCTTCTTGCTATCCCACTGCATTGGTCATCAGCGCTGCAGATATTGCGTCCATTTTGAAAGCGCATAACAATTACCGAAGAAAAGTTGCCCAGCTAGGGACTCGAAAGCCAAGGAAGTCCAGCGGGGCCTTAAGCTAAGGCGTCCAACATGAGAGAATTGGTATAATTTAGGCCTAAATTTGCACATATACATTATTAGCAATTATAGAATAATATTTCTTGCTATGATTTATTGATGTGAAATATGTTAAAGTGTTAGTCCTCAGTTAATCCTCTGATAATTTATTCATTCATTTTTAGTAATGGGATAATGAACTGGCCTGTATTGCAACAGGGTGGGCCCATCAGTGCGTGTTTAAGCACGACCGATGCAGAGATGTTTGTAAGTATATTGAATCCCTATTTTAAAAAAATTGACCTATATAACATATTCTGTCCAACATATGCCTCATGTAAAATCAATTTCTTCCGATAACTCGTTTTAAGGTTGGTCCGAGGGTTGATCAGAATATTTACATTTAGTTTTTATGGTTATAGGTTTTTGGACCATCTCTTTCCTACAATCGATTCTACGTTTGCAACAACGGACCAACCGGCAATTGGATTGGTTCTCGGGTATATGCCCAAGGATTGCCCAGTTCCGCCTGCCCCACGGGATCCAGTTAGTGCTTACCCTGGCTTGTGCGCTTGAGAAGATGCATACCTCTACACCCAAATTATCATCAAATCATTGGATTTTTAAATCTAAGTATTTGCACACAATTATAACATATTCTCACATGTTCTCCCTATATTTTATGAATTGATACATTTTCAAAAGCTGTGTAATAAAAATTGTATAATTTTTAAAATCTTATTTAATCTATCATATTAAGGCAGCATTAAATACGTCGTGATGGTGATGGTCTGATGGATCGATATTCAATGCGCGTAGCTATAATCAGCAACATTTTGCATCATTGTACCTTGCAAATTGATGCGGATGTCTGCTGTTACGTCGAATTTAAACTATGAGCCTTTATCAGGGGTCAAATCTAGACGTAGATGGACACTTGCACACACTGACACATTATGGAACCCTATTGATTTACCTTTACAAAATCATTTAGGCTATCTTTTATTGGGATAGCTTTTACGTCTGAAAAACAGATGCTGCATATGAATATGTGGACATCCCCGTATGCTACCGTAGTGAAAACTTGGACGTTTTATTGGATTCGCCAATAAAGAACGTCAAACAAGCTTCTTATTTGTAACAAACATATTGAAATTGATTGACGTAAACAGTTGGTGCTCTAGCTCGTATATAATAAGATCCGGGTGAACATGTTGGTCTATTTTCTACATCTAAACACTCTCTCAGGCGAAGGGCCAGTCTTTTTATATTTACTTTCGGCTGTCTGCTATGGTGATGGTTTCTTTGTTGTCGTTTCATTGAACAGTTGTTCACTCACTTTACTCCATTGGTGATAATGTAAAGCTGGATTTGGATGAGACCAAACCGCGAGTATTTAAACACCGGCAATCTGGCAATCGGTTTATTCCCGGATTCTGATAACACTGGACGCCACACGTGAACATCTATACCAGTCAACTATTTCAGGTATTATTAATTAGAAAATTTGTATTCGATTCTTTAAATGTTTTTATTGCAACGACATTTCAATTTTAGGTGAAATATGGCCAATTTTTCTTTTGCGATCCTGATGCTAGTCCTGGCCGGTACCAGCCTCATCCTAGCGCAAAATCCTTACTGTAGCATCAAAACGTGTTACATGACACCCGGTACAGAAAATACCCTCTGCAAGTATACGGTGCGATACACAATAATTTATTTCGATTCACCGTGAACAATAACCGAATTTTGATACATAACAGAATACTACGTGGGGAACGGCTTGCCAACCGGCCTATGCGGCTAAATCGACCGTCAGCGCTGGAGATATCACGACCATTTTAAAGGTCCATAACGATTACAGAAGAAAAGTTGCCCAGGGACTGGAGACCCTTGGAAATCCCGGTCCTCAACCTAAGGCGTCCAAAATGAGGGAAATGGTATGATTGATTTGTCAATAATTTCGGTTGAAATTCTAGTTGAGATCCTTTTGCTGATTATGCAGTCTTAGTTAATTGCATTTATTAATTTCAAGAGATTTTTAAAATAATCTTTCAGAAATGGGACCAGGAGCTCTCCGTGATGGCAGCAGCCCACGCCCAACAGTGTGTGTACAAACACGACACTTGCAGAAATGTTCGTAAGTAGATTTTGAAACTACAAAGTTTATCCTAGTTTTGATAATTATCAATTTTACTGGAATGCACTTCATTTTTACAGCTCGTTTTCAGGTGGGTCAGAATATTTACATTGGCGCATCTTCCGCTGACACCCTAGGCACTTCCAATTGGAATGCAGCAATTACCAGTTGATACAGTGAAGTAAAGGACATGGCCCCTGCTTACGTCACATCTTTTCCGTAAGCGATTTCTGATTTAAAAATAAGAGTTAACTACAAAGAATTTTAAATATTTTTCATTTCCGTAATTTTAGTCAAAGCCCACCGAAAGTTATAGGACACTACACACAAGTTGTATGGGCAGATACTTATCTTGTGGGCTGCGCAACTGCTTACTACAAATCTACGGCCGTAAGAAAATCTTTCACAACAAAGTAGATTTTGAAACCTGGTTAATTTTAACTTCAACATTTTGTTTTGTTTGTCGATAGGTTTTTGGTCCATCGTATCCTTACAATCGATTTTACGTTTGCAACTACGGACCCGCTGGTAATTTCATCAACTCTCCAGTTTACGCTCAAGGAGCGGCTGGGTCCGCATGCCCTGCTGGAACTGTAAACAACAACGGCCTGTGCGCTTGAACATCAATTCGTGAGTAAACCCCCAAGATAAGTTCATCACAGTCAAAATCAAGCGGTGATCTGTCGTGATTGTTATTTTTCCTGATTTTGCCGATCTATAAAATCCTGGTGTAGTAGTGTGACAATACATTTAATCAATCAGCAGCAATTCATGCTATTATAATCAAACGAAGAATTCAGGCGATCGATTTACCTTCTCACTCCTAGGTAAAAATGACAAAACTTGTTCCAATTTCCTTTTTAGTAGGCCTAATACTAAATTATTACATTAAAATTGCTATCAAGTCAAATTATCAAGCTATATATTATTACTGTAGGACATTGGAACAAGTATTGTAATTTTTTACCTGAGGTGACAATAACACAGTTGTTGGCACATGGCTATAGCATATAATCAGCATATTTTGCATCACTGTATTTAAAAAAAAATTGTGTGGTTATAGTCAGATGGTCAGATTGAATTTTTGAGCCATTCTCAGAGGTTTTTCCCCATTTTGCCGATCTAGAAAATCCTGGTGTAGTAGTTTTTTCAAAACCTAAATTACATTTAATTAATCAGCAGCAATTACGTAATAATTTTGTTGTGAAAAAAACTTAAAACAGAAAAATTGCATTTAATAAGAAAGGTCGTTGTCGACATTTAAAATTGGGTTAGAAACGGCTTGCATTCGTCATTTCCTTTTCTCATGGACGTATACAAACTATAGGATCCCTTATTCCAACAAAACTGACTTTGTTGCCTCTTGATTCAATTGCCATCGACTGCATCATCCTTAACTCGTGATGACAGCATAATAAAATCACTTTTGAAGCCTTATAAAATGTGGCACTCACCTTTAAACCAGCTAATAAGCTTACCAAGCGGCATATCCTGCTGAATAGCATCGGTCTAAACTGTTTCTAAATTTCAAGTGAAATGTGAACGAGTACGAGTCTTTCTTTTGCGATCCTGGTGCCATAGTGATTGCTGTGTTGCTCTACAGAAAGTGGCTTAGCAACGGCTATTCCAATAAAATTCTGTTCTGGCAGCAGTCCCCTTTGTGTAAATGCGACGTGACGAAACGCATATGGCAAACGCATGTGCAAGTTTATTCTCCTCATTTTTTTTCGAAATAAAACGAAATTTTCAAAAAGGATCAATTGGAACACCGACATACGAATGTACATGCATGCTTTACGTAAGAACATGTGGCATCCGAAAATTGTCTCTATAGTTGAACACAAACAAATTGGATGTTTAAATGAAACCAGACATTTTTCTCGTGAACGAACCGTCGAACCCGGACGTATAGACGTCACTTATTGTAGATATATTGTAACAAATAAATGGCACCTTCATTTATGCATAGAAATTCACTCTACCGTTAATTGGAATAGCTATTGTGTGCACTTTACTTGCGTCAATATGTACAAGCAGCTGCATTCGTGCGCTGCTTCGAAAATTCTATAGAAAACTTGGATGTTTTTTTTCCTTCAAATGCATCGACTCTAAGGGAATTGAAAAATGTATAAATGACGACCCGTTTCGTGCTGTTGATTCACACTGGGATCCGTTTTCTACGAATCTTTGAAAATGAAAACTGTCTCTGTCTCAGTCCTGATTGTCCTTGCCTACTTTTTAGTTTTTGCTGTAAGTCTATATTCTAATCTAGTATTTCTGTCTTGAGTTAATTATTTCTTTTGTTGAATGTGTAATTCAGGAAGCTCAGCAAACGACTCTGAAACCAACGACGGGATGCAGCTGTAGCTGTGGTCCAACTACGCGAAATCCATTTGTGACTACCGCCAAACCAGTAACTACCCGGCAGCCAATTACTACCGTCAAACCAGTCACTACCATCAAACCAGTCACTACTCTGAAGCCAATTAGTACGTTACGAACTACTTTGAAACCCGCTACTGCATCTAGCCAAAAGCCAGTGACTACACTGAGGCCAGCAACAACTAAACCTGGTTCAACTCCTACCCCTGCTGTTGCTACTAATTACTGTGCGATTAAAACGTGCAAAGTGCCGACCGACAACACGCTATGCAAATTCTCGGTATTCAAGTCCAACATGATGAAAATGAATTCAGAAAAACATTAATAATAAATCCTTTCTTGGTAATTTTTTAGAATACTTCGTGGGGAGCGGCTTGTCTGCCAGCCTATCCGGCTAAATCGATTGTAAGCGCTGCAGATATCACGACCATTGTGACAGCCCATAACGATTACCGAAGAAAAGTTGCGCAAGGACTCGAG
This sequence comes from Daphnia galeata, assembly GCA_030770115.1. Taxonomy (NCBI): domain Eukaryota; kingdom Metazoa; phylum Arthropoda; class Branchiopoda; order Diplostraca; family Daphniidae; genus Daphnia; species Daphnia galeata. Next base: position 3,074,945 of record CM061114.1, read on the forward strand.
ACTCAAGGAAATCCAGGACCTCAACCTCCCGCGTCCAACATGAGACAAATGGTATGCAAATTTGCTAACAAATATCTTAGCTAATTCATTTGAATATTTTGTGCTGACTCATCAAATAAGAATATTCAGAGATGTTTTAAAAAATGATTATGTTATTATTAAACATGTTGTGCTTATTTATAGAAATGGGACCCTGAGCTGGCTGTAATGGCAGCAGCCCACGCCCAACAGTGTGTGTACAAACACGACGCATGCAGAGATGTTCGTAAGTATAGAAAAAGCTTTGATAATCTTATAATACGTGTAAATTGGTAATCACTTAATCCGGATGCAAATCGATTTCCTTGGATAGCTCGTTTTCAGGTGGGTCAGAATATTTACATTGGCGCATCTTCCGCCGACACCTTAGGCACTTCCATCTGGAATGCAGCAATTACTGCTTGGTATAGTGAAGTTAAGGACATGACTCCTGCCTACGTATCTAGCCTCCCGTAATGATTTGTTTTTTTAAAAAGAATAACTAAATAGGTTGTAATATTTTTTCTTTCTCTGGATAGAGCAAGCCCACCAAACGTTATTGGACACTACACCCAAGTTGTGTGGGCAGACACTTATCTTGTGGGTTGCGCAACTGCTTATTACCAATCTACTGTTGTAAGAAATTTAAATTTTTGGATATTATTCTCTCACATATTTTGTTTATTTGTTTAAAAAAAAAGGTTTTCGGACCATCGTTTCCATACAATCGATATTACGTTTGCAACTACGGACCAACCGGCAATTGGCTAGGCTCTCCGCTTTATACCCAAGGAAAGGCCGGGTCCGCTTGCCCTGCTGGAACTGTAAACAACAACGGTCTGTGCGCTTAAGAAGACTAGGCCTCCCTACCATTGAATCACTGAACTATTTCCCATATCCCCCTTTTCTTTTGTTAAGTTTATTTCTGATCTACCATAAGTTGCTTAGTTAGAATTAGGTATTGTTAAACTTATTTGGGAATAATGATAAGCCGGAATCATTTTAAACATTTGCAGTCAGTCAATAATACATTTAATCCATCAGCATTCATTTGTAGCCTATAATTTAATTAATTCAAAATCAAAGACTACAGGTTTTGGGATTTAATAAAAAAACTATTATAATACGCACAAATAGAATTTTAAGTACAATTCAATTGCCTAATGTGCTATAATTTTTACTGGCCCCCACTTGAAACGAAACGAGCAATTTCTAGATGTTCAGCTAAAGGTAAAAGCGTCGGAGACATTGAATCAGCACTATAGGACTTTATGGAAGAATTCGTTGTTCTTCAACAGAGTCCGTCTTTCCCAATATTATAAAGAGAAAGGAAACAAAATATGTATAGAAAAAGCGTACCTCCAGGTATTTGATTGTTTCCATCATTTTAATTCTTTTCTATTAATTATTTAATATAATTTCAGGAGACAATGCGACATAACATAACACGTCGACTCCTTTTCGTTTGCGATCGTCCTGTTGCGCATCATTCTACCTAATGATAGAGCCATCCAAAAACTGCATTTGTTCGCGGCTTAGCAACAGTTTGAGAAGCGGGATTCGTCGCCTTCTGGTAGCAATGCGACGCGAAAAATATATGTGCTCAGACACAAACACATGTGCAAGTAAATGGAAAAAAAACGTATACATAGCCATGGCAAAACGTTTCGCTTTGAACACCCAGACAAACTGGGCGGTGAAATGACTAGACATGCTAGACATTTTTGAGAACATTTTCAGGTAGAGGAAACAGACAGATTGCCTCACAATCTACAGATTTATCTATACAAATTCATTCTACCGTTAATTGAAATAGCTATGTTGTATGGACATTTTAGCAGTTGCATTTGTATCTGGTTCGAAAACTGCAGACAACGTGGACGTTTTTTTCCTTCAAATGCATCGACTCTAAGGGAATTGAAAAATGTATAAATGACGACCCGTTTCGTGCTGTTGATTCACACTGGGATCCGTTTTCTATACGAAACTTTGAAAATGAAAACTGTCTCTGTCTCAGTCCTGATTGTCCTTGCCTGCTTCTTAGTTGCTGCTGTAAGTCTATATTATAATCTAGTATTTTTGTCTTGAGTTAATTGTTTCTTTGGTTGAATGTGTAATTCAGGAAACTCAAACAACTCTGAAACCAGCGACGGGATGCAACTGCTGCAGTAGCTGTGGTCTAACTACTACTACCCGAACCACTACTACCCCAAAGCCTAATACTACTATCCGTAAACCAACTACTACTACCCCAAAGCCTACTACTACTATCCGTAAACCAACAACTACTACGCCGAAGCCTACTACTATTACCCGAACCACTACTACTACCCGTAAACCAACTACAACTACCCCTAAACCAACTACTACTACCCGTAAACCAACTACTACTACCCGTAAACTAACTACCACAACTTCTATCCCTGCTCTTACTACTGATTACTGCAATATTACCACATGCAATAACACCCCGCAGTCCGTGCTGACCGATAACACGCTCTGCAAATACTCGGTACACTTTTAAATAACTTTAGCTCAATTTTTCTTTATGAACGGATTAATACCAATACTAACTATTTCCCGTAGAATACTACATGGGGAGCTGCTTGCCAACCGGCCTATCCTGATAAGTCGATATCAGCGCTGCAGATATCACGACCATTTTGAAGTCGCATAACGATTACCGAAGTAAAGTTGCCCAGGGACTCGAGACCCAAGGAAATCCGGCAGGTCCTCAACCTCCGGCGTCCAACATGAGAGAATTGGTATATGCCCAAAATTGTCTATTTTCTAGCAATAAGATGATAACAATTCCATTCGAAATCTTTCTACCAAGAAAAGAAGCGTTAATGTCTGAATGATTTGGTTATGTTTTAGAAATGGGATCAAGAGCTCTCTGTGATGGCAGCAGCTTGGGCCCAACAGTGTGTGAATGAACACGACAAATGCAGAGATGTTCTTAAGTAGAATCCCATTAAATTGACGTTATAAATACGTCCTGTTCCATTACATACTACAATCTACATGCAAGTCATTTTCATTCGATAGCTCGTTTTAGTGTGGGTCAAAACCTTTACGCTGTCCCGTATTCTGATGACACCCAGGCTGCCACTTCTGACTGGAATGCAGCAGTTAAAGCTTGGGACGATGAAGTTAAGGACATGAATCCTGCAGATGTACCCAATTTCCAGAAAGGGATTTGAATTCTTTGACAGGAATTGATAAAAAGAAAAGGTGCAATAATATTCGGTTTCTCTGGATAGATCAAACTCTCTGCCTGTTATTGGGCACTACACCCAAGTTGTATGGGCGGACACTTATCTTGTGGGTTGCGCTGTTGCTTACTTCCAATCTACATCGACCGTAAGTGGTTTCAAATAAGTCTGATTGCAATATTTAATATGTTATCCCTTTTAAATTTGGTTTCGTTGTTTGACTAACAGGAGTTTGGACCACAATTTCCGTACATTCGACTTTACTTTTGCAACTACGGACCAGGAGGCAATACCATTAGTTGTCCGCTTTATAACCAAGGATCTGCCGGTTCCGCCTTCCCATCGGGACCCCTTATTGCCCTTATTGCAGCTCTTACACTGGTTTGTGTGCTTGAGAAAACGATGATACATCAGTTAATGATCACCGAGTCACTGGATTCTTCTCTGAATTTCAATTTTTTAATGGACGCAGGATTCACACCATGCTTCAGATATGCTAGCACTATTTTCCTTTATTGCATGAATTTTTGTAGTCCTTTAAGTTTTAGTTAGTTGGAAAATTCTATAAATTTCCGAATTTTTTAAATATTATGTAATCCAGTAACATATAAGCAGCAGCATTTCTAAAAATATTGATGGTTATGGATCATTATTCAATACATATTATCAGCAAGCCTCCATTGGCATCGTATTTTGCAAATCGATACGTTTGACAAACAAATTGTTAAGTTAAAATTTGTTAAGGAAGCAGAGCACTACTGCTTTTAAAAGTTATTGCGCATAACACAATTCTTTGGTGAATTGCAGTATCTATTTAGTTAAGGCTATAATTTCTTTCTACTGCCTCAGTCAAAATGAAATTCAGTTAAGTCTTAACAAATCTGAAATTTCGTACATAACAAATCTTTGTGCTCCGGCTCTGTTCTGTATGGCCTGGACTTGGCTTAGTAACCGTCGTAACCGTGTTGATGAAACGCAGCATGTGTGGCAAATGCGGTGGTAAAGCTTTTTCCTATTTCCGAACGATCGTTTTTAAACACAACGTCAACTCCTATAGATGTTATTGCAATTCTAAGTGCGCGAAAAGCGAAAAGTCGTGCGCAGCTTACTGCAATGCGCACCACTGTGGCCTATAGGGGAACTAAACTATTTTTTGGCTTGACTACAACTTCTATCACCATACTTTAACATTAAGCAGACGGATTTTACTCATGTCAATGCAATCTGCAATGTTTTGAAATTTGAAAAAGTAAAAAGTGATGTACTTTTATAATGAGTGGTAGCCGAGTGTCATATAAACTATCGAAATTTGCAAAAAGTTTACCTACATCCGTCTGCTTAATGTTAAAGTATGGTGATAGAAGTTGTAGTCAAGCAAAAAAAAAAGTTTAGTTCCCCTATAGGCCACAGTGGTGCGCATTGCAGTAAGCTGCGCACGACTTTTGGCTTTTCGCGCACTTAGAATTGCAATAACATCTATACGCTGTACATATAGAATTAACATCATTTAGATGTAAGAACATGTGTGTGCCCCAAAACTTTGCGTTATTGAATGACGACAAATGGAATGTATTGAATTGAAACTGTGAGTCTGTGAGCCATTCTCAAGGACCTGCCCGTGCGTAGATCGACACTTGTATATACATACTGCCCCAATATTTCCTATTTTGATAGACTGAATCATTCGAAACCGATTAGCTTTTTGCGTCATGAAAGCTGTTCGTTTTTCATTGACTGTTAAATACCGGTAGCACAAAAAGGGCTCTGATAAGGAAGTTTCTTATTTGCAAAAAAAATAATAATATTTAAACAGTATGACCTAAATTTTGGTTTATTCTGTTCAAATACGAATCGCTCAAGTAAAAGACCTTAAATATATACATTTTTAAATATTTACTTTTGGTTGTCCGCTATGTTGGTGAAGGTTTCTTTGTTGTCATTTCATTGAACATGTTAACAACTGCATGTTATATTCAACTCATTTCAGTTCATCGGGTACTGTACACTGCAATTGGATGAGGCCAAACTGCGAGTATTTATACACCGGCAATTCAGCAATAGCTTTAATCTGGTTCTAAAGTCGAACTTGAAAGCAGGCTTCTATATACGGTACCAGTCAACTATATTTCAGGTATTTAAAAAGGAAATTCTTGTTCGATGATGTCATATTTTTCCTTTGCTTTATGAGAACGTCTAAATTGCAGACGAAATATGGCCAATTTTTCTTTTGCGATCCCGATGCTAGTCCTGGCCGGTGCCAGCCTCATCCTAGCGCAAAATCCTTACTGTAGCATCAGTACGTGTAAGGTTCCTGGCACGGAAAATACCCTGTGCATGTATTCGGTGCGATACACAATAATTTATTTCCAATTTTGATAACCAACAACAAAATTTTGATATATAACAGAATGCTACGTGGGGAACAGCTTGCCAACCGGCCTATGCGGCTAAATCGACCGTCAGCGAAGAAGATATCACGACCATTTTAAAGGCCCATAACGATTACAGAAGAAAAGTTGCTCAGGGACTTGAGACCCTAGGTAATCCAGGTCCTCAACCTCCTGCGTCCAAAATGAGGGAAATGGTATGTTTGATTTGTCAATAATTTTGTTTGAAATTCTATTGAAAATTTCTTTGCCGATTATCTACTTTTAAAAGAATTTATTAATTTGAAGAGATGTTGGAAATGTTTTTTTAGAAATGGGACCAAGAGCTCTCCGTGATGGCAGCTGCCCACGCCCAACAGTGTGTGTGGAAGCACGACAGTTGCAGAAATGTTCGTAAGTTGATCCTAATCAAGTTTTGATAACACGTAATAAAACTATCAATTTTACTGAAATGCAAATCATTTTGACAGCTCGTTTTAAGGTGGGTCAGAATAATTACATTGAAGCGTCTTCCGTTGACAGCCTAGGCACTTCCAACTGGAATGCAGCAATTACCAGTTGGTACAGTGAAGTTAAGGACATGACCCCTGATTACGTCACATCTTTTCCGTAAGCGATTTCTAATTTAAGAATAAGAATAATATACAATTAATTTCAAATTTTTTTCATTTTTGTAATAGTAGTCTAAGCTCACCTGTTATTGGACATTACACTCAACTTGTATGGGCAGACACTTATCTTGTGGGTTGCGCAACTGCTTACTACCAATCTACTGCCGTAAGAGGTTTCATTATTGTGTAATAACATTTTATTGATTGGGATTCTTTGTTTGTTTTTATAGGTTTTTGGTCCATCGTATCCCTACAACAGATTTTACGTTTGCAACTACGGACCAACTGGTAATTTCATCAACTATCCTGTTTACGCTCAAGGAGAGGCCGGGTCCACCTGCCCGACCGGAACTCTAAACAACAACGGTTTGTGCGCTTGAACACCACATCGTGAGTAACCCCCAGAATTAGTTCATCACAGTCAGTATCAAGCGATGATCTGTCGTGATTGTTATTTTTCCTGATTTTACCGATCTATAAATTCCTGGTGTAGTAGTTTGACAATACATTTAATCAATCAGCAGCATTTCTTGCTTTTATAATCACACTAAAAATAAGCAGTCTATCGATTTATCTTCTTCATGAAAAGAGTCACAATTCTAAATTCACCCTTAATTGGAATAGCTTTTGCGTTTGCAAAACAGCTGCGTGCTGTGGATTCGGGGCTTATTTTTGAAAATTTCATATGATTACGTTGATGTTCATTTTTTTGAATTGCGGGGAATTCAAGGCGAATCCAAATTTTATAAATAACGAGACATTGTAATGTGGATTCATACTGAAATTCGTTTCAGCGAAGCTTCAAGATGAAAATTGTCGCTACCTCAGTCCTGATAGCCGTCGCCTGCTTCGTAGTTGTTGCTGTAAGTCTTTTCTAATTGATTTTCTTTCATTTTCGTATATACGGTTATATTATGTTTGTAATTTGCTTCGAGCTAATTCTTTAATCGGCATGAAACTTAGGAAACACAGCAACTTCCGAAGATTGGACCGCAACCTTCTATCTTACCTCCTATCCCAGCGGTTCCACCTGATCCTTCTTTGCCTACTTAGCCTACTCCTGCGGTACAAGCAACTGTGAAGCCAACGACGGCTTGTAGCTGCGGTCTAACAACGTCGACTTCATTTAATACTAGTACCTTGAAGTCATCTACCGGAAGAACAACTACAACTCCGAAGACTACTGGAAGAACAATCCCAACGAAGCCAACGGATAGAACTACATCGAAGCCAACTAGTCCGACTACCACTCCGAAGCCAATTGTTGACAAGATTTGAATGAAATTTGAAGCCAATTCACGAACCTATAAACTGGGAACGCACACGCTCAACAAATTTTCAGTACATAAATTCATTTTGATTTTAAGTTAACGAACTATTCAGGGACTAAAGCTGACCCTTTTTCTTGATTTAGAGTTCTTATTGGGGAGCGGCTTGCCAACCGGGATATCCCGCTGCATCACTCGTCAGCGCTACAGATATTGCGATGATTTTGAAAGTGCATAACAAGGACAGACAAAGAGTTGCGCAGGGACTTGAAACCCAAGGAAGTCCAGCAGGTCCACAACCTAAGGCGTCCAACATGAGAGAATTGGTATGTAAATTTGCTGCCTACAATTATTATTAGCATTTAATAATTACAGAATGGTTTATCTTGTTATGATTTAAGAATAGCAAATAAATTCATTTGCTTAGCGCTGACCGATAATTTTTATTGGTCTAATTTAGAAATTGGACGATGAACTGGCCTGTATTGCAGCAGCGTGGGTTCAAAATCATCTTTAAATCATCTTTTCAAATCATCTTTTCGTTTCCAACTACCGACCAACCGGCAATTGGATTGTTTCTCCGGTTTATAACCAAGGTATGGCAGGGTCTGCCTGCTCCGCGGGACCCAGCAGCTCTTACACTGGTTTGTGTGCTTGAGAAAACGATGATACATCAGTTAATGATCACCGAGTCACTGGATTCTTCTCTGAATTTCAATTTTTTAATGGATGCAGGATTCACACCAAGCTTCAGATAATCAGATATGCTAGCACTATTTTTTTTTATTGCATGAATTTTTGTAGTCATTTAAAAATCTATAATTAGTTGAAAATTCTATAAATTTCCGAATTTTTTAAATATTATGTAATCCAGTAACATATAAGCAGCAGCATTTCTAAAAATATTGATGGTGATGGATCAATATTCAATACTTATTATCAGCAAGCCTCCTTTGTCATCGTATTTTGCAAATCGATACGTTTGACAAACAAATTGTTAAGTTAAAATTTGTTAAGGAAGCAGAGCACTACTGCTTTAACAATAGTTATTGCCCATAACGCAACTCTTTGAATTGCGGTATCTATTTAGTTAAGGCTATAATTTCTTTCTACTTCCTCAGTTGAATTAAAATTCAGTAAAATCTTTTGTTTTAAAGTAAACAAAACAACTGAAATTTGATCTCTGTGCTCCGGCTCTCTTTTCTGCATGGCCCGGACTTGGCTTAGCAACCGTGTTGATGAAACGCATGTGTGACAAACGCGGTGGTAAAGCTTTTTCCTATTTCCTGAACGATCGTTTTTAAACACAACGTAAACTCCTATACGCTGTACATATAGAATTAACATACATTTAGATAAGAAAATATGAGCACCCCAAAACTTTGCGTTATTGAATTACGACAAATGGAACGTATCAAATTGAAACTGTGAGCAAGCCCGTGCGTAAATCGAAGCTTGAATATACATGTTGCCCCAATATATCCTATTTTGATAGACTGAATCATTCGAAACCGATTAGCTTTTTGCGTCAAAAAAGCTGTTCGTATTTCATTGACTGTACCTAAAAAAATACCACAAAAAAAGGCTCTGATAAGGAAGTTTCTTATTTGCCAAAAAATAATTTTTACAGTAATATTTAAACAGTATGACCTAAATTTTTGTTTATTCTTTTCCAACACGAATCACTCAAGCAAAGGATCTTAAATATAAACATTTTGAATTATTGACTTTTGGTTGTCCGCTATGGGGTGAAGGTTTCTATGTTGTCATTTCATTGAACATGTTAACAACTGCATGTTATGTTCAACTCATTTCAGTTCATCGGATACTTTATACTGCAATTGGATGAGGCCAAACTGCGAGTATTTATACACCGGTAATTCGGCAATAATTTTAATCTGGTTCTAAAATCAAACTTGTAAGCAGTCTTCTCTTGAGTCTTTTATATACCAGTCAACTATTTCATGTATTAAAAAAGGAAATTCTTGTTCGAATTTGTAATATTTAAATCTTGTTTTATGATAAAGTTTAAATTGCGGGTGAAAATGGCCATTTATTCTTTTGCGATCCTGATGCTAGTCCTAACCGGTACCAGCCTCATCCTAGCGCAAAATCCTTACTGTAGCATCAGTACGTGTAAGGTTCCTGGCACGGAAAATACCCTGTGTTTGTATACGGTGCGTTACACAATAATTTGTTATAGACACTGATTCACCGTGAACAATAACCAAATTTTGATACACAAAAGAATACTACGTGGGGAACAGCTTGCCAACCGGCCTATCCAGCTAAATCGACTGTCAGCGCTGCAGATAACCTGACCATTTTAAAGGCCCATAACGATTACAGAAGAAAAGTTGCCCAGGGACTGGAGACCCTAGGAAAACCCGACCCTCAACCTAAGGCTTCCAAAATGAGGGAAATAGTATGTTTGATTTGTCAATAATTTTGTTTGAAATTCTATTGATAATTTCTTTAGTGATTATCCAATTTAAAAGAATTTATTAATTTGAAGAGATGTTGGAAATGTTTTTTTAGAAATGGGACCAAGAGCTCTCCGTGATGGCAGCAGCCCACGCCCAACAGTGTGTGTGGGAGCATGACACTTGCAGAAATGTTCGTAAGTTGATCCTAATCAAGTTTTGATAACACGTAATAAAACTATCAATTTTACTGAAATGCAAATCATTTTGACAGCTCGTTTTAAGGTGGGTCAGAATATTTACATTGGCGCATCTTCCGATGACACCCTAGGCACTTCCAAATGGAATGCAGCAATTACCAAATGGTATAGTGAAGTTAAGCACATGACCCCTGCTTACGTCACATCTTTTCCGTAAGCAATTTCTAATATAAGAATAAGAGTTTACTACTATTAAGTACTAATATTTTTTCTTTTTCGTAATAGTGGTAAAAGGTCACCTGGTATTGGACACTACACCCAAGTTGTATGGGACGACACTTATCTTGTGGGTTGCGCAACCGCTTACTACCAATCTACGGCCGTAAGAAAATCTTTCACGATAAATTAGATTTTGAAACCTGGTTAATTTTAACTTCAACATTTTGTTTTGATTATTTATAGGAGTTTGGACCATCGTATCCTTACAACAGATTTTACGTTTGCAACTACGGGCCCGCTGGTAATTTCATCAACTCACCAGTTTACGCCCAAGGAGCGGCCGGGTCCGCCTGCCCCACCGGAACTGTAAACAACAACGGTTTGTGCGCTTGAACGTCAATTCGTGAGTAAACCCCCAAATTCCCGATTTTGCAGATCTTTAAAATCCTGGTGTAGTAGTTTGACAATACATTTAATCAATCAGCAGCAATTCATGCTATTATTATTATTATCTAATCCAAATTGTATACATAACGAGACTTTGTAGTGTGGATTCGTATTGGAATCTGTTTCACTTCAATATGGAAATTGTCGCTGTCTCAGTCCTGATTGCCGTCGCCTGTTTCTTAGTCGTTGCCGTAAGTTCATTCTAATTGATTTTCTTTTATTTTCATACACTATTACAATTGTTAAATTATGTTCGTAATTTTCTTCGAGCTAATGTCTTCTTTAATCGGCATGAATTTTAGGAACCCCAGCAGCTACCGAAGATTCCTCCTGTTTAACTTCCTACAGCGCTTCCAACTGACACTCCTAAGCCTACTAAATTTTCTCCTGTGACTGAAATCACTCTGAAACCAACGACGGTTTGTAGCTGTGATCCAACAACGTCGACTTCATTTACGATTGGTACCATGAAGTCATCTACCGGAAGAACAACCACCTCAGAGCCAATTAGTCCGACTACAACTCCAAATCCATTCCATTTCTTGACAAGATTTGTTTGAAGTTTGAAGCCAATTCACAAAACAACTGGAACGCACACGCTCAACTTACTTTCAGTATAAATTCATTTAAATTATATATTAACGAACTATAAGGGACTAAAACTGACACTTTTCCTCGATGTAGAGTTCAATATGGGGACCGGCTTGCCATCCGGGCTATCCCGCTGCATTGGTAGTCAGCGCTGCAGATATTGCGTCCATTTAGAAAGCGCATAACAATTACCGAAGAAAAGTTGCACAGGAACTCGAAAGCCAAGGAAGTCCAGCAGGTCCTCAACCTTAGGCGTCCAACATGAGAGAATTTTTATAATTTAAATTTGCACGTATACATTATTAGCAATTATAGAATAATATTCTTACTATGTTTTATTAATGTGAAATATGTTAAAGTGATAGTCCTCAGTTCAGACTGATAATTTATTGATTCATTTTTAGAAATGGGATAATGAACTGGCCTGTATTGCAGCAGCTTTGGCCCATCAGTGAGTGTTTAAGCACGACCGATGCAGAGACGTTTGTAAGTACAGAATCCCTATTTTAAAATTGACCTTATAACATATTCTGTCCAACATATGCCTCATGTCAAATCAATTTCTTCCGATAACTCGCTTTAAGGTTAGTCAGAATATTTACATTTAGTTTGAATGGTTATAGGTTTTTGGACCATCGTTTCCGTACAATCGATTCTACGTTTGCAACTACGGACCAACCGGCAATTGGATCGGTTCGCCGGTATATGCCCAAGGATTGCCCGGTTCCGCCCAGCGGGATCCAGTAGTGCTTACCCTGGCTTGTGCGCTTGAGAATATGATACCTCTACACCCAAATTATCACCAAATCGTTGGATTTTTAAATTTCAGTATTTGCACACAATTATAACATATTCTAACATTTTTTCCCTATATTTTATGAATTGATGCATTTTCAAAAGCTGTGTAACAATTATATAATTTTTAAAATCTTATTTAATCTAGCATGTTAAGGCAGCATTTAATACGTCTTGATGGTGATGAATTGATATTCAATGCGCTATACGCTATCAGCAACATTTTGCATCATTGTATTTTGAAAATTGGTGCGGATGTCTGCTGTTACGTCGAATTTAAACTGTGAGCCTTTCTCAGGGGTCAAATCTAGACGTAGATGGACACTTGCACACACTGACACATTATGGAACCCTATTGATTTACCTATACAAAATCATTTAGGCTATCTTTTATTGGGATAGCTTTTACGTCTGAAAAACAGATGCTGTATATGAATATGTGGACATCCCCGTATGCTACCGTAGTGAAAACTTGGACGTTTTATTGGATTCGCCAATGAAGAACGTCAAACAAGCTTCTTATTTGTAACAAACATATTGAAATTGATTGACGTAAACAGTTGGTGCTCTAGCTCGTATATAATAAGATCCGGGTGAACATGTTGGTCTATTTTCTATATCTAAACACTCTCTCAGGCGAAGGGCCAGTCTTTTTATATTTACTTTCGGCTGTCTGCTATGGTGATGATTTCTTTGTTGTCGTTTCATTGAACAGTTGTTCACTCACTTTACTCCATTGGTGATAATGTAAAGCTGGATTTGGTTGAGACCAAACCGCGAGTATTTAAACACCGGCAATCTGGCAATCGGTTTATTCCCGGATTCTGTTAACACTGGACGCCACACGTGAACATCTATACCAGTCAACTATTTCAGGTATTATTAATTAGAAAATTTGTATTCGATTCTTTAAATTTTTTTATTGCAACGACATTTCAATTTTAGATGAAATATGGCCAATTTTTCTTTTGCGATCCTGATGCTAGTCCTGGCCGGTACCAGCCTCATCCTAGCGCAAAATCCTTACTGTAGCATCAAAACGTGTTACATGACACCCGGTACAGAAAATACCCTCTGCAAGTATACGGTGCGATACACAATAATTTATTTCGATTCACCGTGAACAATAACCGAATTTTGATACACAACAGAATACTACGTGGGGAACGGCTTGCCAACCGGCCTATGCGGCTAAATCGACCGTCAGCGCTGCAGATATCACGACCATTTTAAAGGTCCATAACGATTACAGAAGAAAAGTTGCCCAGGGACTGGAGACCCTTGGAAATCCCGGTCCTCAACCTAAGGCGTCCAAAATGAGGGAAATGGTATGATTGATTTGTCAATAATTTCGGTTGAAATTCTAGTTGAGATCCTTTTGCTGATTATGCAGTCTTAGTTAATTGCATTTATTAATTTAAAGAGATTTTTAAAATAATCTTTCAGAAATGGGACCAGGAGCTCTCCGTGATGGCAGCAGCCCACGCCCAACAGTGTGTGTACAAACACGACACTTGCAGAAATGTTCGTAAGTAGATTTTGAAACTACAAAGTTTATCCTAGTTTTGATAATTATAGATTTTACTGGAATGCACATCATTTTTACAGCTCGTTTTCAGGTGGGTCAGAATATTTACATTGGCGCATCTTCCGCTGACACCCTAGGCACTTCCAATTGGAATGCAGCAATTACCAGTTGGTACAGTGAAGTAAAGGACATGACCCCTGCTTACGTCACATCTTTTCCGTAAGCGATTTCTGATTTAAAAATAAGAGTTAACTACAATGAATTTTAAATATTTTTCATTTCCGTAATTTTAGTCAAAGCCAACCGAAAGTTATAGAACACTACACACAAGTTGTATGGGCAGACACTAATCTTGTGGGTTGCGCAACTGCTTACTACAAATCTACGGCCGTAAGAAAATCTTTCACAACAAAGTAGATTTTGAAACCTGGTTAATTTTAACTTCAACATTTTGTTTTGTTTGTCGATAGGTTTTTGGTCCATCGTATCCTTACAATCGATTTTACGTTTGCAACTACGGACCCGCTGGTAATTTCACCAACTCTCCAGTTTACGCTCAAGGAGCGGCTGGGTCCGCATGCCCTGCTGGAACCGTAAACAACAACGGTCTGTGCGCTTGAACATCAATTCGTGAGTAAACCCCCAAGATAAGTTCATCACAGTCAAAATCAAGCGATGATCTGTCGTGATTGTTATTTTTCCTGATTTTGCCGATCTATAAAATCCTGGTGTAGTAGTTTGACAATACATTTAATCAATCAGCAGCAATTCATGCTATTATAATCAAACGAAGAATTCAGGCGATCGATTTACCTTCTCACTCCTAGGTAAAAATGACTATACTTGTTCCAATTTCCTTTTTAGTAATACTAAATTATTACATTAAAATTGCTATCAAGTCAAATTATTAAGCTACATTATTACTGTAGGACATTGGAACAAGTATTGTAATTTTTTACCTGAGGTGACAATAACACAGTTGTTGGCAAATGGCTATAGCATATAATCAGCATATTTTGCATCATTGTATTTAAAAAAAAATTTGTGTGGTTATAGTCAGATGGTCAGATTGAATTTTTGAGCCATTCTCAGAGGTTTTTCCCCATTTTGCCGATCTAGAAAATCCTGGTGTAGTAGTTTTTTCAAAACCTAAATTACATGTAATTAATCAGCAGCAATTAGGCTATTAAGTAATAATTTTGTTGTGAAAAAAACTTAAAACAGAAAAATTGCATTTAATAAGAAAGGTCGTTGTCGACATTTAAAATTGGGTTAGAAACGGCTTGCATTCGTCATTCCCTTTTCTCATGGACGTATACAAACTATAGAATCCGTTATTCCAACAAAACTGACTTTGTTGCCTCTTGATTCAATTGCCATCGACTGCATCATCCTTAACTCGCGATGACAGCATAATAAAATCACTTTTGAAGCCTTAAATTGTGGCACTCACCTTTAAACCAGCTAATAAGCTTACCAAACGGCTTATCCTGCTGAATAGCATCGGTCTAAACTGTTTCTAAATTTCAAGTGAAATGTGCACGAGTACGAGTCTTTCTTTTGCGATCCTGGTGCCATAGTGATTGCTGTGTTGCTCTACAGAAAGTGGCTTAGCAACGGCTATTCCAATAAAATTCTGTTCTGACAGCGCAGTCCCCTTTGTGTATATGCGACGAAACGCACATGGCAAACGCATGTGCAAGTTTATTCTCCTCATTTTTTTCGAAATAAAACGAAATTTTCAAACAGGATCAATTGGAACACCGACATACGAATGTACATGCATGCTTTACGTAAGAACATGTGGCATCCAAAAATTGTCTCTAAATGAACACAAACAAATTGGATGTTGAAATGAAACCAGACATTTTTCTCGTGAACGAACCGTCGAACCCGGACGTATAGACGTCACTTATTGTAGATATATTGTAACAAATAAATGGCACCTTAATTTATGCATAGAAATTCAGTCTACCGTTAATTGGAATAGCTATTGTGTGCACTTTACTTGCGTCAATATGTACAAGCAGCTGCATTCGTGCGCTGCTTTGAAAATTCTATAGAAAACTTGGATGTTTTTTTCCTTCAAATGCATCGACTCTAAGGGAATTGAAAAATGTATAAATGACGACCCGTTTCGTGCTGTTGATTCACACTGGGATCCGTTTTCAACGAAGCTTTGAAAATGAAAACTGTCTCTGTATCAGTCCTGATTGTCCTTGCCTACTTTTTAGTTATTGCTGTATACAGCTGTCTTGAGTTAATTATTTCTTTTGTTGAATGTGTAATTCAGGAAGCTCAGCAAACGACTCTGAAACCAACGACGGGATGCAGCTGTAGCTGTGGTCCAACTACGCGAAATCCATTTGTGACTACCGTCAAACCAGTAACTACCCGGCAGCCAATTACTACCGTCAAACCAGTCACTACCATAAAACCAGTCACTACTGTGAAGTCAATTAGTACTTTACGAACTACTTTGAAACCCGCTACTGCATCTAGCCAAAAGCCAGTGACTAACTGAGGCCAGCAACAACTAAACCTGGTTCAACTCCTACCCCTAATGTTGCTACTAATTACTGTGCGATTAAAACGTGCAAAGTGCCGACCGACAACACGCTATGCAAATTCTCGGTATTCAAGTCCAACATGATGAAAATCAATTCAGAAAAACATTAATAATAAATCCTTTCTTGGTAATTTTTTAGAATACTTCGTGGGGAGCGGCTTGTCTGCCAGCCTATCCGGCTAAATCGATCGTCAGCGCTGCAGATATCACGACCATTGTGACAGCCCATAACGATTACCGAAGAAAAGTTGAGCAAGGACTCGAGACTCAAGGAAATCCAGGACCTCAACCTCCCGCGTACAACATGAGACAAATGGTATGCAAATTTGCTAACAAATATCTTAGCTAATTCATTTGAAAATTTTGTGCTGACTCTTCAAATAAGAATATTCTGAGATGTTTTAAAAAATAATTATGTTATTATTAAACATGTTGTGCTTATTTATAGAAATGGGACCCTGAGCTGGCTGTAATGGCAGCAGCCCACGCCCAACAGTGTGTGTACAAACACGACGCATGCAGAGATGTTCGTAAGTAAAGAAAAAGCTTTGATAATCTTATAATACGTGTAAATTGGTAATCACTTAATCCGGATGCAAATCGATTTCCTTGGATAGCTCGTTTTTCAGGTGGGTCAGATTATTTACATTGGCGCATCTTCCGCCGACACCTTAGGCACTTCCAACTGGAATGCAGCAATTACTGCTTGGTATAGTGAAGTTAAGGACATGACTCCTGCCTACGTATCTAGCCTCCCGTAATGATTTGTTATTTTAAAAAGAATAGCTAAATAGGTTGTAATATTTTTTCTTTCTCTGGATAGAGAAAGCCCACCAAACGTTATTGGACACTACACCCAAGTTGTGTGGGCAGACACTTATCTTGTGGGTTGCGCAACTGCTTATTAACAATCTACTGTTGTAAGAAATTTTAATTTTTGGATATTATTCTCTCACATATTTTGTTTATTTGTTTAAAAAAAAAGGTTTTCGGACCATCGTTTCCATACAATCGATATTACGTTTGCAACTACGGACCAACTGGCAATTGGGTCGGCTCTCCGCTTTATACCCAAGGAACGGCCGGGTCCGCTTGCCCTGCTGGAACTGTAAACAACAACGGTCTGTGCGCTTAAGAAGACTAGGCCTCCCTACCATTGAATCACTGAACTATTTCCCATATCCCCCTTTTCTTTTGTTAAGTTTATTTCTGATCTACCACAAGTTGCTATGTTAGAATTAGGTATTGTTAAACTTATTTGGGAATAATAATAAGCCGGAATCATTTTAAACATTTGCAGTCAGTCAATAATACATTTAATCCATCAGCATTCATTTGTAGCCTATAATTTAATTAATTCAAAATCAAAGACTACAGTTTTGGGATTGAATAAAAAACTATTATAATACGCACAAATAGAATTTTTTAAGTACAATTCAATTGCCTAATGTGCCATAGTTTTTACTGGCCCCCACTTGAAACGAAACGAGCAATTTCTAGATATACAGCTAAAGGTAAAAGCGTCGGAGACATTAATTGAATCAGCACTATAGGACTTTATGGAAGAATTCGTTGTTCTTCAACAAAGTCCGTCTTTCCCAATATTATAAAGAGAAAGGAAACAAAATATGTATAGAAAAAGCGTACCTCCAGGTATTTGATTGTTATCATCATTTTAATTCTTTTCTATTAATAATTTAATATAATTTTAGGAGACAATGCGACATAACATAACACGTCGACTCCTTTTCGTTTGCGTCGTCCTGTTGCGCATCATTCTACCTAATGATAGAGCCATCCAAAAACTGCATTTGGTCGCGGCTTAGCAACAGTTTGAGAAGCGGGATTCGTCGCCTTCTGGTAGCAATGCGACGCGAAAAAAATATGTTGCTCAGACACAAACACATGTGCAAGTAAATGGAAAAAAACGTATACATAGCCATGGCAAAACGTTTCGCTTTGAACACCCAGACAAACTGGGCGGTGAAATGACTAGACATGCTAGACATTTTTGAGAACATTTTCAGGTAGAGGAAACAGACAGATTGCCTCACAATCTACAGATTTATCTATACAAATTCATTCTACCGTTAATTGAAATAGCTATGTTGTATGGACATTTTAGCAGTTGCATTTGTATCTGGTTCGAAAACTGCAGACAACGTGGACGTTTTTTTCCTTCAAATGCATCGACTCTAAGGGAATTGAAAAATGTATAAATGACGACCCGTTTCGTGCTGTTGATTCACACTGGGATCCGTTTTCTATACGAAACTTTGAAAATGAAAACTGTCTCCGTCTCAGTCCTGATTGTCCTTGCCTGCTTCTTAGTTGTTGCTGTAAGTCTATATTATAATCTAGTATTTTTGTCTTGAGTTAATTGTTTCTTTGGTTGAATGTGAATTCAGGAAGCAACAAACAACTCTGAAACCAGCGACGGGATGCAACTGCTGCAGTAGCTGTGGTCTAACTACTACTACCCGAACCACTACTACCCCAAAACCTACTACTACTATCCGTAAACCAACTACTACTACCCCAAAGCCTACTACTACTATCCGTAAACCAACAAACTACTACGCCGAAGCCTACTACTACTACCCGAACCACTACTACTACCCGTAAACGAACTACAACTACCCCTAAACCAACTACTACTACCCGTAAACCAACTACTACTACCCGTAAACCAACTACCACAACTTCTATCCCTGCTCTTACTACTGATTACTGCAATATTACCACATGCAATAACACCCCGCAGTCCGTGCTGACCGATAACACGCTCTGCAAATACTCGGTACACTTTTAAATAACTTTAGCTCAATTTTTCTTTATGAACGGATTAATACCAATACTAACTATTTCCCGTAGAATACTACAGTACCCACACAAAGTTTGGAAACACGGCGAGTGTTTTCCCGGTTTTAACACGGCGGCTTATGGGCTAACGTGTCCTCAGTTTTTTCGCGATAACTCTTGTTTGAGTTATCGCAAAGAGAAAATAAAAATATCCTCTCGTAGAGGACATCATGGGCTATCATCGTGCCAAGAGAAAATTCCTGGGGGCCATTATTTCTAATCGAATTTTGATAGGTTTTAAGTTTGGAAACAAACGACGTTTCCACCATATGTGCCCATGTTAAAGTGTATGTCACTAAAAAAATCGCCAAAAATTCACAAATTCAAATTTTTGGTTGAAACCCCAGGATTTTTCTCTTGGCATGATGATAGCCCATGATGTCCTTTACGAGAGGATATTTTTATTTTCCCTTTGCGATAACTCAAACAAGAGTTATCGCGAAAAAACTGAGGACACGTTAGCCCGTAAGCCGCCGTGTTAAAACCGGGAAAACACTCGCCGTGTTTACAAACTTTGTGTGGGTACTGTACATGGGGAGCTGCTTGCCAACCGGCCTATCCTGATAAGTCGACTATCAGCGCTGCAGACGAGGGGTTCCCCACTCTTTTTCTGGGTGCACATCGAGAAATTTCTGGAAAAATATTTCTCATTTTTCTCAAAATTTCTCACTTTTCTCAAAATTTCTCAAATTTCTCAAATTTCTCAAAATTTCTCAAATTTCTCAAAATTTCTCAAATTTCTCAAATTTCTCAAAATTTCTGAGAATTTCTCAGTTTTTTCTCAAATTTCTCACTTTTTTCATGAATTTCCCGAGAAATTGAAAGAAAATTATTATCAAACTTTTTGTATTAAACACAATTGTAGTTTACTTTTGATGACGAAAATAGATATTTACTTTATAAACTCGACAAAAAAGGTTCGACAAAGGGTATTAATATTAATAAATTTGCAATTTTAAAACATGAGCTTTGTTTCTTTACACTTAATCTATATTCAAACTTATTTTTATCAAAATCTATTATAAAACGGTTAAAATAAACCAATAATATGAAGTTTTCTGCCCTTTTTTCCAAGTTCCGTGTTTAACACGGCGCTTACGGGGAAACCATCTTCATTTAACTAGCTAGCTATATCTACTAAACTAATATCCCCTTCCGCTTAATTTTTAGTATTTATAAAGTCAAGATAACAATGCATTTTTCTAAAAAAAATTATCGAGAAGGGACATTTCCTTTCAGTAGAAAAATTCGTTTCAATATTACCAATTTCTAAGAGTCACACCATTTTTTGGCCGCACGGGTGTGGTATTCATCGCGCGCGCTGCAGCACAAAGCGCCACTTGGGGCTTAAAAAATGGGAAAATATAAACCAAGAATTCTAATAGAACAAAATGTCCCTTCTCAATAATTCTTTTTTTTGACAATTAGATAATTATCTTAACTTTATAAATCCTAAAAATTAAGCGGAAGGGTATAATAGTTTAGAAGATAGAGCTAGTTAAATGAAGATGGTTTCCCCATAAGTGCCGTGTTAAACACGGAACTCGGAAAAAAGGGCAGAAAACTTCGTATTTTTGGTTTATTTTAATCGTTTTATGATAGATTTTGATAAAAATAAGTTTGAGTATAGATTAAGTGTAAAGAAACAAAGCTCATGTTTTAAAATTGCAAATTTTTTAATATTAATACCCTTTTAAATACATGAAAAAATCGAAAAAATTAAAATTCAGTTTTAATAACTTTCCCGTGAAAATTTTTGGGAAGTGTTTTAACAGTAGCTTTTCCAAACAATTCTACATATTATTTTAAAAAAAAGTCAGTTTACCAGGAGTTCACGAAAAAAGCCCATTTTTCCCTATCTTTCTGCCACTATAAACTACGTGAAACTGAGAAACTCTGTACAGAGTTGTCATACATAAATAATGTCGAACAAGCTTAAACAAACTAAATAAACATAAAAACACATAAATCATACTTCTAAATCAATAACAAATTATTATTTTTATTTTAAATAATTTAAAAAATTTATTTCTGGAAATTTCTCACGAAATTTCTCACTTTTCTCAAATTTCTCAAAATTTCTCAAATTTCTCAAATTTCTCAGAATTTCTCAGAATTTCTTAGAATTTCTCAAATTTCTCAAGGACTGCACATCGAGAAAAAGAGTGGGGAACCCCTCGGCTGCAGATATCACGACCATTTTGAAGTCGCATAACGATTATCGAAGTAAAGTTGCCCAGGGACTCGAGACCCAAGGAAATCCGGCAGTTCCTCAACCTCCGGCGTCCAACATGAGAGAATTGGTATATGCCCAAAATTGTCTATTTTCTAGCAATAAGATGATAACAATTCAATTCGAAATCTTTCTACCAAGAAAAGAAGCGTTAATGTCTGAATGATTTGGTTATGTTTTAGAAATGGGATCAAGAGCTCTCTGTGATGGCAGCAGCTTGGGCCCAACAGTGTGTGTATGAACACGACAAATGTAGAGATGTTCGTAAGTAGAATCCCATTAAATTGACGTTATAAATACGTCCTGTTCCATAACATATACTACATGCAAATTATTTTCATTCGATAGCTTGTTTTAGTGTGGGTCAAAACCTTTACGCTATCTCGTCTTCTGAAGACTCCCTTGGCACTTCTGACTGGAATGCAGCAGTTACAGCTTGGTACAATGAAGTTATGGACATGAATCCTGCAGATGTACCCAATTTCCAGTAAATGATTTGAATTCTTTGACAGGAATTGATAAACTGAAAAGGTGCAATAATATTCTGTTTCTCTGGATGGATCAAACCCTCTGCCTGTTATTGAACACTACACCCAAGTTGTATGGGCGGACACTTATCTTGTGGATTGCGCTGTTACTTACTTCCAATCTACAACAACCGTAAGTGGTTTTCGAATAATTATGATCGCAATATTTCATATGTTATCCCTTTTAAATGTGTTTTCTTTGTTTGACTAATAGGAGTTTGGACCACAATCTCCATACATTCGATTTTACGTTTGCAACTACGGACCAGGCGGCAATACCTTGGGTTCTCCGCTTTATAACCAAGGATCTGCCGGTTCCGCCTGCCCCGCGGGACCCAGCAGCTCTTACACTGGTTTGTGTGCTTGAGTGACCGATGATACATCAGTCATTATCAACGAGTCACTGAATTCTTCTCTGAATTTCAATTTTTAATGGACGCACGATTCACACCAAGCTTCAGATATGCTAGCAATATTTTCCTTTATTGCATGAATTTTTGTAGTCATTTAAGATATAGTTTTAATTAGTTTGAAAATTCTGTAATTTTCATTTAGTTTTTTTTTAATATTATGTAATCCAGAACTTATAAGCAGCATATCTAAAAATTTTGATGGTGATGGATCAATACATTATAATACATATTATCAGCAAGCCTCCATTGGCATTGTATTTTGCAAATCGATTCGTTTGATAAACAAATTTTAAAGCGAAAATTTGAGCGAAAATTTGCTAAGGAAGCAGAACACTATACTGCTTTTTAAACAAGTTATTGCGCATAACACAATTCTTTGAATTGCAGTATCTATTTAGTTAAGGCTATAATTTTTTTCTACTTCCTCAGTCGATATTAAATTTAGTAAAGTCATTGGTTTCAAAGTAAACAAAACAACTGAAATTTGTTCTCTGTGCTCCGCCTCTATTTCTGTATGGCGTGGACTTGGCTTATTAGCAACCGTTTTTGATGAAACGCATGTGTGGCAAATAACGCGGTGGTAAAGCTTGTTCCTTTCCATACGGAAAAGAACGATGGTTTTTAAACACAGCATGCATTCTTTGTTTTTTTGTTATGATACACATTTTATGCATAATTAAGACAGAAAATAGTTTGATTATTTTGAAAAATACACTGAATCGCGGCAACGAAATTCAGATTAAAACATAAAATTAAGATCAGTTCATTTAAAAATAATATTAAAGGATGATGTTAATGGTAGTCAATGGTCAGTATAGTACACGATAAAAAAAAAATTGAAAATAAACAGATTTGAAATTTCGCAAAAACAGATTCTGACGTTCAGAATGGTCGCATGGCAACGGAAGCAGCAGACAACATTTCATGTTTTGGACTTTTGTATTCGGAGTCGGCTCGTTCAACGAAACAACGATGTCAACTTTGTGAGATCTTTAGTTCTGTAAAGTTTTATGGGGGAAATTCAATAGATTTGTTGAGTAAGCTGGAAAATTTGATGAAAAATGGATAAGAAAATCCCCAAGATCAAGCGAGAAAAGGTGCCTGAAAAAGATAATGACGTGTCAAACTCTAGTTCAATCAGCATTACAGGACCTACAATTCCTCAAAGACCTTACAAATTAGGTATTTTGGGATCCTGTCAATAAAAAAAAGAGTTTTTACTTTCAAAATAAAAATTTCTAACAAAATTTTCTATTTCTAGCTCATCAAATATTGAGTTTGACTGGTATCAACCTTCAAACAAAGAGTGTTATTGTATGTAGAAAAAAAACCATCTCATTTTCAACTATCTGTCTTACTAACTCAATCTTTTGCAGGGATTTGTAGAGTTGACGTTATTGCCCCAAAAAGAATTTCGTCAAGTCTTTCTGAATGTAAAACAATGCAGAATATATAAAATCACCCTGAATGATAATGTGGAGCTACAGTTTCAATATTTCGATCCAACCCAAGATATATGTCCAGATTCTTCCACGTAATTCTACCATTCAAATCAGTTCCTATTTAAAGTGTTTAATATCATAATTGTGTAGAAAAAGTCTTGATGCCTTCACACCTGCACATCAGGAAGCAGTATCTTCCACTGATCCTGATTCAAATTTGGGCGAACTTATTATCAGAATACCTTCAGAAGCACAACATTTGATGACAGAGGGTCGTTCACTAAGAATTGGCATTGAATTTTCACTGGAGCAACCTGCAGGTGGTCTTCATTTTGTTGTGCCAGCTGGAGAAGGGACTTTAGCAGAGGTTTGTACATAAAATTTAATCTGTTTTACTTTAAATTCATCAGCATTGAAAAAAATTATTTGTTTAGCGATGCGCTCACATGTTTTCTTACGGCTGGGAGAATTCATCGCGTTTATGGTTTCCTTGCATCGATTCATTTTCAGAGGTCGGAACAAATGACTTATTTTTAATTTCTTCGTAGCATTTTAATATAAAAGATGAATTTTTAACACAAGGTCTGTACGTGGAAACTCGAATTCACTGTAGATGCTTCCATGACGGCCGTCTCTTGCGGTGACTTGACGGAAGTAGTCTACACTCAAGACCTTCGACGCAAAACATTTCACTACGTACTTTCCATGCCGACTGCGGCACCTAACATCGGACTAGCTGTTGGGTAATTCCAAATTTTAAAAATCTTATGTGAAATATATGTTAACTTTCATCTTTGTACCAGACCGTTTGAAATTTTGGTGGATCCGTACATGCAAGAATTGACTCATTTTTGCCTTCCACCGCTGATGCCTTTTCTACGTTCAACAGCTCGTTACGTCCACGAAACGTTTGAGTTTTACGAAGAGCTACTTGGTACTCGATACCCATATTCGTTTTGCAAAACTGTATACGTCGATGTAGCCTCCAAGTAATCGAAAATCATCATCTTTCTGTAAAAATATTTTGATCTAATTTTGATTTTATAATTCACAGGGATTGCAGTTCCTTTTCAACTTTGTCCATCATGAACATGGAACTTCTACAGTCTACCGCCTACCTGGAGCAGACCTATACCTCGCGAAATGTGATTTCTATTTCGGTAGCCGAACAGTTCTACACGTGCTTTATTTCTCGCCAAGGCTGGAATGATGCCTGGCTGACGCAAGGCATTTCATCATATTTATCTGGTCTTCATTTCAAGAAACTCTTTGGAAACAATGAATACAGACATTGGATTCACAAGGTTCGCGAAATTTGTTGTTTCAAAAACTCTGATTAAATTTCAACTTAAATTATTCATCTCTAGGAGCTGGAAGAAGTCATCAAATATGAGGAGGAAGTTGGTGGAATCATTCTTGATGCCAGCAAACCACCTGGTAGCGCTGTTCCAACATCAGGAGGCGGTCAACAACCTATCCGCAGTCCGGATTCATTCCATTTTTGGCCGCATTCGGCCCACACAGTGACTCCACGCCACGCCAAAATGATGCGGAAGAAAGCTCATCTGGTTTTGCGGATGCTGGAGTTGCGAATCGGTCAACCCCTTTTGATTCAGGTTGGGTGTTTTATCAAATTCTCTTCAACAAATCATCCATTCATCTGATTTTTATTTTCATCAGGTGTTTAATAAACAGCTCTCACTTGCTGTGCAAGCATCACAGCAGAAATGCCAAGCCAACCAATGGGGTGCCATGTTGATATCGACTGCCACCTTTGCCAAGGCTATTTTCACTGTGACGGGTAAAGATATTGGCGTTTTTGTCGACACTTGGGTCCGCCAAGGAGGTCATGCTCGATTTCAGCTCAGTTTTGTCTTTAATCGCAAAAGGTTAGTAACCATTCCCTGTTATCTTGATGCGGATTTTTACTATTGTTTTTGGTTATAGGAACACGGTAGAGTTGGAAATTCGACAGGACGCGGCTAGCGGAGCTCAACCGGCTCGAGGTTTACGTCGTTACGTCGGACCTTTGGTCGTGGCATTGCAGGAACTCGACGGTACTTTCCGTCACACATTACAAATTGAGTCGTCCGTTGCCAAAAACGATCTCACTTGTCACTCGAAATCTCGACGTAACAAGAAAAAGAAGATTCCGTTGTGCACAGGGGAAGAGGTCGACATGGATCTCTCCGCCATGGAGTGAGTTGAATCCTTCACCATTTAATTTCCAATTTTTATTCAAACCATTTTCTTTCATTCTTTTTTAGTGCCGATTCTCCCGTTTTGTGGATACGTCTCGATCCTGACATGTCTCTACTAAGAGCAGTTGAAATCTCTCAGCCCGATTACCAGTGGCAGTACCAACTTCGTCATGAAAGAGACGTAACAGCACAGGTTTGAAGCTGTCTCGATTATTTTAAGTTTTTCTGTTATTTTTCTAAGAAAAAAATTTGTTTTTCAAACCAGATGGAAGCTGTGATGGCACTGGAACGTTTTGCCACTCCAGCCACCCGTTTAGCGCTGACGGACATCATCGAAAATGAAAATTGTTTTTACAAAGTTCGTTGCGATGCCGCCTATTGTCTTGCAAAAGTAGATTTTCTTTTCATGAGCATTAATTTTACATTTTTTAGACGAATGTTCTAATTTGTTTTGGCTTGTGTCTCCGTGACAGGTGGCAAATGGAATGGTGTCAAGCTGGGCAGGACCTCCCGCTATGCTGATGATTTTTCGCAAACTCTTCGGTTCGTTTTCTTGCCAGCACATTGTTCGCCAGAACAACTTTGCCAACTTCCAGCATTACTTTTTGCAAAAGGTAATCACAGATTTTATCATTTTTATTATCGAAATAACTCGTTCATGTTTCCATTCTTTACTTATTCTCGTTTAGACTATTCCTGTCGCGATGGCACAGCTTAGAAACGCGTTAGGTGTCTGCCCGCAGGAAGTTTTGCGATTCCTTTTAGATTTATTCAAGTATAATGACAACACGAAAAATCGCCTGTCAGACTGTTGGTACAGAGCAGCTCTGATCGAGGCTCTGGGCAACACAGCCTCGCCCGTGGTTGCCGTTGTTGCCCAGTCAGCGTAAGAAAAATAGTTTAAAATAGACCGTGTCAAAAGATGGCCATTTTTCATTTGAAAATGAACACATTTACAGAGCTGCATTGACGCCGGAATCCGTGACAAAAGAAACCCATCAAGTGCTGGAAGAAGTGGCTAGAGCTCTAAATTTGGAAAAGCTTTTGCCTACTTACAAGTTTGCAGTGACTGTCGGATGTTTGAAAACAATCCGGAAGTTGCAGAAATGCGGACAATTGCCTAGCAAATCGGATCTGTTTAAAAGCTATGCTCAATACGGACAGTTTCACGGTAGATAGAGAATTCAATCGACAACTGAACTGTTTTATTGTATTAAATGAAATGTTCGACAGATGTTCGTGTGGCAGCCCTTGAAGCCTTGGTGGAAGTTGTCAAAGCTGATTCCCGAATGGCTGATTGGGAATTTCTTCTTGAAATCATCGAACACGATCCCGAGCCTAGAGTTCGACACGAGTTGTTGACACTTCTAGCCAGTAATCCGCCGTTTGAGCGCGGCAGAGGTAGTCGATTGGACACGATTCCCGTAATGGAACGTCTTTGGAAACAAATGAAGTATATTTATCTCGATATCTGTGCTCTATTCAACTGAAAAAATAATCGTTTTAATTTGTCTTGCAGTGTTGAATTATCGCACGACGCTATGCTTCGTAATGATATCGTTGATTTGTACAACTGCTTGTATGGTCGACGTAAGCCTCCTTGCTTGTCCGGCGCCATGTATCAACGAGTAGCTGAAGCTCCACCCACTGCTTTGGAAAGTGCTGAAATTCCTGGGTTAACCCATCGCGTAAGAATCTTTTAAAAAACAAAACAATAGTTCATTTTAATTGTAATATTGATTGTTTCATTTGGATGACCAACAGGACAGCTTATCTCATATGGATATGGAAGTCAGCGTTCCAGGCTCAGGATTCGGTGAAGATGGAATGTCTGTAGCTTCTGTAGAAGTAGTTGCAGGCATACCCAAGGTTCGAACGAATTATTAGCTACAAAAGTTGTTATTTAAAAGTATCACTTATTATAATTCTGGCTATGGCAATTGCAGGAAGTCTTGGTTGCCAATATAGTTACCGATACGGAATCTACTACCCTGGATATTGGTGGCTTCTCGGATACTTCTCAATCGCTGCCTGGGCTAGGTGTTGATGGCCTTAAGAAGGTATGACAAACTAATTATTTTTAATTCATTTCATTTGTATTTCTGTTTAATTGTTATTATCTCACAGTTGAAACGAAAGAAGGAGAAGAAAAAGCACAAGCATAAACACAAACACAAGCACCACCGTGAAAAGAAAGAAAAAGAAAAGGCAGACAAGGATCGCCACAAGGAAGATGTGACCGCATTGAGTTCCGAAAGCTCGGGACCTCCCTCACCCGATATGGGGCTTACATTTTAAACAAAATATGCATTTCTTTTCTTTTTTTTGTTTTTTTAATTATGAAATTGAAAGAAAAAAAATGAATAAAATCTTTCAGTAAATTTTCAGTAGTTTGATTTTTTTTTTTTTCAATATAATGTATCAAAAGATCAGAGCCCTAAGGCCAGTGTTCTGTATTTGACGAATAAAATACTGAAAAAATACTGAAAGTATTTTATTTTCATTGTATTTTCAGCGTTTTTTTTTTTAATTTAATTTTACTAAAATAAGGATATCACTTTACTAGTTTTACCTCTCACTAATTTTACTATAATTAAGCAAGGGAAATACCGAAAATAAAAGGAAACATGCATCATTCTTACTAATCGATTGTATTTTAATCGAAAAATACAGAACACTGCCTAAGGCGCGAAGACTGACGAGGAAAACCGCCGAATTTTTTTCAAATGGCCAAGTCCCGAGGGCGGGACGCGAGAAGAGCCGAGAAAGTCGATTTCTTTAGTCAGAATTGGCAACGTCGCAAAGCTTTTTTGGACGCCATTCATTTTTGAGAAAAGAAAACTTTGATCCCGGCTTTTCATTTCGAAGTGTAATATCTTACTATTTTAATAACAGGTACGTTACCATTTGAGTGCATTTCGATTGCCTTTATGTTGTAGTGTTAACTTTAGTTGCATTTGACTATCAATCACTGCTTGTTTGCTCGAAAATGGTGTGTGTATTGAAGTTGTCATTTTTTTGAAAAACCAGAATCGAGATGAGTTTTCGGCGTGGTGGACGTGGTGTTGGAAATGGAAGGTTTTCCGGTGGAAGAGACATGGATAGTGGACGAGGAAGAGGTGGAGGCAGAGATAGTGGCCCACCAAGAGGAGCAGATAGGCTTTCAAATCATACTTCTGACGCATCAATGGCCAGTGCCCGAATTTTTGTGGGAAACCTACCCACCAATGACCCCAGACTCACTAAAGAGTTGCTAGAAGAGAATTTCAGTCAATACGGACACATTATGGGTAGGATTTGCTGTTTTATTTAGTTTGTCTGTAAATGTCAGATCATGCATGTAGTTTTTTCGACTTAGGCATATCCATTCTGAAAGGCTTCGGATTCATCCAATATGCTGATGAAATCAGCGCAGAGAATGCCATTAGGGG
Source organism: Daphnia galeata (assembly GCA_030770115.1). Classification (NCBI taxonomy): domain Eukaryota; kingdom Metazoa; phylum Arthropoda; class Branchiopoda; order Diplostraca; family Daphniidae; genus Daphnia; species Daphnia galeata. The sequence goes on from CM061114.1 coordinate 3,104,325, forward strand.
AGCTCAGAACATGGAAATCCTTGCTCACCGAATGGGTAAATTGCAGTCGAGAAACATATGGACATTAGTTGTACTTAACACTTAGCATGTATGTATCTTAGATGTCAAGAATGTCAAGTCTGGCAAAGACGGGCTCCCTCCCATGCCAGGCAACAGTAGTGTACCTGGTGGAAGTGGTGGAGTAGGAGGAGGAATGGCCGATCCCGGCAATTACCGCGATCGTTCTCCCATCAGACGAAGAGAATTCGACATGCCAATGCGTGGAAGAGAGGGTGACATGCCTCTCAGAGGTCGTGATGGCGATATGATGATGCGTGGAGGCCCTCCTCACCGCGATATGGATCGTCCATCTCGCGATTTCGACGGTAGAGATCAGCGCGACTGGGGCAGAGATCAGTTGGACATGATGGATCCTTACCACGGATCTCCTTACAACATGGATCGTGAAAGAGAAATGCATCAACGAGAATCGTTTATTCCTCCGCTAGGTGACCACAGAGGAAATTTCGGGTAAAAAATCATTTCCAACGTTTCTTGCAAATTCGATATTCTTAAAAATGTTTTCTCTTTTCAATTGACAGTGGTGGACCAGGACCCAAACCCAGTGGAATGAATATTGCCAATGAAGTTGAAATCGTCGTCACTGCTAAAACCGGTCCTTTGAGGCAGTACGCCGAACGGATCGAGAGCCGCATCCGAGATCAAGGTTTAGCTGTCGACGTTCTCTTCCCTCACGAAGAAATTCCCATCCGTCAGGTCTTGGCTGACTTGTCGTCTCGAGGCACTCTCTACGGTATCGTTCTCTCTCCAATCAATCCGGAGCACGGAAGCATCACACTCAACATCTTATTTGGCCAGCCAGAAGGTAAGTCTTCATCAAATGTTAATCATTTTTTGAAATTGTTGTTTTCCTTCAGGTTTCTCGAAAAAAAATGTCAAAACAAATCATTTCATTTCGAAACAATTAGGGGGCGAATTTTTTCTTGTATATATTTCGACGTTATGAGGTTACCGAAGGTTAAACAAGCGTCCAACGCCTACAACTTATTTATCCGTACTTTTTTTTTCTTCCTATTGAGTTGAAAGGCTTTTTTTGTTCTTTCTTTTTACGAGTTGTGGAAAGAAGAGTGGAGTTTTGACGTCGTTCAAATTACCCGAGTTGTTTTTTTTGTCATTCTCCCACACACATTTCACTAAAGCGCTTCGTTTCCAATCTCTCTCTCTCGTCTTTATGGTCAGCGATGAAATTCGAGATGTCTTTCGGGTCATTTTCCCCCTTAAGTAGGGGTCTAAGGTTTTCCTTCATTTTTTATTTTGTTTTGAAATTTTTTCTGGCATCGGATCGCATTTCGCCTAATTTTTATGTTTGACTTTTCATGGCGCAAACGAGCCAAACGACGCACTCGATTTTTAATTGTTTTGGGGTACAACATTACGATGAATCGTTCATTTCTTTTTTTTTTTTTTTTGAAAGAGAAACGCCCTTGAAATGAATTTCTTCCCATTTTAATGTTTTTAAATTGTTGTCCATAAAAACAAAAACAAAACAAAATGAATTTATGTTAACAAAATTATCAAAACCAAACTGTGTGTGCGTGGGGATGTATCAGAGCACCGGAACATTCCGGTGGAGGATGCTTTCGCCTTGTTGTCGTCGTCCTTGCAGCGCTATCAACAGCAGCAACAAGGCGGAATAGGAGGTGGTGGTCGTGGTGGAGTAGAACAACAACGCGGTGGACCCGGTGGTGGAATGGACTCTGCCGCTCCCGATTCCAGAGGCAGAATGCAGATGCAGGCCGGACCCGAGCCTCACCACGCCAACATGCAAGCGCTCATCAATTTGTTGCAGGAAAATCGGCCACTTTCCGTCATGGAATACGACCGTCTCATTCGCTACTTGAGCGACAGACGCGACCGGCAGATGGCCGATGATGCTCGCGGCGGTGGTGGTCTGGCCGGCAACCAACCCGCTTATCTTTTAGGTAAAATTTGTGAAGTGGTTTGATGTTGTTTGTTGTTTTGTGATTAAATTTCTATTTCATTTAACATTTCAGGCGGATACAATTCGGGTGGAGTGGCTCCTGGTGGTGGTGGTCAAGAAAATCCAATGGAGTTGCAGCAGAGAATATTGAGCATTTTGAATTCGAGCGCGGGCGGAGTTGGCGCTGGCATCGTTGGCGCTGGTCCAGTTCCAGCTCCCGTTCCGGCTCCCCATCTCAATTCTTCAGCATTGAACTCGTCATGGAACGCGGGCGGTGAGGTCAGTTCGTCCGGTCAACAGCAACAGCGTTCCAACAACGACATTTCAGCTGGTCATTCCGACGGACCTAAAGTTGACGGTCTCTTACCCACTGGGCCAAACATGTTGAAACATTACAACCAACCGGGACCGGGAGGCGCCAGGCAACAACAGCAAGACTCATCCCACAGACCCATGCAGTCACAACAACAGCCGGGCGGTTATTACGGCATGGGCAAACGCTTTTAAAAACAAAAAACAACAACACACAGAAAATTAACCAAAACAAATGACGATGGGGGGAGATAGTGCGTTACGTATAAAAGAAATAGAAAACTAGGCAAACCCAACAAACCTAGAAAACACAAAAAGATAGAAACATATTTAAAACCAGGGCATTCGTTTGAGAAGATTTTTCTTTCTTTTGTTTGTGTTTCCCCCCGGAGTTCATTCTTCTTGAATGATGGAAATTAAGACATAGGCCATTTTATGTTTTTCTTCTTATTTTCCACTTTTTTTTTTTCGTCAACATGTCAATTTTAAAAAGAAATTAATTAATTCTAATAACCAAAATTTCACTCACCGGAAAACCAAATTTGATGCGGTAGGATGAGATCGAATTCCCCCCAAACTTTTTTTTCCGGCATTTTTTGTGTGTCCTTTTTTGAAATCGATTTCTTTTTTTTGTGTGTGTGTGTGTTTGAACGCCCAACTCCCAATTTTTTTTTCTCTCATCCTTTCTAAACCTTTAGCTATCAAGGAGCCACCCACGTACGCAATCAGAGCCGATCGAATAAGTTTACAAAAACGAGGTTCTTTTTTCCCCCCTTATATACTTATGCTGATGATTCATTGCCCACAACAACAAAAACATCAAATTTGATCCCTTTTTTTCTTCGTGTCTTTGATCATTTTTTTTTCGTTTCTTTTTTTTTCTCAAATCGACATAAAATTGTGCACGTTGTGCGTCATTTTTTTTCCAAACAACAAAAATTTTTTCTGTTTTTTTTTCACCGTTACACAAAATTACACAACACACACAAATCGCCGAATCAGGTAAAAATACGTATGAACAACATTGAGACACATTTTTTTTTAAATTAAGTTCTTTTTTCTTTTCTTTCTCATCTTTTTTTGTGTGTTAAACATTTCAAGAGAAAATGACTGGGTTTCTTTTTTGTAAAGTTTCTTTTGGATTTTTTTCTTCTTTTTGAAAAAAAACAAGGAAACGAAAGGATCTTTTTTTTTTGTCTGTTTTTCATGTGTTAGAGTAGTGGTGGACGGGCAGGTCCGGTAGAGTTTGAAGGTATTCGACGTTGGGATCGACGACGACGTTATTGTCGTCGTTGTGTCTCAAATGGACGTAGGTGACTGTTGATTGTGTCCAAGTTTCTTGATCGTCTGAGTGTGGACGACGCGACTTCAACTTGGAATGAATTTCGGCGAACGTCAAACGATCCCCCGGCTGTGTTTTCCAGCAACCGTTGAGTAACTGGCAGATGAGAGGCGGAGCCGAATTAGGAGGTGTCAGGAGGATCCCTTGTAGGATCAATTTCACCACCTTTTTTTTTATTGTTTTTTTTTTCGAATTTGGTTTTTATTTAGAAAAACTGCGTCATCAAATTTGTTTGAATTTTCTTACCTGTTCGTTTGAGTGGCCGTAATAGGGTTGTACCCCCAGGGCAAACACCTCCCACAATACAACACCGAAACTCCACACATCGGATTCTAACGTGAATTTACCGTAGAGGATCGATTCGGGAGCCATCCATCGCACGGGAAGCATTCGTGAACCTCCGATCTTTTTTTCATAAAAAATGTGTTACAATGTACATGAATTGATTGAAAATTGATTTGATTGTCGATTTGAGTGTGTTTGTTTACCTTGTAGTAATCGCAAGTGTAGACGTCGCGGCTCATTCCGAAATCAGAGATTTTCACTGCCAGACCTCCTCCTTGAGGTCGTTGACCGACCAGACAATTGCGACACGCCAGATCACGATGAACGAAATGCTGCGACGAGAGATAGGCCATTCCGTCTGCTATTTGCGACGCGATCGAGTGCAGATCCTCCTGTTTATCGATCCATTTTTTGTTTGTTATTATTTCTGATAAAATTCCTTTTTCCATTGTAGTTTTGATTTAACCATTGACGTGGTATAAGCCAATAACTCACGTTCGGTTTACCTGATTCAAACAGTGCGGCGTCTTGGTTTTGGCAAACAAATTGCCATTGGCTGAGCGCAAAAGTTGAGCCAAATCTCCCAGCGCCATGTACTCGAACACGAGCCAAGGTCCAATATTGGGCTCTGTAATCCAATCATCAAAGTCAGACATGTCGTTCGACAACTTTTAGAATCGAATGTGAAAGTTTAGGGTAGGGTAGGGGCGAATATAAATGATGGCTTGTTCTTACCGTTGATGACGATTCCTTTGAGTGATAAAATGTTTGGATGAGAGAAGGAAACCATAATTTCAGCTTCCTGAAGCAAATCGTCCTGAGCAGCTGGTCCAGCTGCGGCTTTTAAAACTTTGACAGCTACCGCTTCATCATCATCGTCTTCTTCTTCGTCTTGTTGTTGCAAAGAGTTTTGCGCTGATGATGGCCGCCTCAAAGATCCACGAAAAACTTTGCCAAAGCATCCTTCACCAATTTCCTGTTTCAATTCAATCCATTCCGGACGGATGATGACAAATGGTTTGAACTGGTCACCGTCGCCATGACCCGGCTGGAGGAGTTGACTTGTATCCGCACCACTTCCAGTCGATCCTTGATCGGCATTCCAATCGTATTCAGGATTGTTGGTGAATCTTTCCTGGTGTAGGACGTTCTTTGTCAGACAGACGGGCATTTCGCCGACGGTTGGAAGCAATGAATTGCTTGTTAATTTCCCTGATGATGGATAATGATGATGATGATGATGATGATCTCTTGTCTCGACGATGTTGACGCCAGACGGCGAAGTTGTTGCCCTTCGCGATTTCTTTTTGTCTCTCATTCGACGTCTTAACCAATAAAGAACGGACAATATCGTGACGAGTCCCAACAATGGAACGAGCCACGTAATGGCCGCAGTCGTTGAAACGTTGAGTTGTCCATCCACAGCCGGTAGAGACTAATATCAAATGCAAAAGTGGAATTATACGATTTGAATGAAGATAATTCAATTTGAGTTTGTACCCCTGGCAAAGTGGGAATCGAATTGGGATGGTGACTGGATGGATCGACGAGCGTCTGTTTATTGTGAAACGTCGTGTTAACTCCAGCCGATGAGGATTTGCGCTGGATACTGATGAACGTCTTTTTGTTTGGCGTCGGATGGTGAGGTCCCGTAACTATTTCAACATTGTACAAACAAGAGCGCGTCATTTTGATGATCCGTTTAGTGGAATAAGAAAATCTTTTTTTTTCCCCTCTAGGGAAATGTGTCTGAATGGTCGACAATTTATTGATTGCCATAAGGTAAGAAGAAGAACCTCCGTTATAGGCCGGAATGTATTTTTATCTTCACTTAAAAAAAAAAAAAAAGATGGATCGGTGTGAAGGATTTCGCAATCTGTTTTGCAGAGGGAGAGTTTTGGCCGGGAGCAACTGGTTTGATTGAACTGATAAAATAGAGAAACTTGACGCCCAGTTAATAATAATAAAAAGAATTCAAACAAATTTGCTTGTTGTTAAAAAATTGAAATCTCTTTTACTCTGATTTATTTGATTGGGTTGTATGTCCCACCGAGGGTGAAAAAGTGTCAACATGTCAATTATCGAACATAGCGATCTTTATCTTATCTTTTTTTTTTTTTTTTTTACAAAAAAGGGGACACTAAATGTTCCCCTTTCCTATTTTGATTGACTTGGGGTCCTATAAGTTGTCACTAATGTATTCCGCTATGGACTCTGTGTGTGTGTGTGTCACATATGCGCACACAATACGTAGGTGAACAAAAACATGGGCGGAGTTGTTACTTTGCCCATCACGAAGTCCTGTCTGATGGTACATACATGTTAATTATCTATGCGTCTGAGTGAGTGATTGAGAGAGAGAGATATGAATTTGGGAAATAAAACTCACCGACAACACGCGGGCAAAAACCGTCGGGCCTTTGAGGAGACAAATCGTGAGTGCAGATGCAAATCCAAGTGCCGTCGGCCAACTGACGACAGCCGGCGTCCATTCCACAACGAGCCGAATCGCAATCTTTAGCACCTGCTCCTACCTGGCTGTTTGAATCTATATAGAAATTTGAGAGAGAGAAAATTGAGTTATATAATATTAAATAATCAGTCGTAATTTTTTTTGTAAAATATTTAAAAACCGCCCATTTCTTCAAATGGTTTTGCGTGGGTGTGTCGACGTTTTTTTGGTTTAAAAAAAAAGGAAGAAAATCCTTCGACACACCGTTTGCTGTGTGTTTCGACCATAAACAATATCAAGAACAAGTTTCGGTCAGTTAACGTTCTTTTTTTTTTCGTGTAATGTAACGAGGTTTTTCTGTGTTCATATTTTTTTCCAAACAACAACAAGAAAAACAAAAAAAAAAAAACAAAAATATTTTAGGATCCTGTTTTTTAGAGGGGAGAACTATAATGTTGTGCTGGCACCGACTAATTACGCTACGGGGCGTAACTTGTCATTTATTAATGGTTGCGCAGCAGCTGTAAAAATGTACATATCGGCTCGTTATTTAGTTGTGTGTGTATAGTATATGTAGAAAAAAGAAAATCAAATGTTTGCCAGTTCATCAGGGAAGCACAGCAAACCCCAAGTTAGTTAACAAAATGTGTACACACATTTTATTTTATTTTTATTTAAAAAAAAAAGGAGTTAGCTACTAGCTAGCGGCGAAAGCGTGTTAGCGTTCACGAACCGGTCACGCTCTGATGTATGTAAGAGATTGACGGTCTCATGATGATGACTATGTTAGCCTCGGGAGTGACCAAATAGAAAAAAAAAAACAAAAAACAAAAAAAGAAACCAATTTCCAAATTTTCTTTTTTCTTAACTTGGGTATTACGTTATTTTTTAAAATAAGAGAATCGTCGCTCGTGTTTCTTTTTCTTCATTTTGTGATGATTGCAATGTAACCAGTTTTACCTGTTGCGTTGACGACGTTTGTCTGCTGCCTCTTCTGTGGCGCCATGGCGATCACACACAACACAAATCCAAATTGGAACAATTCTTAAAAAATGTTAGCCGATTTTTGGAGTTTTTCAAAAGAAAAAAATGCCGCACTCACTGCTCACACAATTCACACACACCAAAAAAACACGAAACGTTTTTTTTTCTTTATTTTTCCGTTGTGCTGGTCGTCTGTCCGCCTCGACAGATTGGGCTAGACTGGCGGTGCTCTCTACTCTTTCCGATAGTTTTATGGGTCCAGTGTACCACCACTACTAAACAGCATGAAAAGTGTGTGTACATGCGAGAAAGGGAAGGCGGAGAGTGAGAGACGACGCCAGGATCTTGTTAAAATATAAAGAGAAGCTACAGCAGCTTCTTGGCACCACAGCTGGAAACATATGGCGAGCTCGTTGTTAAACAACAACAAAACTAGTAGTTGTTGTTGTTGCTGTTGTACTAGCAGTCAAACGCCAATCTCTTTTTCTTTCTTTTTTTTTGGGGGGGGGGGGGGGGGGGGGGGGGGGGGGTTTGTGTGGACCACTTTGGTGAAAAGGCCAAAGTCTTGACAACCTCTTTTTCTCATGTCCTTAGTAAGATCCTGAATTTCATTAGACTTTTTAACGATTGTTTAAATAGGCGGGGACGGATCAATCGTTACCGAAGCAAATAATTGGGCATTTAAACGAGTTATTTGTTGCGTTACGTACATATTTATCAAGTTCTTTTCATTTTCTACGTATAACGAGATTGTTATTTGATCTTTCGTAAGCATTTAAAAAGAAGAAAAGAAACTTGGATCAAAGAAAAAGTCTTTGGAAAGAGAAAGAGAGGCTGCGTATTTGTAAGATTTGTTTTATTTGATTTTAACAAGGCATCAATGTTGTTGTGTTTGCCGCCTTTCGTCGCAAGACAAGAAGAAGAAGAAGAAGAAGAAGAAGGGGGGTGTGTACCCTTGAATATTTTTATGACGTCAATTGGCTCTCTCGTCTTTTTATTATTATGATGATATATATTTCTTCTTGTTCTATTGGCGCGACTTGTTTTCTTTTTCTTGTCCATGCGTTGGCCTTATTTATTTATTGATAGACGACGATCTATATACACAGCCTCCTCTTAAATGCGCTCCATTTTGAGTAGAGGGCCGGCGACGAGTCGCACCAAACATAACGGAGAAAAGAATGAAGGCGGGTTGGTAAGCCCATGGGGCTGTATAATTTAGTCTCTATTTTTTTTTTTGCGGAGTGCGGCACTTTTGATAACAAAAGACAGCTGTTTTTTTTTTACGCTCAAATTTGGCGGATTTTTTTTTTTTTGTTATTTTTATTCCCATTTCTGGTCGGTGCGGATGGCCCCTTGTTTTGAGAGGTTATATATTTCCATCCGGTTTCCGATTGGCTGCTGTGAGAATCTTCCTGCCACTCCCGACGAAAGTAAGTCGAGTTATATCCCTTGTTAAACAAGAGAGGAAGAAGAAGAAGAAGAAGAAGAGCTTTTAACACTTGATATTGGTGTCTCTTTCTCTCTTCCGAGAGGAAGTGAAACGACCAAAAGAGGTCATCACTTGATGGCATTTTCCAGCTGCCAATGACTTTTCTTTCTTTTTTTCTTTTTAAAAATTATTACGAGAAAAAAAATGCGGGAAATTTAAATTGAATTGAAAAAAATATATATATATTCTCTTGATAGCAAATGGCGGCGGCATTCCACTCTGATGAAAAGAACAAAATCAAAAGAAAGACTTTGTGTGTCCTTAAAAAGGAAGAAATAACAGGTTGTTACAGCTTGTGTGTTGTTGTTGTGAAGGAGCAGGCCAGACAACACGGTCGGGGTCTCTTTTTTCGTTGCTTGTAAAACAAAATAAAGAGACGGAAGGAGAAGTGAAAGAAAGGGGGAAAAGAAGAAGAAGAAGAAGAAGAAGACGTGTCTCATGGTGAGAAGAGGATTTGGTTGGTTGGGCTATCAAAACACAGGCTGTTATATTTCGGGCGGGACGGGCCCAGCTGTTGACAGCTGGTTCCATCAGCGAGCTCCTTCTTTTTCGAACTGTTGGCCTTTGACAACATAACAAGAAGAGTGGCCGTGTCTTTCTGTGAATGCCCTTCTCCAATCAGTCACGCACAGAAACGTTTGAACGAACGTTACAAATAAATAAAAAACAAAAATCCCATTTTCAATTTCGTGCGTTCGTAAATTTTTGGTCTTGTCAATTTGAGTTTGTTGATTACTTCAGTTGATGATATCCGGAGATGGATTCGTCGAATGTTAAGTAAGACGTGTGAAAATGACTTGGCGAAAAGTAGCTCATCAAAATCATTGGACAGAGAAATGATGATTCTCTTCTAGTATATTTATTTATTTACTGCGCAATATCAATTAAGTAATCAGACGAGGATTCTCTGACGTGCCTTGTTTACCGACGCAATTTTCCATTCTTGAACGTTAGCAGACTGCTAAGAGACTTATTAAGACCCTAGTAAGATTAAAAAATGCTGCCAGCTTCTTGTCGGATTGGCCATTTTTGGCGTCGTCGATCGATGAAAATGCCGAACGGACAGGGAATGATCAAGCGACACTTGGGAAATGTCTGTCGGAATTGATTTTCTATTCTCTTTCTCTCCACTTGACTATAATAAAGGCCATAGTCTGCGATGTTTTACAGCCCATTTCCATGGCCTGGATATGAAAGTCATTTAATTCAATCAGACAAAATTGGATTTTAAGTTTAGATCAAAGATAAGTGCAATAAATGTAACATGTTCTCCTTGACATGCAAATCCTTAAACGCGTGATATAGCGGCGGGAGGGGACCTTGCCCATTTCGTTGTGGGTGTTTTTTTTTTTGCTTTTTGTTTTTGTTTTTAAATAATAAAATTCCACAATACCAGGCGGATGAGTTTGGCAGAATATAACGCTGGCGGTAGAACTAGCCGCGGGATCGCCTTACTCCCAATTCTCTCCCGACAGTAGCAAACAACTCAGGAATTTTGTTTCTTATTTGTTTCTCTCCTCGTTGAACTTGAGACGGGATTGAAACTCCGGTTTCACGTTGGGCGTCTCTCTCTCTCTCTCTACCCACGCTAAAGGCTTTTATAAACTCTGACGTCGTTTGTACTCTATCAAGGCTGTCAGGCGAATTTATTTTGTTTTTTTTATCAAGCAATCGGCCGTTTTACTTGACAATTCAGGAAGCGTATAACCAACAAATAATACTCGAGGACTGGTTTTCAATTGTGTCCACACATATGTAGAAGAGTTTTGAACTTGTGATTGTGTTGAACATCAAAGACAAAAGAAGAAAGGAAACCCATAATAGAGGTAGTAGTACATAATCGTGTTCATGGCCAACGAAAGACGACGCATTTTCTTGTTTGTTTTTACTCCTTTTAATCCTGGTGCGCCCTTCAAACGTTTCATCTGTCCTCATTCCACTTGAACGGGATCGACAAGGAAGCATTCAAAAGTAAGTAGTTCTTGTGATCATTGTAACATTAAAAATGCTGTTGGTATATTACACATGGTGAGTATTATGTTTTATTATTTTCAGTTTTTTTTAATTTACTTGATTGTTGAAAATATCGAAATGGTGTTTTGTGTTGTGTTGGGCTGAGTTTTATTTGTCATGTTGATATGAAAACCAAATACACTGTTTTTTTTTACAAATTACGCTTATATTTTTAAATTTTTTTCTTAAATGGTAAGAATTCAATAACAAGTTCGAAAATGAACGCTAGATGGACTCAGTGCATTAGCAAACACGTGTTCGTCTGCTTTAGAAACGTGGTTATGACTTCTGAATCAAAGTGTACAACTTTTTCTGTTGTAAAAGATTTGACGGTTAATATTTGAGCTGCGTTGGCATTTCTTCTGTGTAAAAATGGATAAAAACCTATTCAAAATTCACAGTACTCGATTCTATGATGTGGAACCTAAAGCAATACACAGCATGGCCTACGAGTCGAACCGGCTAGCTCTTTCCAGGTAATACTAACATTCAAATTTGTGTTCCACATTAATGTCACACATTCAATATAAAATCTCAAAGGTCAGACAACAGTATAGAAATATGGAATATGGAACACTCTCCACACATAGAAAAGTTGATTCCTGGGTCCACAGAAGGCTCCATCGAGGCGCTAGTATGGTCAAAAGGCAGACTCTTTTCCACAGGTTTGCACGGTTTTGTGGTTGAGTATGACCTGGTTGCGCTTTCACCAAAAGCCAGTTACGCCGTCACATCAGGTTCTGCATGGTGTCTTGCAGTCAACAAGGCACACACACTCTTGGCGGTAAATTTTTCCTTACACTGCTGAAATATATGTATTATTTCATTTTTCATGTCTGCAGGCTGGCTCTGAAGAAGGATATGTCTGCTTGTTTGAAATCTTCGAAGAAGGATTGATGTACTACAAAGTTTTAGACAAACAAGAAGGTAATTAAACTTGTAATGTGGTGTAATTCAGCCCTTGATACATATTTGAATCTTCAGGTCGTATTCTTTCTCTGTCGTGGCACAGTTCAGGCGACTTTATCGTCACAGGATCATCCAACGCGATAAGAGTATGGAACGTTCAAACCGGTCACGCCGTCAATCGCCTATCTCTGGGTCGAAGTGACCATTTCAAAGTAAATTTCATTTGCACTTCAACAATTGAAAGTGTTTAACTCATGTCTGGATACAGGAAACTCTCGTCTGGTGTGTGTGTATCACAGACGACTTTGTCATCATCAGTGGCGACTCTAGAGGCATGACGTCGTTTTGGAACGGCAAATTGGGCACTCTGATAGACGAAGTTAACGCTCACAAAGCCGACGTACTTTGTCTATGTCTCTCTGAAGATCAAAAGACTCTCTACTCAGCCGGTAAAATAATTTTCTTTCGATTACAAAGTCTATCCTACAAAATACGTTTAATTGAATCACGCAGGAGTCGATCCGGTCATAGTGCTTTTTGCTCGTGTCACAGCCGGAGTCCGTAATCAATGGATTCGATCTGTACAGCGTGCCATTCACACACACGATGTAAGAAGTCTGGTCCTGGCTGGTCCCAAATTATTATCCGGAGGTTCGTATACAACGTTAACATTTAAATTGCAAAAAAAAAAAGAAAAGAATGTTCAATCATCTTTAAAATGAATTCCGTCATATTTCTCTTTGGTTTTTCAAGGCGTGGATGCCTATCTGTGCATCTCATCATATCCTCCAAAGGCGTTAAGTAGATACCCGCCCTTACCTCAGGTATGTGTATAAAAATATACATCGAAAAGATGAGAAACGGACTTGAATAATGATGGCTCGCGGTTGTTGTTGTCTTTTCGTATCGTCTTCAACATACAGGCGCCGTGCGTACAGATGGCTCAAGGCAAACGACAGCTGCTGCTGCGTTACCCGACGTCGTTGGATGTGTGGCAGCTGGGCGCGGCCGCCCCGAGCGTTCACCAACTCAGCGCCAATACGTTTTTTGAAACTCTCCCAAGAGCCGGTCCGTCTCTTACAGCTGAAGGCTAAAGATGACGAATGGATTGTCTGCGCTACCGTGTCGTCCGCTGGCGATTACGTGGCATACGCTACAGAGTCCAACGTCTACATTTATCATTTTATTCAGGTATTTATTTATTATTTGGTTGTTTGGCTCCTATTTTTCTGAGCCTTTCACGAATTTTTGTTTCATTTTGTTTGACATGAATAATGGTGAAAATAACTTTTGAAAATTCCTTTTTTCTTCCCCGTCCAGTCAGCTGGAACATTAGAACTAAAAAAATTGTTACCTCCGGAAGAAGTCGGCACCTGCCACCGGATGATGTTCATCCATCATTCGAAAGAGCCTGAACTCTCTGCTCGACTGTTGATGGCTACGCCGAAATCGACGCTCCAATTGGTCGACATTTCCAGCTCTCAATCGATGAAAGTGGTTCACACGTTCAGCCACGATTCCATCGATCGATTCGTGATGGAAGACTGCATCCATTTGATGGACTGCTCAAGCGACGGACAATTGGCTGTCGTCGCCGACCACAAGAGCAACATAGTCGTCGTTGATTTAAAGTCGTTCAAAGTGCACGCCACTCTGCCGCGTTACAAGAGCCATCCGACGGCGTTGGCCTTCAATCCTTCATCGCATCTTCTTGTTGTCTCTTACGCCGATCATAAGATTGTCGAGTACGACGTTGCCAATCGCCAGTACACGCCGTTCTCCAAGAAATTGTCTGAGCACCTGCCTGTCCAGTGGCTGAGCCGATCGTGCGCTGTCCGTCACATCACGTTTGACGTTCGACACCCGGACGTGATTATCTTGCACGATGACAGCGTCATCTACACGATCGACAAGAACAAGGTAAACAGGCGTATGTGTCGTGCACCGCTCACTGTCTTTCAACACATCATGTTGACATTGTTGACTTGTCTTTTTCTTGGACGGAGAACACGACAAGTTGATGACCGCTTTTGTAACCGTTCCCGATGACCCTGGGCTTTGACATTTTATTAGTTTTTTCTCTTTTTTTTTATTTTTATCCTTTTTCTGTGTGTCTGTGTTGGGGAATAGGAATTTTCTGAGCCGGATGCCAAGATTACCAAATTCGATACGGGAACAGAGGACAGCCTGGACGCTCCACCCGTTCCGTTCAAGGCGCCATTATCAGCCCAGCAACAGAAATTGTTTGGCAATAGTAGTGGACCGTCTTCTTCTTGCTTTGGCATGTCGAAGAAATACAAACACCTGGCCTACTTTGGTGCCCTTGACGTTGGCAGCGAACTGGTGGCCGTTGAAGTCAGTCCATTGGCGCTGGAAAAACATTTGCCTCCGGCCTTGTACAAGAAACGATTCGGTGTTTAGATAATAACAAAAAAAAACAATCAAATTGATCGAATTTTTTCTTTCTTTTTCACCATCGATTTTCATTCATTGTTTTCCACATCAATACAATGGGGCGAGTATCGGCCACCACCGCTAGATGTCAGTAAGTCTTCCTACTACTATTATTACACAAGACATTTTGTGTGTGTGACTGGCTGAGCGCACACTTGAGTTACTTTGAAAGACGTTTTAATTTCATTTTTTTATGGAAGAACTGAGTGGATGGGTGGAGGAGGTGGTGAATTCTATTTCTAGCTTTTTCTTGTCACCGTTAAAGATCTGTAAAAAAAAATCCATAAAGACACTAGAGAGAGTAAAAAGTCAAAAAGTTTTAAGCTTTTTTTTCTTCTTCTTGTTAGCTCTTTTTGACACTACCAAAAAGACATGGTTGGCGGCATTGAATGGCCATGAGGTGCACAGTGCCTGCGGCCACCTAAAAACAGTCAAGTCTCTTTTTTACACAAGGATTATAAAAGAAGAAGAAGAAGTTTGTGTTTGGCGGGGTTTCTTGACTCGCCAGCAGCAAAGGCTCCGAAAATAAAACTGTGTCTACGCCCGTCTCTTCTTTGTTATATTATAGACGACCGTCGCCACTGGTTCTCTCGTCTGTCTGAACACACACATCAACCCGATTTTTTTTTTTTTTCTTAACACACACACAAGAAAACGCCGGTTATTCCCGTTTTCTTACGTCTCGCCGTCGCCATATTGTCTGGTGAAACAGTTTTTCATCCGGTTGGAATCGTCTCTCTTATCAATTTTTTCTATTTCTTTGACTGTTTATAGACGGTGAAGCGAATATTTGTGTTGTTTGTTGACAGTTTGATTCATTTCCTGCACACGTTTTTTCTTGATATTTCAGGCCTTTTTTTTTCATTATATACAAGAGATGAATGGCCGTTAGACTCACGATACCGGACAACATCCATCACATCCATCCGTGTATGAAATAAATAAAAGGGAAACAACAAAAGTCGGTAGTGGCCTGGATTTGTGTTTAATTTTTCGGTGGGAGATTTTCCCTGTTCTGTCGCTCGCCTGGACAGTCCATCAAAATTTTCGTTTCCGGTGATTATGAGACGAGACAATGTGTGAAATTTCACATATCCCAACAAAAAGTGCCTGACTTGTTGTTGTTATTGTGTGTATTTTTGTTGTATTTTTGTTTTGATTGACGACGTCTAATCATAAGAGTCCCGCCAGATGTCACGGAATGCTGTGTATATATGATTCATTATTTGTATGAAAAAGAAAGAAAGGTGGAAATATACATATATCGGTTACATTGCACCATAATTATTTGATACCATCTCGGTCTGTGTCGCTGTACGGATCATGGCTGAGAGACGGAGACACAACAAGGTCGTCTGCTACTGCCAGCCAGTATTCCAGACTGTTCAACAATAATCTAAACAGACACACAAGTACACAACCAAAATTGAATAATAATAAAATTCTTTTGTAGTTTGTGTTAAAAAAAAAAAGAAGCGGAAACATAGCAGACTGATCTGTTTTACAACTTTATGTAGTGTAGTGTAGTATATAGTTATGTATAAAGTATAAAAGAAAAAAGAGCCCACCATCATGTGTCTGGTTTTCTCAGGGTGATGCTTTACAAAGGGAATTCATACAAGGAGAGAACGTGTCGTACTAGACAGGATCCGCGGTTTGGTAATCCGCTCTGAAATTTTTATGGTTTGATATCTGCACAGACATTGTCTGTGTGCGTGTAAAGATTTGCCTTTTTTTGATTGGTCGTCGTCCACGATGATCTGTCTGGTCTCTTTTCTGCTAGAAAAGTCATTGATCGACTCTGTCTGGTCGTCTGGACTTTTTTTCTTGTTTAAATTAAAGAGAATTGTTTTTGGAAAAAAATTATAAATTTGATGGAGAATGTCGGGCGATCGATTCACAAAAGATGAACGAGACTTGTTGGATTTTCTCGATGAATCTTTAGTTTTACAAGAAGTGGCAGATCGTCACGTCAATTTATATTTTTCTCTCAAAGACTTCATATTTTCTTTTTCAAAAATATTATTAGTTTGGAATGTAGTTCACGTCATGGCCAGCAGAGAAAAAAAGAGTCTCGGTCTATTTCGAGTTACGGCCATTTCTTTTTTCTGCTCAACTAAATTTCTTCCAAAGATTGTAACTTTGTGTGTACGATACAAATCCGTTTTCGACAAATTCCATTGTCGAGTGTATACAAATGTCGCAATTTCCCCCCCTTTTTTTCATAGTTGACTTGACAGGCCATAAATTCATACTGTTACAAGTGTGTGCGGTGTACACGCCGTAGTCTAGACGAGAAACATTTTTCTCTTGAAGACTTTTGCCTTGCGGCTTTTCAGTTGGTAATTCGTGAAAAAGGAAAGAAAATGTGTAATTAAGGAGGGGGGCCGGGTTGATTTAGTTGAGTTCGTTGTGTACAAAACTGTCGTTAGACATAAGGACGTAGCCCTTTTTCTCTTCTACCTCAAAGAGATAAAAACATGTCGTAAAAAAGAGGTGAGAGACCGAAAACCATTGGGCCTTTCTGAGAGAAAGAATTTTTTTTACGAAAATGAAAAGAAAACAAAAATGGACGACGTCGTGACGTCGTCACATTGGATTTCGTAGGATAGCATAGGATAGCATTTCGTAGGATTTTTTCTTAACATATTTTTCCATTTTTATGATTATTTTATTCAAATTTGTTGTGCATCGATTCACAAAAGGGTGTGATTTTTCTTGAGGGGGCGGGAACGAACGAGTATGATACTTGGCGATAGATGGCGTGGAGTAGGCGGAGCTTAATTACCTCGTGTGGCACATAGCGGTGGCGCTGGGAAACTCGACAAAGAAAGAAGAAGGAGAAAAAAAAAACTAAAATAAAAACGACCAAGAATTTATGCTGGTCTGAAAAAGAAAAAGAACCGAGACATACACAGAGCAGCCGTTACGAGGCTCCAGAGGTTCATTCGTGAGAGAACCTTCGGGTCGTGCAGTCGCCTCATTCCCGTGTGTGTGTGTATGTGTGGCGCAAAAATAATAACAAAAAGGAGAGAAAAAAATAACAATAATAAAAAAAGAAAAAGAAATTGAATCAGAAAGAAAAACGTTTCTTAAACAAATAGCAGCTGCTCCTGCTGCTGCTGTGAGTGCGTGGATGTGTGTGTGTAAGGTTCTTTCCAACACATTTCGGTGTGTGTGTCGTGTGTGAATTTTTCAATCCTCGTGTCGATCAAACACAACTTATTCCTTGTGCGAAATTCTTGTAAGTTTGCCATCATTTGTTTCCTTTTTTGTTATAAACAAGAAAAAAAAAATCGTTTGATTTTCGTCCAGTCAACACGTGGTAAATTTTTTCACAAATTTCCTTTTTGGTTGGAAGGTCGCGCGCGCGCAAAAAAAAAATGGCGTGAAATTATCTGCCGAGATTTTTCTTTTTGGTTGGGGGTAGAAAAAGAACGGATACAACCTTGCCGACGGACACAAGTTCCTTTTATAGGTTTGCGGTTCAAATTTTGTTGTGTGTGTTCTCTCTTTCTCTTCTTTTTGGGCCAAACAACAAAACAACAACATTTTGTTACTGAAAAAAGAGAAAGAAAAAAGTTCGTTGGCCCGTTTGATGGCCATTATCATCTCCTTCTTCCCTCTTTTTATTAGTTTTTTCAGAACACACACAAAATGGTGTAGGCAGTATAGTTTTTATAAAAGAAAAACAATTGTACCCAAAGACCCCTGAAATATCATAAAAACGAAATACTTTTCCACACGCAGATGCCCCGAAAAAACCACAATTGGGAAAAAACATTATCAAGTGAAAGAAAGTTTTAATAAAACAACAAAAAAAAATTTAGATTCTTAAAAAAAAAACTACTTTGTCTTTAAATATGTTAAGTTTTTTTTCTGTTTTAATAGAAAATAGTTGATGGGAAAACTATGTGGTGTGTAAGAATTCTGCAAGATATTGTGTGTGTGTGTAACAATTTCCATTTGTTTTTACAAAAACAGGAATTGTGTCGTTATTTTATCAGAAGCAGACAACGACATTTTTTTTTGTTGTTGTTGTTTAAGAAGTGAACAACCCAAAATACAAAAAAGAGACACACGTCGGATCATGGTCTCTGACCTGGACACACGGCCGCTACATCATGGCTCCTAAGGAGCATCAATTGAAGAAGAATCTCCTAGACGACATTGTGGTGGTAATTAAACGATTTTCTTTCAATTTTTTTTTTTTTTGACTATTTTTCTACAATTTCTACACGGAAAAAATCTAAAAATAAAATTAGATAGACAAAAAAGGAGCCGGTTATTTCCAGTTTAATCCAGCGGAAAAGGACACACACACACACACAGACAAAAAAAAAAATAACACACACACATTCAAGAGAGAGAATGTGTGTGTGTGACTGGAGGCATCGGAGGCGCGTGCGCTCCTTTGAGAGAGAGAAAAGGGAGAGAGGGTCTCCTTATTGTGTGTGTGTGTGTATTGACGGCCGAGTGTCTAGACGGTCACGGCCGGATGACGTCACGAAGCATTCAGCCGCACACACACACCTAACCAACTGAAACTAACCAAGCAGAGTCACATACACACACACACACAAACTTTTTTTTTTTTATTTTAAGGGGCTCCTCCTGGCGGGAATATTATTATTTTTTTTTTTCAAAAAATATTTTACATTCGAAAATTGAATTTGTTTTATAAATGACTTTGTTGTCCATCGCTATACAACTCCTTTGTTTGTTGTCGTAGACGTTGTAGGGGTTGAGGTTTGGGTATTTATCGATCAGCTGTGAGGACACATCCCCCACCTCCTTCCTCCCTTTGCAATGATGCCAGACAGACGAGACACCAGACATACGCCTCCCTCCTACTCTTTTCTGTCTGTGTCCGTCTTTGTCTCGTTTCTCTCTCTTCTTCTCCTCACTTTTAAAAACATGCAGAGAAGAAGATACGAAACGTATCGATTGATCCCACGTAAGAGCGCGTGAATTTCAGTTTTCCAATCAAAATGTCATGTTACAAAAAGAAAGAAGATTATCTACAACAAATTTCAAGTGAATGCGGATGTAACCAAAAAAAGGAAATTTTCTTGTGTTGTTAATGTTGCCCTCCGGTCGGTATAGACAGTGCCAATACACGCACACACAATCTACAAATGTGTTGAGTGTATTTCGCAGTGGCGCCAAATTGTTTTATTTGAGAAAAAAAAAATTTCAACTTTTTTATTAAAGTATTTTTTCCAACTGTTTTTTGAAAACAAAAACTTTAGTTTTTTTTTTTTTTTGGGGGGGGGGGGTTGTCGTCGCCGTCGGTCCCGCCCCCATCCGAAAGTCGTCACACACAGACACACACACTCGAAAGAATGCGAAAATGCCTTTCAGCTCGTGTGTGTGTGTGAGTCTGTGTGTCTTGGACGAGTTCCAATGGATTCGATTCGACCTAAACTGCTGATCTTCTTCGTCCTTTTTTTACGTTGGACTAAAAATCAATAAAAAAACAAACGTTTCTGTTTCTTTTTTCTGTTTTTTTTTGCTCTTATAACGAAATGAAACGACGCCTTTTCTCCTTAAAAAAAAAGTTTCTTATTTTTGTAAAATAGAAGAAAAATTCTTGGGCTCTGACGAGAAAACGCTGATGGGGCTCGTAGGTGGAGGTGGTATGGTGGGGCAGTGTTTTAAAAATACATCGGGCTCTCTGTCGCTCGTCTTCTCCTAAATAGTTAACGGTGTGCCCAGATTGATTTTAAAATTTCAACTTTTCGGGGAACTCCAAACAAGTCTGTTGCATTCGATTGAATTTCTAGCGAACGAAATCAATTTAATTTAAATTAAGTTCAGTGTAAAAATTGTTCAAATGACAGGTGTTGTATGATTCATCGATGAGGTCATTTTTTTTTTTTCTTTTTTTTCTTTTTAAGACCCTCAACGGAATTTGTGCGAATTCATTCAATTTCTTTGAGATGAAAAAGAATTTTATTTATTTATCTTAAAAATTTTGCTTCTTGTCTCTCTCCCGTCTCTCTTTTGGCCGTGTATGCGTGTGTGGCTATATTTAGTCAGTTAGCAAAAGGGGATATCTTTGCTCCTGACTTAGCTCCTGCTGCCCTAGGAGGAGAAAAACAGAGTCAATCTGGACGACGTACACACAAAAAGGGCCAACAGCGCGTGCGGCCATCATCGAAAAAGCAGCAGCTTCTTTTCAAACAGCCTTGTGTGTTTGGGGGAGGACGGACGGCCTTGGCCCGTCTCTCTCTTTTATTTCTTCCAACTTTTTCTCTTTTAACCAATTTTCATTCTCTTCTTTTTCTCTCTCTTCATCCGCCCACCATTTTTCTCTCTTCGTCTTCTTCTTCTTCTCTCTCTCTGTGTGTGTGTGTGTAATTTTCGTTGCCAATAACAACAACACGCACAGACTTGGGAAGAAGAAAAATCCGCCTTTGTGTTGTTAGGAGCCAGCCAACCACCCCCTTGACGAGAGAGAGAGAGGCCTTAGCAGATGCGAAATAGTCAATTTAAAAAAAAAAAAAAAATAGTATCCGGTTGTTGAGAGATGATGCATATTAGAATTGAATTTGAATTTCATTTTGTCTTTTTGTGTCTCAGGATTGCAGGAAGTTTGAACGGCGACTCCATCAAGTTGATCGAACGTTGATATTATTGAGCGTTGGATTCAATTGAAAATCTCCTCCCCCCTCCCCTTAAAAAAAATAGAAAGAAATTTAAAACAAAATAGGAAGGAAAGAGATGGGGGCTCGGTCGTGGTCGTCATCCGCTCCTTCAGTTCCGTCATCTCATCAGCAACAACAACAACAACACCAATCTTCTTATTCAACTACAACAACAACAGGAGCAGCCGGGCCCTTTCTTTCTTCCTCTTCATCTTCACTTTCATCATCTCCTTCTTCGTCTCCGCCATCGTCATCTTCTCCGTCACCCACCGGCGGCAAGAAACATCGTCACCACCACCACTACAACCACTTGCAACAGCAACAACAACAACCCAAACTACCGACAAGAACAGCAGAGCGTCACGCTTTCTTTCGGGTAAATAATGATATCATTTTGAAATAAAATTTTGAATTTTTCTCATCAGTTCCCTGACCTTGTCTAGTTTTTTTTTCTTATTCCAGACGTGTTTTTATAAGAAAATAATTATTAATGAAGGCAACAACACAAACCTGTTTTTTTGTTTTTTTGTTTTTTTTTTTTTTTATTATTCTTTTCAGCTGATTTTAAAAGTAAAGAAAATGTAGTGGCCCCGGCTCTACGCTTGTCTCTTGGTTTTTATTTTACCTACCGACCGACCGACCGACCGAAACTGAACGGCTGGGAATGTCTAGACGGTTGGGGAGGGGCGTTGGTTTTACTCCTCCCACAAAAAATTTTTTTTTTATTTCTTCTTTCCCTGGAGGGGTAGAGGATGTCGGCGGGTCCCGCCGACCAAAAATATTCTAGACTCTTTTTCATTTTATCCCGCTTCTATCCTCACGGCCTTTTAGACGATATCCGCGTGGCCGTCGCAACGCAGTGTTGGTTCGGGATCGATCGATCGATGATTTTCTTTATAATATTTTTTTGAAAAAAAAAGGAAGAGACTTTCTCCTCTTGAGACGGGCGGGATGACGTCTACAACAAACCCGACGCCGTCCAATATTTCATTTATTAAAGAGACGGGGGAAAGAAAAATTTCTCCTTTCCCCTGAACAAAAATAAAATAAATAAATATCCCGCCCACCCCACCCACTTAACTCCCCCCACAAAAAAAAAGAAGCGAACCCAGCCGTCTAGGTACTATGTCTGTGTCTGTGTGTGTCTGAGTCTGTGTCTGGGGCACTGCATCGGCGGTACACGTGCATTGCTCTCTCTCTCTCTCTCTCCATCCGCCCGTCCTTTTTTTACACTCACAGACATGCAAGTGTCTGTGTCTGTCTGTCTGTTGTGTGTATTGACGCCGCCGTCGGCCCATCCCCCAGACGAGCAAATTCCAAAATAGTCTATAAAGAAGAAAGCGGATAAATAGAAAAGGAATTAAGGAAGGAGGAGGAAGAGGAGGCCTGTGTTCACAGGATTCAAAGGTCGTCCTTTCGTCACTTGTACTCTCTCTCCACTATCTCGACTGCTGTCGTATAACACCCGGCCTATGACTTTGTTTAGCGTTTTCATTGCTAAGGTGTCGCTCGAGACGGACGGACGGACATTGTCGTCGTCGATTCCAACGGAAATAGTTTTTGTCGTGATTGTCTTTGTGTGTTGTGTTTGGGGACAAAGTGAAATGCGAGTAGTGACGTCATTGGAATTGGGGGGACCAAGGATCTTGCTGGAATTTTGGATGGCCGTTTTGAAAGTTGTGTCACGTAACAATAACAACAAAGAAACTAATAATAACAAATCATTATCATCAAGGATTAATAATCGATTGATGAAGAAATCATCATCAGGGTTTAGAAAGACATCTCTTCCGGTTAGATTTCTCAAGTGTTTTTAATTATTTTTCCTGCTCTTTTTTTTTAATAATTTGTTCTTAATTAATTCATTTATGTTAATTAATTAATTTTAATTTTTTTTTTTTGTAAATAGATTCCAGTGACTGGAGAAAGAACGAAAAAGCCACTGGACCTGACGCCTCAATCCGTGGCGACGGCCAAAGCGGCTGCGGCCGCGGCGGCCCAAAGAGCCGAAAGGAACTTATCGGTCAAACGGGACTTGGCATTCGATTTGCCAACATGTCCAACTCTACCGGATGGAGAAGAGAAACCTTACGGTTCCTCAACTCGTCTACGCATCCGCGATCACGACCAGGTTTGCATTTTTCAACAAATTCCCGCCATGAATTAAAATTAAATTTAAAAAATTGTCATAGGAGAGCGAAATTTACCGGGAATGCATCCGGCCTCCACCCAACCGGACAGTTCACGAAACTTCCACCAGTTTTCCACCATTCCGCTGCAATTCAGAGAGCATTCTGACGGGTCATTTACCGTCAGACGGACGAGTCGGCCACTCTAAAACGGCCTGTCCGTCATCATCCATTTCTTCTACTACTACCAACAATTCACAATCATCCTCCATTATGGCCGTCTATTGTTGCACCAGTGCGTCTTACAGCAGTTCCACCAGCTCCTTGTCTTCAAACAGTTACGGCAGCAGCAGCAGCAGCAGCAGCGGGGGTTATGGATATCGCAATTTGAGTCATCGCCAGCAACAACAACAACCTAAACAACATGAAAAAGAAAACAGTGATGGCAAGGATTTGTTATCGTCTCCTCCTTCATCGTCTATCGGCACTCGATTGTTGTTGGATATTCACGGCCAACCGATTGTAACGCGGAGTAAAAGTATGAGCACAGGCAGTAGCCTACAGCAACAAGACGCCGCTGCTACTTCTTCTTCGTCATCATCTTGTAATTTGTTGGCCGTCATGGTTCCTTTGCCTCCTCCTCAACAACATTTGACTATTCCTGCATCTTCTTGTACGACGAGTAAAACATTGGAATCGACAATGAAATCCTGCGTCCGTTCATTTCGAGATAAAGTCCATCCATCGAATGGCAAAACTGGTGGTGCAAATTCACCAATCAGCTGTTCTGTCATGTCTCCACCAATAGGTGGAGCAGTGGGTGGTGGTGTGGATAATGCGGGATTTGTTGAATCCACCAGTAGTGCAAGTGCTGGTTTCAATAGGTGGCAGCAGCCTAGTGCGACGCTACCGGAACAGCTACACAACAACAACAACAATAGTAATTTGCAAACGACAGAAGAGCCATCTAGTATCAGCAGTCGGAGTAAATTGGCCAATTTGCCAGTCGTTCCCTGCGCTTCTGCCGCCTCAATCACTTCATCTACGTCAATTCAAACCAGACGGGACCTATAAACAACAACAAGACACGGAAAATGAGTTCTTCTTCTTCAATGTGTGAACAACAACCAAACGATGATGTGTGTGTTTTTATGTGTGTTTCTCTTTGTAATAGGAAGAATTTTACGATTTGTTTTGATTACGCGGGGGATTCAAAACCGGAAGCTGATGGAGAGTATCTCAAAGTCTTTCATTGTGTGT
This sequence comes from Daphnia galeata, assembly GCA_030770115.1. Lineage (NCBI taxonomy): Eukaryota > Metazoa > Arthropoda > Branchiopoda > Diplostraca > Daphniidae > Daphnia > Daphnia galeata. Next base: position 3,128,588 of record CM061114.1, read on the forward strand.
GCAAAGTATTGGAGACGCAAGACATTAAAAAAAAAGGGAAGAAGAAAACAACAACAACAACACACCCATTTTGTGCTTTCCTTCATCTATATCTTTTTTCACATTTCTGTTTTCGCCTTTTTTGGGCCAATATTCTTTTCTTTTTTTGGGGAGGTGGTTGACTCCACCTCCTTCCCCCTCCTCCCAGTGCTGAAGAAGAAAATTGCGTCGCAGAATAAAGAAGAAGACAAAAATTGGGCGCAAAATGAATGCTGGACAATTGTGAAGCGACACCCACATCTTTAAGAAGAAGATGAAAAAAAGAAAATTCAATATTAGGTCTATTATTATTATATGTACCGTTTACCTTCGGGCTTTCTACACACCAATTTTTCCGTTAATTTTTCTTTTTTTTTTCTTTTTTGTTTTGACACATTTTTTCGGCCGGTCATATTATTACACCCTGCATTTTTTTTTTTAAATTGTTTATTATCACAGCATTTTGTGTACATTTTTGTCTTGAATTCACCCCCCATCATGTGATTTTTTTGTTATTGTTGCATTTTAACAAAAAAGAAAAAAAAAACATTCATCAAATCTTGTGAAAATGTTGAAACATTTTTTCGGGGTAGAAGAATAAAACAAGCAGCTCGGGACCAGCCGTGATTGCAAGCGTGATCGTGTGTGTTTACATTTGTGTGTCGAGAACTAGAAGACAAAAAAAAAAATGTTTCAGTTCGATGAGGTGAAAAATCAGGAGGAATTCAAAAAATTGGCCCCTCCTTATTTTTTCATTGTGTGCGTGTGTGTGTGTGTATTTCCGGCCATTTTTTTTTTATTATTATTTTCAGAAAAAAAAATATTTTTTACCATCCCTTTTCCTTAAAAAACAAACAAACAAAACAAAATCTTGTTATTTAAAATAAATTTTGACGTGTTGTTTTTTTAAACAAATTTTTGGGCGCGAATTTTTTTTTGAATTTCGCGGTTCTTTTTGTGGGGTGAAAAAATCTGGTTAAGGGTGGGAAATTTTATTTAAAATTTTAAAAAATCAAAGATGACAGCGATGTTATTTTGACTAGAAGAATTTTCTTTTGTTAATTGTGTAACAATAATTGTGTCGTTGTCAATTTGTCCAGTGTCGGTTCCGTCCGGAGACGTTGGAAACGAAAAAAAAAAAGAAAACATTTTCTTTTGTTATTGTTTTTGTTTTTTTTTTTCGTTTGAATTAAATTTTTTTTTAAATTTTTGATTCGACGAGAGACCATACGATTGAGCTGCTGAAAGAAAAGAAAAGAATACTGGATCATTTGTTGTGATAAATATTGACTCTCCCCCATTTCTCTTGACCCTCCTCTACCACTTTCTATTGATTTGTGTCAATTTTTTTTTGTTTTGTTGTTGTTGGTTAAAAAAAAAAAATTATTCATTTTCGGTACACACACACACAACCCCTGTAACATTTTGGACTGACCACACACATCGCCACCGTTTTTTTTTTTCTCTAATTATAGTAATCTCTTACGGACTGTGTACATCTAAAATGATTTTGTTTCCCCTCCCCCTGTTTATGTTTTTGAACAAAAAGGAAATTTTTTTTGTTTTCTTTTGTGTTCAGAAAAACAAAACAATTTTCTATCAATTTAAAAAAAAAGAAAATTTATAAAATAATAATAATAATAATAATAATAATACAATCCGCACTTGTGAAATGTGATTTTATTACTTATATATCATGACGTCATCCCGCCCTTCACACACACATGGCCGATCCATCTGAAAAACCAAACTTTTGTACTATAAATCGAACGTATTTATCCCTGCTCCCATTTTAAAAAAAATTACAACAAACCTCAATGCCCCATTTGAAAACAAGAAATAAATAAAATATTTCGTGAAAAGAAAAACAACAAAAAAATTCATATAATTTTCTCTTTCTGGTTCAAAATACTAAAAGAAAAATATTGTATTTGTGTGTGTGCCTCTGTGTGTGTGTATGTAGACCAGTACAGCCTATATAAATTTTTTGTTTTTTTTCCTCTTATATTAAATATATATACCTTCTTTGTACATGATAAAAAAGACACAACAACAACAACAACAACAACAAAAAATACAAAAATACAAATGTTCAATGAAAAAAACAAAAATTTGTTTTAAAAATTCATTATTATTAATGAAATAATTCCGATCCCAAATAAATGTGGTTACACGAACAACTGGTAATCGTGTGTGTCTCAACGTGATAATAAACACCGGATGCAAGTCAGACACTTGAATTTAAACAGTAGAGTTGTTTTCGATCTATGATTACACACAGCACAGAGGATCGAGCGCTGGTGTGTTGCATCGATCGTTTTTTTTTTTGTTTTTTTTTTTGGGGGGGGGGGGAGCCTTTCGACGCGTTGCCATGGCTCACGTAACCTTTGTAGACTATGAAACTTTGTTGAATCGATCCTGCGACTTTATTAGATCTATTCCCGTTATTAACCGTTAACATTTCATCGTTTAGCTGCGCTTTCAACAATGTCAGTCTGTGCCGGGAATTCAAAGACTCTGAATGACAAAAGAATTTCCCTAATAATTGTGTAGGTTATTGACATCTAGACGAAATACAGCTCATTAAAATTATTAGTAATAATAATATTGAGATTATGGATTACGAAGAAGATCAACTGATTGGACAGACTCGTCTTTGTCAACTAGAAGAATTGGCTTCGGACAGGTGATATCAATCGGCCACATTTTTTTAATGAATCACGTACGTTCAATGCCCTAATTTGATTCATTATAGATGGTTATTGCATCATCAAGCCGTGGTCCAGTTATCGCTCAAGGCCGTCTCACAGACGGCTCAACTTCGCGAAGAAACCGTCTACACCAAACTAATGGAAGCAGAGAAAGTATGAAACAATAGAAATTAACACGTCATCTTTTTTTTATTTTAGGAAAAATGTAAATTTAAAAAAATGTTTTCTTGTCAAATTTTTTCTGATGACGTTGCCAAACTAGAATTTCATCTCATTAAGTCGTCTGCTTTTTGTTGACAATTTATTTTTTATTGTTGTAAATATATCCCCCCCCCCTCTCTATATTCGTTGACGTTGAGTCGAGTTCTAGACAAAACATCAACTCTCTCTCTATGCTACCGTCATGCTAGTCTAAACAAATTCTTTTTTACCCGTCAGACATGACGAAAAGGAGGTCCTTTTTTTCTTTCCCCCCTGACGGATGACGTAAATAATATGCCGGATTTCCTCGAAAAAGAAATAGAATGACCTGTTTTGCAATCACTTTTGCAATCGTCTGACCCACACTGTCTCTTTCCTTGAAAAAACCCCATCGACCAACCCCCCCACAAAATTCTTTCATGATATGATTAAATGTGAAGACTGCACACATTTCTTATACGAAAATGTCAGTGTGGTGTATGTGCATCCCACTAACGATTTCTCTTCATTGTCCTCCACCATAAAAAAAAAACAGGTCTCCCTGCTGGTCTACGATGCCATCCTGATTGAGATTTGGAGGGAGGAAATCTTGCCTCACTTGCTCAAGACAGAGTCTTCCCTTTCACCTTTGATGATTTACTCGGTGGTGAGTTGTCAAAATCTGAATAACGACCAAACACAGCCTTAGCCCAGTGTGGTTTTTCCTACAAAACTACAAGCTGAACTTTTTTTGTCTTTCACCTCCAACGAAATAACAACAACAACCCAGAAATAAATATAAGAGAGAAAACCTTTCTTCTTTCTCATAAACATACATTCCCCTTTTACATTATTGTTGGCAGCTGTACCATGAAGGAGCAGTCATTAGCTTGCTGGAGCTATTGCTGTACCATTCGGCCGCCTGCGAGGCCCTGGGCGACTCAATCGTCGACTTGATCGACTATTGCCATCGCACGCTCTTGCGTTCAGCGTCGTCGTCGTCGAGGAACCACCCGTCGTTGGCCGACAGCCCAATCCTCAAGCACCTGGACGTCAGCCACTTGGAGGCCAACATTGCCATCCGTTGCATCGCCATTCTACGCTTTCTCGCCGGTCACGCAGACAAGTAATCATCCGCTACTTCAAATAAATCAGATATAATGAACGGGGAAGTCCTCTAGTACTAGGTCATTATAAATTCTCGGGGTCCAGTTCGTCATGTGAGTAGAGTTGACTATATTTATATTCTTGTTGAATAAGAATGGGATGCAGTGAGTTGAAGTTTTTTTCTTTTAAAAAAACAAAACAAATTGTGTGCGAATGACATAAGAACGTCGGGAAAAAGAATACGAGCCGACAAAGTCAAAATTTAGGAAAAAGAACTGAAATTTGCCTTACTAATGAGTAATCAGATATATTCACCGCTTTTTAAAATAATTAGGGCAATCAGATTTCGATTTAACGAGCTGTGTGGCTGTCTCTCGGCTTTGCTGATTTATCGCTGAATTTCGACTATGAATCAATATCGCCCTGTCACAACTCCTCTCGTTATCCGTGCCAATCTGCGCCCGGTTTCTCTAACCAGGAGTCTCGTGACGCATAAAAAATAATATTTAGATTTTTGTATTTTAAAAACCAAAAAATATTATGAGTCGAGACTGCTCAATTAAATTATACGACTCATTGTGTCAACGAATGTACAACCCTCTCTGCTGCACAGCTCCCGGAAGTCCCGAGCTCTTAATCCCGTTATTTATTCACTTTTTGAGGGTGACCGTTTGGGATGCTGTTGGCACAGATTTTCTCTTCTTTTTTTCGTTACCAATTAAATTTTATATTTTTCCCATGTGCAGTTTTTTTCTTTTTTTTAATTATTATTCGTATGAAAATATTTTGTCGTGCAACAAAATTGTGGGAATAACGGCCTGTTAGCTCAGTTGGTTAGAGCGCCGTGCTAATAACGCGGAGGTCATGAGTTCGATCCTCTTACGGGCCATGTAACATTTTTTTCAAGTCACTACAAGGACGCTAGTCTCAAGGACCTGTTACTATGCACATAACTGATAACATCAATTTAAATTTCCTTTTTTTTTGCTTGTTTAAAAAAAAATAACTGGTTTCCATACGACGTCGGGAGACAATCGAATGAAGGAATGGCGCACTAAATCTCACTTGAAAGCCTTTTATTTTTCAAAAAAAAAAGAAAAGAAAAATGATAATAAAGTTTCTCTGACGTCGTAATATTTATTTAGAATTATGATCATTATTATGATATCTTTCTCAGATTTCAAAAAAAAACAAAAATGATAATGACTTTTAATATTTTTGGTGGGGATTTATGCCTAAGTTTGTCCGAAATCGTAACATCCCGGATGCTTACAACGACGGACGTGCCGCTGTTGGCGGTCCAGCTACTGATGGATCAGCAACCGTGGATCCGGCGGATCAAACGCAGTAGCGATGATGAAAGTGGAAGCCGAAACAACGTTGAAGAAGACGACGACGACGACGGTGAAATGTTTGAAATCTACGACAACGGTGAATGGCGTCGCTGCTCTCATGATGAAGCATCCGGCAGCTCAATCGGTGGCCAAATCCATCCAGTAGCTGCCCACCTATGGCTCCTCCTACTGTCTCTTCTAATGAGTCCAGTGGCCCCTCGCAAGTACGAGCTCAACGACTTCCGTTGCCAGCAGTTACTGAAAGTAAAAAAAAAAAAGAGAGAGAGATGGACCATTTTCATAATCTAATAATATCCTTAACTTTTTTTTTTTAAATTCAATTTCTATAAATGAAAGTTGCGCTCTAGTTTGAATTCTTACGTCATCGATCAAATTCCTCCACTGGCTGAGTTTGAACAATGGCTTGTTCAGATTTCGGTTGTCGGCGCTCATCAAGTTTGGCGTCATTCAGGCTCGACACAGCAGAAGCCTTTCATCCTGGAACTAGTAGCTGAAATGAGACAGCTCTTGCTTAAACAACTTGCCGTCAAATGGACAACCATTCTCGATGGACAACGACAGTTTCTCAGTGACGAATCACCCGAAACCATCCATAGGTTTGTCTATTCATAGTTTGTCTCTAACTGCTCTAATGATATGCATGTCGATATTATTAAGGTTGGCGGCTATTTACGATCCGGAACACCTGGAAACAACGTTCAACCATTGCACTGCTAGTCGTGATGAGCCAACAACATCAGCAGCAGATGAAGCTCAAATCACTTCTCGACAGATTTCAGTCAATGCTACGTGCACTTTGTGCTCCAAACAGGCTCTACATCGTTGTTCACGTTGCCGCCGTCAGCACTATTGCAGCAAGTAAAAACACATACACACAAAGTTTTTTTTTTTTTCTTTTTTTTTTTTTTGCCTTCGCTCCCATTTTGCTCGTCGCTTCCCTCCCCTGATTGAATCGATTTCTTTTTGCGGTTGTCTACAGGGAATGCCAAGTAGCGGATTGGCCGAACCACAAATCGGATTGCAAGCCAGCGTTGAAACCCCTGACTCGACGAGAAGGAGGCCACCTCAACCTCCTAGTCCAACACTGAGTCACACAATCATCGTATATTAACTTCCAGTCTAGTGTAAACCGCGGTTTTCTTTTGACTCCACGCACAAAATATTTAAAAGACGAGTCAAGGATGTTTGGCTTTTTAAAGTTAATCTAGTTTGGCACAGATGATCTTATTGCGTCTGCTGTCATGTCTCCCTTGGAAAACTTTCTCGCCCACGAGATTAAATGACACGTTGGATACATGTTTATATATAATACTGAATGTTCTACAGCAGCTCTGCATGGCCAATATTTAATGAACTCTCTTTGGAAAAATCTCTTGGACGCGCTCGTGTCAATGGCCACAAGCTATCGCGCAGTACCGGATATTTGATTTTCCCTCTTCTATTTATTTTTGTCTCTCTGTAGTATTACTACTGGGCTTTTCAATATGTTGGTTTTGTTGACTCTTCTGTTAGCTGGTTCCCAGCAGCAGCGTGCGTGAGTCCCTTATTTATTGGCGAGTCCATTAGCCGGGTTTTCTCTAATCTCTCACTTTGATGTCAGTCACACACAAGAAGAGAAAACAGCTTTTAGACACGAGCGGCTGCCTTGCTTTTTCTTTTATATAAAAAGAAACTATTATTCATTCTCATTATCTTACATTATTACATGTATATTGGATACAGTAATAATCAGCAACGACTTATTTCAGCAGGACACGTTTTTTTTTTAAATTTTATTTTAAGGTTTTATCTTGAAATAAATTTAGGTCAGAATATAAATATTACATTTTGTCTCTTTTTAATCGATCATAACGGAAATGTAAACAAGACATTGTTTAGGGTTTGACATTTTAGCAGACGATGATGAAACGTCAATTTGATTGGAAATAATTGATTATAGGTTCGGCGGCGATATCTGGGTTCCATTATACCCAATGAACTTGACTATATTATTTGTTCCAGTTGTATATAATAGAGTCTATTCATAGACTGATTGATTGCTTAGTTTATGCATTTTCTCCTATTTGGATCAATTGGATGGCGACTGCTTTATCTCGTGGCTATGCCGGACCTATCCCGACATCGAAGCAGAGGTCTGTTTTATTATACAATTTGTGCAATGCTATTTGACAATCTTCCTTTATATAGACTTGCACTAAATTCAAAAAATCAGTCGTGCCTCTGTATTTCTATCAATTTCTTTTTCAATATATTAGGCAGAAATAGTTTCCCAAGCTTTACAGCTGTGCTGTATAATGATATTCCATTTTTAATGCTTCTAGTTTGTTTACCTCAGACTTTTATAGCTTTCTTGTTTATTTGCTTTTGTTTTGCCATCTATTATGACTTGTTTTTGTTTATGTCAAAAGTTACTAATAACCCATAAACAAAAAAAAAGAGTCTGCTCTTGCTATTTTATGAAACCTTCAATGGTCTAATTATGAGTTCAAACAAAATCAACTTTGATTTATAAAGGCTGTTGGTTATTTAGTTTATATTTTTATTTCTGCATTGCATTATCATCGTGATCGATCCACGCCGAAATAGAACGACACCGAAACACTTTCAACTGGCATCAGAAGCTTATTAGCTTCTTGTCAGTTATTTGAGCTGAATGGGCTAGGTGGGGGCAGCCAGCCTAGAGGATTTCTTTGATGGTTTGACGTTTTCGTGAATTCACCGTTTGTGAATATCTTTTTTTTCCTTCTCTGTTGGCGAGAGAGCAGCCGCGAGGTTTCTTTTGTTCACCCGGATGCGAAGTTTCGCAACAACAAGCAACTCAGCTCGCTCCTTTTAGACGATTTTCTTTTCTCTCTTTTTTCCTTTTTTGAAATAAATAAATAAATGTGCGTTTTTTCTTTTTAAATGGGGGCTAAAATTTCTTTCATAAGGCTGCTGGACCCCTCCCACCTGTTATATAACGTCCATGGAAGTTTACAAGCACAAGAAAATCGTGGAACTTCTTGGGACGACGACGATCGAGGCTATTGAAAACGACTTTCCTTTTACGTCTAACTTTAAAAGGATTCGTGGCCGGACAGCTGGATGCCGGCCGGCACGCGGCACTTTTTGAAAAGAATTTTCTGTTTTCTTCTTTCAGGTGCGCCGAGTCCTTTCATAAAGAATAGACGTTTCTTTCTTTCTTTATCTCAACAGTTTTAGTTCAGATCCCAAAAGAACACCTTAAATCCTTATTTCAAATCATTATTCAAATGATACCATATTTAGTGAATTCCCCCCCCCCCCTCCATGCACACCCACTTTGCTTTTAAAACCGATTTTATTATTTTTATTTCTTCAAGAAAACAAAATTGTTTCATCATTTCTACTCGAGTCGCCATCTAATGACAGTAGACCGCACTAATGTGAAGGAATCATTGAAATTTGATTACCCCAAAAAAAAATATTTAATCAAAATGAATTTTGAATTTCGATGCGCAAAAATCTCAAAAGAATTTGCCACTTTGATGGCCATTGGCCTTCAAAGAGAAACGAGTAAAAAAAAAAATACTTCAAGTCAAGGGCAAGCGTGTCGGATTCACCTAACGCTCCGTAATAAAACGTGCGAGCATGTATACGGACGTGACCGACTTAAGAACATTCCCGGAATCTTTTGAAACAAAAATCGTTTGGTTTAGTTGATGATCAATCCTCACCCAAATATTCCCCTATAGAAAACAAACCTAAATTGCACATGTCTTTACCGTAAATTGAATTTGAGTTAAAATGAATTGCGTAATAGCGAAATGATCGACATTTCAACCCGATTGCATCATTTTTCTGAGGATCGTTTAGTAATTTAAGAAGTTTGCAGGTCTCAAATAACAAATATCGATTGTTTTTTTTTCTTTCTAGATATTTGAATTCCAATTAATCAAAGGTTAAAAAAAAATTATTATTGATTGAATGATTGGTTGACGAAAAAATATTTATTTAAAAACTTTTTAAATAAAATGTTGTTTGATCTGTAGTTTTTAGTTTGATCTGCTTGATCTGCTATCAATCTTAATTTGATAAATGTATATTTTTTTTTCAATTAAAAATTATTCCAAGGTCCACCCGGATGGCACTATCAATGACTTAAAAATATCACACTATAAGGTCATCATCAATGTAAAATTAATGAATTTGATGACAACGTCCGCTCTCTTTGGGTGTTGATGAAAGAGTTATTGGCCAGCTTGTCGTCTTCCTTTCCCTTTTCTCTCCAATAAAGGCGGATACGTCCCATCAAATGACGATTTTGATATCGTTCATTCACGCCAGTGTCTGGATGTCGTAATGGTAATAACAAAGGAAAAATTGTTCACAACGTTTTTGATGGCGATTCATTTTGCACGTCTCATTCAAAGGCTCCCCCCTGTGAATTTATTTCTTTTTGATTGTGTTTGATTTAATAGGCTTACCATGTCACCAATCATCGACCAATACCTTCACGTCTGGACTCAAAGTACAAGTCTAAAGTGTAACTTATAAAATGTCTTAATTACTCATTTTTGTTTTTTTTACGTTATAAGGGAGGACAGTGTTTCTTCTATTTCTTCTGCTTTCCATGAAAGTGACTGATGGTGGTCTCAGTATCAGGCCGTCAGGCCCTGCGGCAGGTTTCATCGAAGACACCTTGTTCAATTTGACTTGTCATTCCAATCGGCCAGGTAATTTCACTTGGGCTCTACCCGTTCACTCTAGCGATGAATTGGATAATATTCAGATCAAGGTAACAAAATATTACTGTTCTTATCTTTTAATGGCAATAATTTCTGTGAAATATTTTCCGTTTAGATTCCAAATGATTTACCTAAACGCGCCCACATCACGGCTTATCGTGAAGGAGATGTTTTCGTCACCATTCTAACCGTTTTGAAAGCCAAGAGATCCGATTCCGGGCGCTACACTTGTCACCCAGTTGGCATCAATCCAGTCGACTTGAAAATTCAATCTGAAACCCTTCCATCTGTGTACATCTTCATTTCATGTAGTATTTCTTTTTTCCTTAACGTTAAATAACAAAAAAATAAAAAAATGAAATTAACAATTGAACCTTTGTGCAGGTAAACGAGTTGACGGTGTCGAAGTGAATCCGTTGAAGAGCGTTTACGTCATCAGTAACCCTTCCCCGCAACTGTTCGTTGTTCCTTGTTTCAACTATTTTCCTAGTCAGCACTTTGCCAACGTGGATTTAGCATTGCAGAAGAGAAAACTACCACAAAGCGGATCGGCAGACACTTTATGGGAATCGGTACACAATGTTTCCAATTCTTTTTGCGCGTTTCTTTTTTTTTGTTATTTGACAGTTTATATTTATCGAACCGGCAGTCATCACTTGTCAAAATCTTGTTTTCTTTACAGGTTGATCTCTCAGTGAAAAGTTATTTCAATTGGTCGTTTGCCGATTTCAAAGGCATCGCCATTCGTCATCCAAAGAACGGCGAGTACAGGTGCGGAGCAGTCACGTTCAACAGCACGTGCCCTGTACCCAAATGGTCCCTCTACAGTTTTTTCATCGTCCATGGTATACAGTACGAATTAAATGGATTATTTTGAAGAATGTTAATACAGTGCTTTTGGTGGGTCTATTCAAAGAATCAGTAGAGAAGGAAGCCCTTGAAGATGACAAAGACCAACGCCCCCGTATTCGACCGACTTCTGTACCTTTTCTCATTTTTCCGTCCGGTTCTACTTTTAGTTTATTCTGTAAAACGGACGCTTTGGCCGCTCACCAGTGGAATGTCAATTGGCGGCTGCCATTCGCCTTCCACAACGACGACTACGACACGGTCCAAGTCAAGAATCTTGGCCAGAGAGTCGTCGCCACTTTGGCTAAAGCCAACGGTAAGAGTTCACAATCGGACTACTCCGTTCTGACAATCACAAACGCCAGCCACTTGGACACGGGCTATTATACGTGTCACAGAGCCGATAATGACAGTATTTCAGTCAGACAATACGTCTTTATTCAAGGTAAAATGATCTCTCATTATGCCGGCTCTATAATAAAACGTCACTAACGATTTCTTCATTAATTATTTGATTAGATTGGAATGCGCTAGTCGCTGCTCCGTTGAACAAATACTTAGATTTTGGCAAAGAGGAAGCCATGATTGGTTGCAGACCAACTCATCCTTCCGTTCAAATTCCGTCACTCCTTAAACTAACCGAAGATGGAACACCAGTGACTGTAAAATGAATTCTTTTAATTCATTGCAATATCTCGAGCTAATTGAAATTGAAATGAATGAATAGGTTTATTCTCCTAGTAAGGATAACAAAAAGGTCGGCGATTGGTCCTATAACGTTTTTGAAGGATTCAAATATACCAAAAGGGTTTCATGGGAGACAGAAGGAACCTACCTGTGCGTTGGCCGTAAAAATTATCTCGAAGGCCCATCAAGACATCGATCGGCAGTTGTCACGCATGAATTGTACCTTAAAGTTGGAGGTATCAAGTAACAAAGAAAAATGACAAGAAGAAAACAAAAGTCACTTATTGACGTCAGTTTTCTTTCTGGAATAAGGAATCGAGCTGACAATGTCATTTAGCAACAGTAAGAAGACCGGAAAGATTACGGAAGGAGATTACGTCAAACTGACTTGTCGCAGTAGAGAATGGCAACAAGATAAAGACAATCTCCCGAATATTACGTGGCATTGGAGTCGACTTGATGATCAAAACGTATCCGTCACAATGGAATTAAGCAACAGTGTCGTCCCGGTTGGAGTGAAGATTGCGGAACAAACTAAACGGAGTATTAATGGATACGTTCTCAGTCATTTGAGCTGGCTTAATATTTCCAGCCAAGCAGCTGGTACTTACAAGTGCACTCATGAACCATCGAGTGTCTCGGCTTCCTACATTTTGGCCGTGTCACGTACGTATAAAACAAAACATAAATAACATTCTCAAATTGTAGGAGAGCAGTAAATTATCGGGTATTTTTCTTATCTTTATTGTTTTTTTTTGTTGTTCTCCGTATAGCCGTCAGCGATGAACAACAACAGAAGAATGGTCAAAATCGGTTGCTCTGCGGTGTCGACTCTTTATTCAGCACTGTTGAAGGCTTCTTGTGGTTCGTAACATACGCCGTTCTCCTTTTGAAAATTTATTAGTCTCAACCCATTAATGCCAATTTTGGTTAATTTACAGAACTGCCCACATAACCTTTTTTCATATTGTGTTTATGTGTATGTCGCCTTATACTTATACTTAGTTTGATAAATTACATCTTTACCTCTTGTCGTTTAGTTACGACAGTAACGAAATTTCTTACCGCAAGTTTTAGTTTATCGCCTGGTCGTTTCTTTTTACGTACGTCTTAGAAAAGAGAATTTTTTAAAAATTTTCTTTAGCGATAATTATCATTCATTTGTCATTTCGTTTTAAGAGAAGCTAATTATTGTTAAAATATTACTTTTTGTCAATCAAAATTTTATTACTTTTATCGTAATAAATACAATTAAGTTCCATTATAAATTGTTTGACTTGCTACCTGACTATTCCATATTACTAGCCAAAAACAGGATTTTTTTTTTTTAAATCTAAATCAACAGAAGATACTTCACAATGATAGTATTTCCCCGTAGTAACGAAAACATTGTTTAAGTTCTTGCATTTTTTAACGGGTGTTAACTGCTGAAACGATCCATTCAGTTGCTCGTTAATAACATCATTTAAGTGATTCAGCCGTTTTTATGTAGTGTATGCAAGTTCTTCACAGTACAAGGAGAGGTGTAAAACATGTTATTAAGGATCTTCATACATTAATTTGCCAATTAAGGTAAATAGGTTAATTTCAACAATTTATGAAATATAATTATAATTAGCTTAATTTCCAATAATCATCAGACTAACAATAAAAAAGAAGGGTATTTTTTATAATTTCCATCACAATGAAATTATATTTAGACAATGTTAGTTTAGTTAGAACAAATCTTTTTCTTTAAAATACTGGTGGCCCTGAAAAGGGCCGATTTGTTGAAAAAGGGATCGAGAAACTTAAGCACGTTCACCACGAATACGACGGGCCAGCTGGATGTCTTTTGGCATAATGGTGACTCGCTTGGCGTGGATGGCGCACAAGTTGGTGTCTTCGAAAAGACCCACCAAGTAAGCCTCGCTAGCCTCTTGCAAAGCCATGACGGCCGAGCTCTGGAAACGCAAATCGGTCTTGAAATCCTGGGCGATTTCTCTGACCAAGCGCTGGAATGGCAACTTGCGGATCAGAAGCTCAGTCGACTTTTGGTAGCGACGAATTTCACGAAGAGCGACGGTGCCGGGACGATAACGATGGGGTTTCTTGACTCCTCCAGTGGCCGGAGCACTCTTGCGAGCGGCTTTGGTGGCCAACTGTTTGCGGGGCGCCTTTCCACCGGTGGATTTACGAGCTGTTTGCTTGGTACGAGCCATGTCGACAGGGGAGAATTACGAATAACTTGGTTGTGGGAAAGTGGGTATATGTAGGAAGAGTACGGACGTTGAAGAACTAACAAAATTCCCTGACTAGCGATTGGTTCATAGGGGGGGAAAGAAACTGATAACGGAAATCCTTTTGTTGCTTAAGGCGAAATTCGAGTCAATCAATGAGCGTTGAGCTTGGGTGGGGGGGGGGGGATCCAGAGGGGTATATAACCGGTACTCATTCCATTTAAGTCATTCTAGTGTAATCTAAACTCGAAAACTCATTTCAAAATGACTGGTCGTGGTAAAGGAGGTAAAGGACTCGGCAAGGGAGGCGCTAAACGTCATCGCAAAGTTTTGCGCGATAACATCCAGGGCATCACCAAGCCGGCCATCCGTCGTCTTGCCCGTCGTGGTGGTGTTAAACGTATCTCTGGTCTCATTTACGAAGAGACCCGTGGTGTGTTGAAGGTGTTCCTCGAGAACGTGATTCGTGACGCTGTCACCTACACTGAACACGCCAAGAGGAAGACTGTGACTGCCATGGATGTCGTTTACGCATTGAAACGTCAGGGACGCACTCTGTACGGTTTCGGCGGTTAAATTTGATTTTCATTCCAACTCTGATCTTTCAATCCAATCGGCCCTTTTCAGGGCCACCATTTATTTAAAGAAAGAGAGTTATTCAGCCACTTGTTAAACGCTTCTTAAACAAGCTGAACATTTCAAAATGTTTGACTCCCCTGACTACAGCCAGATCAAATTTTTCTAGGCCTATAACAAACAAAAAATTCGTTGATAGGGGGCCGTGGACTCCTTTGTTAGTTTATTGTTACTGTACATTAACTGTACTTTGTTACCATAACTGTCTATTTTAAAGCAATTAAAATATCAATTCGATGAAACTTTAAAATTTTAATTCGGAACCATCGAGTAGTTATAAACCAAAATTAACAGAATAGGATCTACGGCTATTGCTAACGCATTCATCGGCTATATTCTTCCTCTATTTTGCGACAAATTTTTCAAATCGCCAACTAGCATTTCTTCACTCTACAAGTTGACATGGTGCATAAACTACTCAATACTAGTAACTTCGTTGTACTATATTGGATAGGAGATCCTATGGCTAAAATATGCCAAATTTGTCCAACTTGAAATACAACAGTGTATAAAAAATTTTGCAAAGTACACATCAAGTAAAACGATATGTGAATAAAACATTTCTTTAAATAAGAATGCCTCTACGTATTACGATATCTAAATAAGAAGCTCTTCGTTATAAAAGTGGTAGGATTTTGATTTCTTTAAAATGTGGTGGCCCTGAAAAGGGCCGTTTGTTTTAAAGGAGACCAAGAAGAATAATCTACTTGGTGCTGGTGTACTTGGTCACTGCCTTGGTGCCTTCAGACACGGCGTGCTTGGCCAACTCACCGGGCAAAAGCAGACGAACGGCCGTCTGGATTTCCCGGCTAGTGATGGTGGAACGCTTGTTGTAGTGGGCAAGACGAGAGGACTCTCCAGCGATGCGCTCGAAAATGTCGTTGACGAAGCTGTTCATGATCGTCATGGCTTTGGAGGAGATGCCAGTGTCGGGGTGGACCTGCTTCAATACTTTGTAGATGTAAATGGCGTAGCTCTCCTTCCTCTTGCGCTTCTTTTTCTTGTCTCCCTTGGCAATGTTCTTCTGGGCCTTGCCTGCCTTCTTCGCTGCTTTTCCGCTGACCTTGGGGGGCATTTCTAAGTGAGTCGAGTTAAACTGAGAAAGTGACGAACGTTGATCCAAGTTTTCTTTTTATACCAAAAGTGGCTCCCCCCTCCGCCAGCTGTTGGTAGCCACAACTCTCGTCTACAGGGAGTTTTTAGTGTTCACTCAGGGGCGGAGCTAGCAATCCGCTGAGGGGCAAAGAGAAACCTTATCAGAGAGTTGAATATTTACTGATTGGCTACTAGAGTTGGGATGTAAATCCAACTGTAAGTCTGTATATAAAGCAAGAGTTTTCGTATTTTCATCATCATTCGTTCCTTGATTTTAGGAAACCGCGTTTACTCTCTACTCAACTCAACATGTCTGGTCGTGGTAAAGGAGGCAAAGTCAAGGGAAAGTCAAAGACCCGTTCCAGCAGGGCCGGACTTCAATTCCCCGTCGGCCGTATCCACCGAATGCTTCGCAAGGGCTCGTATGCTGAACGTGTCGGTGCTGGTGCTCCAGTCTACTTGGCTGCCGTCATGGAGTACCTAGCTGCTGAGGTTCTCGAGTTGGCAGGTAACGCCGCCCGTGATAACAAGAAGACCCGTATCATTCCTCGTCACTTGCAATTGGCCATCCGCAATGATGAAGAGTTGAACAAACTTCTCTCTGGTGTCACCATTGCTCAGGGGGGTGTATTGCCCAACATCCAGGCCGTTCTCTTGCCGAAGAAGACCGACAAACCGGCCAAAGCTTAAATTTCCCTCCCGACTTTAAACAAACGGCCCTTTTCAGGGCCACCAAATATTTATGAAAAGTTTCCGTCTACTCGTTTGGTTTTTTCCAATTATTGCATGTCATTTTTTTGAACCGAACAATTCATGTACATTTTGCTGTGAATCGCTATCATACCTACAAATTACGTAGAATCCCAATTTATTATTTGATATTGTTATTTCATTCAAATTGCTACCACAGACAAGATGGCGTTCAGGAATAATTGTTTGGATTCAAGTCGTCTGTTTCCAAGTGTTAATTATTTGATTAGCTGTAGCATAAGCTTTCTAACTGGGGGCTTTTCTGTTTCATCAAAGAGTTGAAAACAAACAAAAAATACAGAGGTAACACATCGATCGATTCCATTTTTTAATTATTTTAAATTTAGACTCTAGATCCGTTTTAAAGAAACCAGCATTGCACTGTCGTTATCAATATTAATTTGTTACGTTTTCTAGGTCATATCCTTTCGATTATTACTGAAATAACTAAACGAAACAAAATTAGAATTAGATATACATGTTACTAAGAATTACATATGGTAATAAACTAATAACAATCGGGTTTTTTAGGCTGTACCAACTTGTGAACTAGAAGTGAGTCAGGTCTGTTGAATCGGTCAAGAACACAGGCATACACAGCCTTATCATTTTTGAAAAATTACATTTTTTCTCTTCCGTTTTACTAAACACTTGGTTGTATATTTCATTTAGATTTGCAGAACTAGTGAACTAACGTCATTTTTTTTGAAAAATCCGCCAGCCCGCATCCATCACTGTCATCTAGTAGGCGAATTGTGTACTACTCTGTGAAATCCAGTCTGTTTCAGTGTGTGTCAGTTGATTCTCGTGTGAGGACAGAGTTGTACAAGTTAGAGGCGATGTTAATAAATATTTCTCATTCGTGTTGACTGAAATGCAATTCAAGTAAGTGATCAATTACTTCTTTTTCTGGAAAAAAGGTTTAATTGCCATAATTTGTGCATCTAGATAGTGAACTTCAATATTAAATGTTTGGCTAAAACTTCTTTTTGGTTTTCTTAGACTTTGGTGACATCAACATCTTAGTGGGGAATAAGGCAATTCATCTTTTGGCAGAGTAAATGGCAGAGAACTTAACTCCTATTAAGTTGGATGAGATGAGGCCAGGATTATTCCGCATTCACTGGACATCATTCATGGAAATCAAGAAGAATTTGAGCATCTACTCAGAAGAATTTCAACTTTGTGGTAGTCAGTCAGGATGTAAGTTCAAAATCACTTACCATTTCAAGTCCTTTCCATCTCTGAAAAATAATAGTAACAATTGTGATTACACTGTCACAATTGATGAGATCCCTTGCAATGATGACTCCTGTGGTCCTGTGTCAAATGTAGTTAATTTGGAGACTTAAGATCATCATTGCAAGGTAGCCTATCTCCTTATTGCTTGCTGGGCTAGTATAATTCTTCTGACTGCCAAAACTTTTATTCAACTTTCTTTGATTTTCTTTTAGTCAACTTAACTTCCCATTTGCCTGATCTTTGTGTTTTTAAATTAACATTGCTATGTGCTTGATTCTTGTTATGTTCATTTAGCAACTAGTTAATTTATACTTTTCTTATTTTTCTTAATAAGGAAATCACTGCAACCTGTGCTGTCTGTTCAATCCCCAGTTGAGAACTCAATCCACACATGGACATCCTCATCAATGCCAATGCTGTGCCAAAGCTGGTAGAGTTTCTCTGTCATGTCAACAAGTAAGCTAAATGTTTGATTGTTTTAATCTGTATTTTGTAATTTTAGCCCTGATTTGCAATTTGAATCTGCATAGGGTTCTCGCCAATACATCATTCATGTCTGACCAGACCAAAGCTGTTGTGAGTGCTGGAACTGTGGATGGATCATTTGATCATACCTGACACTTGGGTAAATTAAATTGATTTCTTTATTGATTATTGTGAAACAAATTTGCCAATTTTTTCTTTTTGATGTCATTGTTAGGTTTTGCTCGCAACGTGACTTGGACTTCTGGGTTATTGCTAGAATTCTCCTGTGTCATTGCAGTCCGGCAGCTTCTTCCCGCCTACAACTCCGCTCACATTGTTGTTGTCGTCAATCTTCCAAATTTGTTGTCGTTGTCAATCTCTACATCAGCTTCTGCCAAGTAATGATGTAAGGAGTAAGTGGTATTATTTTCTAATTTTGTCATTGTATTTGTTTATTTTAGAAACTTAAACTTGTATATATAAAACATAGTGTATATAACAAGTCACCATTATAAAATTCAAAATATATTGTCATTATTATTATATCATCTTAATTATTAAAAACAACAATGAAAAAAATTGTATATTTCATTAGTTAAGATAAGATAGACCCTGCCAACATTGACTTCCAGCAGGCCAGGGAGATTACCTGGCCCAAGAAAAGGGTGGAAGAGTGATGAAGGGCTAAGTTTTTTCGAGAGAGATAGTCATATGCTTAGCCCCATGACCCTCCGAAAGATATCATTGAATCGTGAGGCTTGCAAGTCCCCGTTCGACCAGTGCTACTCCCAACCACAAGCTGCTGATCACAGTGGAAGAATGACCAACCACGGGCACATGTATACAAGGGGAAACGGGGCCACAGAAAAAGGGAGCCCAAATATGCATATCACTTTTTAAAAATTTATAAAATGGAGTTGACGCCAATCTTGATCGTCGACTTCTTCCGTTCGGTTTCCATAGGATGCGACGCTGGGACCACGAAGACCTCCACATCCTCGTTTGATTGCAACACTCCAGCACCAATACCGATCACTGAACATGGAACAAAGTAAATCCATTTTAAATGACTCCGTCAAACGCTCCACTTCCTGAAGTCTTGTCAGCAATATCTAAAAATAAATCAATGAAAAATATTTAAGTTTTTTTCAAAAGTTGTGCTAAAATCGTTTCGCAATGTCACTATTCATAATTGCAATAGATATAATTAATAGAAGTTCCCGATTCAAATTTAAGAATCCGAATTTTTAGAATTCCGATTCAAGATTTTTGTTCCTCCAATTTAGCTGAATAAATGTCGTCTTTTCTTCTCGTAAATACTGATATACCCTCTTTATTTTTTATGCCTCGGACAATAATGTATAGTTAACTTTTTTCCTTCTTTCAGCTATTACGGGATTATACCAAACAACATGAGCTTATTACAAGTCAAGGGGAAACAGGACTTCAGAAAAGAAGGGAGCTCAGATATCCACTTATTTTTTAAATTTCTAAAACTTTTATGAATGAATGACACACAATTTTAGCTTACACATAGGATAATGTTCAGCACAAGGTTGTACAAGGCTTCAGACAAAGATGAAACGAGTCCATAGATCAAAACTGGCCTACTTTATGAAGAATTGAATAAAATTAATCTATCCCAACAATTATAAAACTAATGAAACTTTACATTTCCAGAAAGAAGAATAATATTGATCCTGGCAGAGTGACAGCAGAAAATAATGGTATTGGTCAGGCTGCAATTTTCCACATATGGATGGATCACATTGAATCTAAAGAAAATTTGTTATGAAATAGTTGAAACTATTGTTATAAAAGGAGAAGTGCCATTGAACAAAAAATTTAACTAAAAAAAACAAATACCAAAATAACAATAAAATGATCCACTATTGCAACTCAGAGATGACAACATCCTTCAGCCCAACAAGCAAGGAGATACCTTGCAATGATGATCTTGAGTCTCCAAATTAACTACATTTGACACAGGACCACGGGAGTCATCATTGCATGGGATCTCATCAATTGTGACAGTGTAATCATAATTGTTACTATTATTTTCCCCTAAGGACTAAACATGGTAAGTGATTTTGAACTTACATCCTGCCTGGCTAACACAAAGTTGAAATTCTTCTGTGTAGATGCTCAAATTCATCTGGATTTCCATGAATGATGTCCAGTGAATGCGGAATAATCCTGGCCTCATCTCATCCAACTTAATAGGAGTTAAGTTCTCTGCCATTTACTCTGCCAAAAGATGAATTGCCTTATTCCCCACTAAGATGTTGATGTCATCTCATCCAACTTAATAGGAGTTAAGTTCTCTGCCATTTACTCTGCCAAAAGATGAATTGCCTTATTCCCCACTAAGATGTTGATGTCACCAAAGTCTAAGAAAACCAAAAAGAAGTTTTAGCCAAACATTTAATATTGAAGTTCACTATCTAGATGCACAAATTATGGCAATTAAACCTTTTTTTCCAGAAAAAGAAGTAATTGATCACTTACTTGAATTGCATTTCAGTCAACACGAATGAGAAATATTTATTAACATCGCCTCTAACTTGTACAACTCTGTCCTCACACGAGAATCAACTGACACACACTGAAACAGACTGGATTTCACAGAGTAGTACACAATTCGCCTACTAGATGACAGTGATGGATGCGGGCTGGCGGATTTTTCAAAAAAATGACGTTAGTTCACTAGTTCTGCAAATCTAAATGAAATATACAACCAAGTGTTTAGTAAAACGGAAGAGAAAAAATGTAATTTTTTCAAAAATGATAAGGCTGTGTATGCCTGTGTTCTTGACCGATTCAACAGACCTGACTCACTTCTAGTTCACAAGTTGGTACAGCCTAAAAAACCCGATTGTTATTAGTTTATTACCATATGTAATTCTTAGTAACATGTATATCTAATTCTAATTTTGTTTCGTTTAGTTATTTCAGTAATAATCGAAAGGATATGACCTAGAAAACGTAACAAATTAATATTGATAACGACAGTGCAATGCTGGTTTCTTTAAAACGGATCTAGAGTCTAAATTTAAAATAATTAAAAAATGGAATCGATCGATGTGTTACCTCTGTATTTTTTGTTTGTTTTCAACTCTTTGATGAAACAGAAAAGCCCCCAGTTAGAAAGCTTATGCTACAGCTAATCAAATAATTAACACTTGGAAACAGACGACTTGAATCCAAACAATTATTCCTGAACGCCATCTTGTCTGTGGTAGCAATTTGAATGAAATAACAATATCAAATAATAAATTGGGATTCTACGTAATTTGTAGGTATGATAGCGATTCACAGCAAAATGTACATGAATTGTTCGGTTCAAAAAAATGACATGCAATAATTGGAAAAAACCAAACGAGTAGACGGAAACTTTTCATAAATATTTGGTGGCCCTGAAAAGGGCCGTTTGTTTAAAGTCGGGAGGGAAATTTAAGCTTTGGCCGGTTTGTCGGTCTTCTTCGGCAAGAGAACGGCCTGGATGTTGGGCAATACACCCCCCTGAGCAATGGTGACACCAGAGAGAAGTTTGTTCAACTCTTCATCATTGCGGATGGCCAATTGCAAGTGACGAGGAATGATACGGGTCTTCTTGTTATCACGGGCGGCGTTACCTGCCAACTCGAGAACCTCAGCAGCTAGGTACTCCATGACGGCAGCCAAGTAGACTGGAGCACCAGCACCGACACGTTCAGCATACGAGCCCTTGCGAAGCATTCGGTGGATACGGCCGACGGGGAATTGAAGTCCGGCCCTGCTGGAACGGGTCTTTGACTTTCCCTTGACTTTGCCTCCTTTACCACGACCAGACATGTTGAGTTGAGTAGAGAGTAAACGCGGTTCCTAAAATCAAGGAACGAATGATGATGAAAATACGAAAACTCTTGCTTTATATACAGACTTACAGTTGGATTTACATCCCAACTCTAGTAGCCAATCAGTAAATATTCAACTCTCTGATAAGGTTTCTCTTTGCCCCTCAGCGGATTGCTAGCTCCGCCCCTGAGTGAACACTAAAAAACTCCCTGTAGACGAGAGTTGTGGCTACCAACAGCTGGCGGAGGGGGAGCCACTTTTGGTATAAAAAGAAAACTTGGATCAACGTTCGTCACTTTCTCAGTTTAACTCGACTCACTTAGAAATGCCCCCCAAGGTCAGCGGAAAAGCAGCGAAGAAGGCAGGCAAGGCCCAGAAGAACATTGCCAAGGGAGACAAGAAAAAGAAGCGCAAGAGGAAGGAGAGCTACGCCATTTACATCTACAAAGTATTGAAGCAGGTCCACCCCGACACTGGCATCTCCTCCAAAGCCATGACGATCATGAACAGCTTCGTCAACGACATTTTCGAGCGCATCGCTGGAGAGTCCTCTCGTCTTGCCCACTACAACAAGCGTTCCACCATCACTAGCCGGGAAATCCAGACGGCCGTTCGTCTGCTTTTGCCCGGTGAGTTGGCCAAGCACGCCGTGTCTGAAGGCACCAAGGCAGTGACCAAGTACACCAGCACCAAGTAGATTATTCTTCTTGGTCTCCTTTAAAACAAACGGCCCTTTTCAGGGCCACCACATTTTAAAGAAATCAAAATCCTACCACTTTTATAACGAAGAGCTTCTTATTTAGATATCGTAATACGTAGAGGCATTCTTATTTAAAGAAATGTTTTATTCACATATCGTTTTACTTGATGTGTACTTTGCAAAATTTTTTATACACTGTTGTATTTCAAGTTGGACAAATTTGGCATATTTTTAGCCATAGGATCTCCTATCCAATATAGTACAACGAAGTTACTAGTATTGAGTAGTTTATGCACCATGTCAACTTGTAGAGTGAAGAAATGCTAGTTGGCGATTTGAAAAATTTGTCGCAAAATAGAGGAAGAATATAGCCGATGAATGCGTTAGCAATAGCCGTAGATCCTATTCTGTTAATTTTGGTTTATAACTACTCGATGGTTCCGAATTAAAATTTTAAAGTTTCATCGAATTGATATTTTAATTGCTTTAAAATAGACAGTTATGGTAACAAAGTACAGTTAATGTACAGTAACAATAAACTAACAAAGGAGTCCACGGCCCCCTATCAACGAATTTTTTGTTTGTTATAGGCCTAGAAAAATTTGATCTGGCTGTAGTCAGGGGAGTCAAACATTTTGAAATGTTCAGCTTGTTTAAGAAGCGTTTAACAAGTGGCTGAATAACTCTCTTTCTTTAAATAAATGGTGGCCCTGAAAAGGGCCGATTGGATTGAAAGATCAGAGTTGGAATGAAAATCAAATTTAACCGCCGAAACCGTACAGAGTGCGTCCCTGACGTTTCAATGCGTAAACGACATCCATGGCAGTCACAGTCTTCCTCTTGGCGTGTTCAGTGTAGGTGACAGCGTCACGAATCACGTTCTCGAGGAACACCTTCAACACACCACGGGTCTCTTCGTAAATGAGACCAGAGATACGTTTAACACCACCACGACGGGCAAGACGACGGATGGCCGGCTTGGTGATGCCCTGGATGTTATCGCGCAAAACTTTGCGATGACGTTTAGCGCCTCCCTTGCCGAGTCCTTTACCTCCTTTACCACGACCAGTCATTTTGAAATGAGTTTTCGAGTTTAGATTACACTAGAATGACTTAAATGGAATGAGTACCGGTTATATACCCCTCTGGATCCCCCCCCCCCCCACCCAAGCTCAACGCTCATTGATTGACTCGAATTTCGCCTTAAGCAACAAAAGGATTTCCGTTATCAGTTTCTTTCCCCCCCTATGAACCAATCGCTAGTCAGGGAATTTTGTTAGTTCTTCAACGTCCGTACTCTTCCTACATATACCCACTTTCCCACAACCAAGTTATTCGTAATTCTCCCCTGTCGACATGGCTCGTACCAAGCAAACAGCTCGTAAATCCACCGGTGGAAAGGCGCCCCGCAAACAGTTGGCCACCAAAGCCGCTCGCAAGAGTGCTCCGGCCACTGGAGGAGTCAAGAAACCCCATCGTTATCGTCCCGGCACCGTCGCTCTTCGTGAAATTCGTCGCTACCAAAAGTCGACTGAGCTTCTGATCCGCAAGTTGCCATTCCAGCGCTTGGTCAGAGAAATCGCCCAGGATTTCAAGACCGATTTGCGTTTCCAGAGCTCGGCCGTCATGGCTTTGCAAGAGGCTAGCGAGGCTTACTTGGTGGGTCTTTTCGAAGACACCAACTTGTGCGCCATCCACGCCAAGCGAGTCACCATTATGCCAAAAGATATCCAGCTGGCCCGTCGTATTCGTGGTGAACGTGCTTAAGTTTCTCGATCCCTTTTTCAACAAATCGGCCCTTTTCAGGGCCACTAACACTTGAAGGAAAGAATCTCACTCAACTAAAGCTCAGTATTCTTATTTCTCGATGATGGACGATAGAAATTAATCAGATTACTAATGAGATGGCAACATTTTGTTTTTAGCCATATCCAATATCCTATTCCGTCAGATGAATTTTTTTCTACTACTTCAATATGAACGCACTTGTTAAAATTAAACCTACTAACTGTCATTCGCAATTTAACAATCACCAATTAAAGAACGATGAAACTTACAATTTTTGGTGTCCTATCCGACTTCTGTTATACGATTATTTGCAGCATTTAATTCTTTTCAACAAATTATGTGTTTCGGATTCTATCATCCTATAATTTTAATTACTAGCAAATCACTTTAAATTGCAGATTCTTTCACTGTCTGTTGCACTTATACCACTGTTATTTTGAATTTTTTCTTAAGTCCAAAACTGAGGTGCTTTGTTTACAACTACAATAACGTTGCCATATTTAGGATTTTTTTATACCAAATTGTTTTAAATTAAAGTTAAGTGAACATAAATTCATTAAAAAAATGATGTTTCACAAAATTATGATTAAGAAAAAAAATTTTGGATTGTCATTTTTTTTAACTTGATTCTTTTCAGACATATAACTATTTTCATAACTGCTGCTTTTTAGCATGAATTTCAAATTAGTGATAAATCCGTCCGTTATTTGCACGAGGAGTGATGACAAGACTCTTTTATTTCAGCGTGGATATACGAATAATTCTGATTATAAATCAATTTTGGTTGCAAATGGAAAACCGACCTTAAAATGGACGAGAAGTGAGGACGTTCACAGTATTGAGGGCACTAAACCTAAACTTCGTTATGCAATCAGTCAATCATGATCAACGTAATCAAAATCATTTTGAGATCTCTTTTGTTATAGATGACATGAATAAGTGGACGGATTAAATTAACAGATGTGATAACATATTCTTGGGTAAAATCAATATTTTAAATAGGCGAATGACAAAGAGGGCAAGAATTTCTTCTAAGGACGTCATGCTCTGCAACGCTGTGCTTGCAAACTCTGCAACTCCAAATCAACGAAGTGTCCATCAACGGTCTCCCTGTCGCCACGCAACTTGAGAATCGATTGTTACATTCCGGGCAGTTATTAGACCTATCGTTTGTACCCGAATATCAGCAGCAATGCAGTTATTCGACTGTTATTTGCGAACTGCGTTTCATTTTCTTAACACTGATTAGAGTAGCCTAATCAAGGATATCCCTTAAATGTTATCAGCAAAATTTATAGTTTAAAGCAAAGAATTGCGTCACATCCGTCTTATAAAACCGTACCAGTCAGTATCCGGCAACCACCAGCCTATACTGGAATGTATTGCATACACCCATTCCTATTCCCATTCCCTTCGTGTAAACTTGGAATTGGAGAATGTGGTCGGCCGACAAAACTGGAACTCACTTTTTTTTTTAAAAAGACGAGGTGCCATTTATGCAGATTTATTTTATCGTTCATTTTTATATCAGCATGTAAAATTTGACCGCTCTCACAACAATAAGAAACGAGCAATTATATCGGTTTTGGACTAACATTTCTGTAGCGGAATTTTTGTACGATAAAAATTGGCATAAAATGGATCGTTCTAATTTTCCGTTCAACTCCTTGAGCGACGGTTGCGGTCAACAAACTCAACTTCTTCATTCCTTGTCAAAAAGCGGAACGGATAGAACGCGTGGAAAATTTCTTAAATAATATTTACGTCTTTTTACGTCAGAAAAGGGCTTCCAATAACTTCATCTTCTTTTACGACATATTGCCGCGCATTACTAACACCGCTGCATTCATGCCGACAGAGACTGACCCAGATGGCATGACCGTCCTCCGGTTTATCGTCATAACGATGGGTCGTATAATTAATATCAAACCCATAAATTATATCCAACTATTATTGACAAACGGCGACCAGTGTAACGAGTAACACGCCCGCATTGATGGGAAAATCCATTTCAGGCCATTGGAAGGGGTCAATAGTGTCATGATTTCAAAAGAGCGGCCAGGTTGGTTAAGGAAGTAAGGTACAGGTGATTGGGAAAAAGGTAACGACTCACTCTTCTACATATAACCGGCCGGAGTATATAAGACAGAGAAATCCGGATAAATTTTCAAGTCTTCGGCAAGACTCTACAGCAGATAGGACAAAGTGGAGAGTGAGAAGTTCTGAGAAATATAAAATCATGTTGAAATTATGTCTAATATTTTCTGTCGTTTTGTTGTTGCAAGCCGGCAGTGCTTGTGACGACGATAACGAAGAGGAGCTATTAGTCAGACAGCAATCAGATGAATACTTTGCTAGAGCATACGGATTCACTCCCGATACGTGGAATGCTCTTTACAACAAGCCTAAACCTCGTCTCCCAGGTAACAGAAAAAGAAAACCATTTTCAAGTGTGAAATAATATTAGTAAAATGTCTTCTTTCAATGTAAAACAAAGATTACACAAGTCTTTACGAAGGAAGAACGCCATTCAACAAGTTGCAATTCAACAAAAATCCATTTAAGAACATTTTCAACAGAGGTGAGTAAAAACTCAATTATCTAAAGCCGGATAGTGAATTAATGAAAATAAATCCATTAAATAGATCAAGTAGAGGTAGAAGAGAATACAGTAGTTGAAGGCCGTTTTGGAGGTTTAGGTGCTAGTCTAGTCAACACTGGCCTCTTTAACAACAGATACACTCCCGCAAATACATGGAGGCCTTTGGTTACCCTCGCCAAGTTGATTCCCATTTCAGTGAATCCTAATTACAACGGTCCACTAGGAAGTTTCGGTACCTGCACATCACCTAGCGGTGACGAAGGAATTTGCACTTCTGGGTCCGTTTGTTCTATCTTCGGTGGTCGGCCTAGCGGTTCCTGCAATCAGGGACAAGTCTGTTGCATCAGTAAGTCTCAATTTTTTTAAAAAGCAATTCAAAAATGTATCAAATAAATGATTGAAAAACAGATGTGGTTAATTCGTGCGGCGCAATTGTTACTCTCAACAACACTTACTGGCAAACACCGACTACTAACTTACGTAACCCTTGCTCACTGACTGTCAGAATGGATCCCACGTTTGTGGAACAATCCAAAGAATCCATTTGCCAAATTCGGTAAGTTTCATCATTTCTTATCGATTAAAGAAAAATTCATTCATTCACGCTAAATTCTTCTAATCAATTCAGCTTGGATTTCGTGTCGTTCACAACCTCCCAACCGATAGCCGGAACTTGCACGGATACTTTTCAAGTTGGTGGTGTATCTAATATGGTGCCTGCCATTTGCGGAGACAACACAGGACAACACAGTAAGCGGGAACAAATAATTTGAATCGGCATAAACAAATAATATGAAATAATTGTTGCATTAGTGTACCTACAAGTACCGACGTCGATAACTAACCCAACTGACGTTCAGCTGATGTTCAATTTTGCGACTGGAACAACTTTCAATCGTTCTTGGAACATCAAAATCGCTATGCTACCTTGTGGAGCCACATATCTCGGTAAAAACATGATTTTCTCCTGAGAAACCGCAGACGATAGAAATGTATTGACTTGTTAAAACTCTCTTTTAGCTCCCATCGATTGTCTCCAGTATTTCACTGCTACTAGAGGAAGAGTCAGCTCATTTAACTGGATGGACGTCGCAGGAACTCGTCAACTGAACAATCAAAATTACAACATTTGTTTCAGGACTGAACTAATTTCATCACAGGTCTTTAGAACTTCTAAATAAATTACGATTAGCTCAATCACAACAACAAAACACGGTAACTAATTCTCTGTTATTTGATTAAGCAGAAAGCCAGTCAGATGTGTTTGTCCCCTTGCACAGTCACTAATAATGGCGATGCTTTCTCAATCACTACTCCTCCCGCTGTTTATCTTGTGGGTTCGGGTTTAATTGGATTCGCCCCAAACCCTAATGCTGCAACGGCCGCGGCCAATTCTGCTGTAGGCACAACTTACGTCGATCAAAGCCGTCCATCTGGGGTAACTGTTGCGACCTGCCTGTACGATTATCTTCTTATTCCTGGCGGACGAGACGCCAATAATGTCGAGGCGGACCGTTACTGCGGAAACCAACTGAACCCATCAACGGGCTCTGTCATTTTCGGAGGGACAACATGCACAAACGGAATCCAACAACCAACATTTTTTATATCTGGAGCTCAAACTAGTATCCAAGTGTGCAGTAAGTCGCTAAGCGCTTTTAAAAATAAGTTGAACAGTTGATTAATTAACGTTGAATATTATCTCAGCTCCCATTAAGCCATTTAAGCTCACCTATCGAACTGACGGTCAAGAAACTGCGGTGACTGAGAATCTCGCAACAAATACCATTCGAGCTTTGGCAGATGTTGGCAATACAGGATTTTGCCTCGATTATCAAGAAGGATAAAACATACAGCAACATTCTTTTCAAAAAGTTACTTTTGACGATCGATACTTAAATAATCTTATTTATATTTTATTTAGTTGGATTTATATTTTAAATAATATTGTTAACTTGGATTTTAAACCCTATCCGAAAAATATATTCAATATCCGTAACATTGAAGTATTTTATTATGTAACTGAGTTTCGTTTCTGGTAAAATAGAAATAAAATGTAGGTGTGTACAATAACGTGTTTCTAAATCTCTTGAGATGTAGGCCATCTCATTCTATTGCTAATTATTTGAGTTGCAAGAAATGCAACAAGTTGACAGATACTTATTGAATATAAACCAATAGTTTGATGGTCTTACCTTATTCTAACAATTGTGCTGGTTTATCACTTCTTTTTTCTGCACTCCTAGTCATCACAAGGAGTCCTGAAAATGAAAAAAAATAAATAAATAAGAATGACTAAATGAGTAAAAAGTGTGCGTTCACGCAGATCGACCCCGATTCCAAGTAGGCTACGTTTTGCGAAAGTTCCCTACGTTAAATAGTATTAGTATCCCTATTTTTTTTACTAATGAATATGCAGGAGCCATAAAGGATAAAACTATTCTGCCCATTAAAAACTTTAACTTAAGTCGAACTCTTTTTTGAAACTTCATCCGGTGTTCACAGGCTGGATCAATTCGAGTGTTCAGGGCGCGTGACAGTCAACGGAATACCGACCCTTTTGCAAAGACCTGCGGAGAGTTGAGCACACATTAAGTGGATTGTATGCAGTTATGACAGATGCTTCGATGGTTGAAATTGATTATAGCGACTTTATCAAGTTATCAATGCTTATGCAACTTATGCAAACTTATTCCTTACAATCGCCGTTAAATTTGAAAATGTGCAACTAAGTCTGATAAGAAATACCTGAAATTTCGCCGGGAGTGTCTAGGTGGAGTGCTAATTACAATTATTTTGCTGGCTGGCTTTTGGATGAAGTAATTTCACAATCTCTGTAAATAACGTGAATCAGTTTAAAATTCTGTCAAAATAGATTTTAAAAAGAAGAATTTTTTAGTTGAAAACGAAATTTTACTCTTTGAATGGGAAAATGTAATTTTCAAGAGAAAAAAGGGCATTAAAATGCTCTGGCTTTAAAAGTCCAACAAAAATCACAAAGACTCTTTTTGAACATTACATCTCTATCTACGTCAAACAGATCACGATTTAACTACTTCTTTCGGCAAGGCGAAATTGGCAAGGATTTTTTTATAGACACGCAACATCTATTTCCAGCGCAATACCCAAGTAGCCTCTTTTTCCAGACGGTTTATTTTTACAGATAGAAGATTGTACGCAGACTATCAGCTTCGCAGTTGCTTCTTGATACTACTATACGCTACGATTGTTACATGCATACGTAGTAGGATTTTCCACAAAGTCAGACAGACGTGCCAAAAATTGTTGGGGAAAGTATTCGTGACGTAGAAAACTCCCAAGTCTATTTCCCATTTCCGCTACTGACTATTGTTGTTTAAACTAGTTATATCATCTATAAGTTTTCACGTGAATCAATCGTCTCAGCCTAAATTTTAAAGGTAAGAACTTTCTCCTATACTTTAGACAAAATCAATTTTACTGAAAGTCGTGTGGTTCCAGGAAAGTGTTGCGCCTGTGACGGTGTAATGACGACATATTCGCTATTCATGGCGAGACTAGCGCTATTTGCATCGCTTTTGCTGACGATTGTTTGCTCATCAGACAACGCCACTCTAACTACAGTTTGGGAAAAACTGCGCATCATACCCAATGAACTTTGCTCAATGCCGTACAGTAATTTTCGCGTCAATATTTACGAACACGCAAACAACAGGATGGAAACCACAAATCCGAGCAATAAAAAGTACTTCTACGCACCTATCGCTGTGCTGGATCATAAAAGCGCCGTCAGTTTCTTTAACAACGTCAGAAAACAAGCAGAGATCCAATTCCGCATTGAAATGTGGAACGAAAAAGTCGAGAATGAAGTGGGGAAATATTTGAACAAAATAGTTGGTCATCAAGTTAATGATCATCAAGTGCAAATCATCCCTTTAGAGAAGGTTGTCCTGACCAGCACGATACCTTCAACAGCTTTTTACTTGACAACCCACTGGCTGCCATATCAGTTCCAAAAATCGCTTCAATTTTCTTTAACTTGCTTTGAGCGGAAAGTCTGCGATCAACTGGCAGATGAAATGCGCACAAACCCCGACCAGTTGAACCATTTAAAACTGCTTTTTGGTTTGACATCACAAGCATCACACACTGAGGACATAATCATTCGGATTGATAATATCGTTTCCAAAAGTCAAATGGTTCAAAATCTGTTGCAACAATTTGATCAAGACACGCAAGACGTTTTCCTAACAGCTAACGATGAGAAGCGACTCTTAACGGAAACGACAATAAACATTTTGATGGACACCCTCGAAGACATGGATGTGGTTTCTTCAATTTCTGAACTGGAAATCTACAACAAATTGAAAGAGATTCTTATCTCAGGTACCATTAACGAGCAAAGCCCCGAAACGTGGAAATCGGTGCTCTGGAACGACGAAAATTATCGACCGGATAAAATAGCCGATACGTTGAACAGAATATTTAAAAAACTGGACAATGAAACCCAAAGAAACATGTCAGAATTATATCAAAATTATGACATCGTGCAAAATGAAGGAGTAGCAAGTTTCCGAGAGTTAATTTCCACAACATCATCGGTCAAAACTGATTTTTTCCGTCACGGTTGCACTTCAACAGATGATTTGGAAAAATTCTATCAGGAAAGTAAAAACCACGTCGAGTGGGATGGAGATCAATTTCTTCCCAAGTCACTGACTCTCAGCAAAATCAATTCGACACAATTACGTGATAAGCAATCGTTACAAGATTGCAGCGTCCGCGTTCGGTTCTCCACCGCCGTCCTATCCATCCCCATAAATTTTGTTCAACACGCCGACTTAACCATCACTGACGAATGGCAAAATCTTAACGTCCGTTTAGCCAGTCTGTCAAGGGAGTTAAACGGTAACAAATTTTAGCACAAAATAATTTTGAAATAATAAAAAGGAAATTAAAATTTTAAATCTTTCTACAGAAACTAGGGCAAATTTTACATCCGAATTGCAAGGTAATGAAATGTACGTTAAATTTCAACGTTTAGAAAAAACAATTGGACTTGATTTATAATTAACAAAGCGAGAACGAGCCACATGGAGCCTATCGATAAAATACCTACGTCTTGTGCGGATCTACGACGGATTGGACATATCAAAAGTGGATTATTTTTGGTCATGGGAAATGAAATGGTTGAGACTGTTTACTGCAACTTCACGAAAGCGGATGATTTCGGTATGTATCGGAACATGAAGTTGGTTTGAAAAGAAATATTTGGCATACGCAATTATTTAATTGTTACGATTACAGAATTTCAAAAATGGATTGGATACGTTGAAGTGAAATCGGCGCCCTGCTATTTCTATGTTCAGAGAAACTATGGTTTCGATCAAACAGAGACTCCCATTCCATTCGATCGTGAAGTGTTGAACGTCGGAGGAGCTATGAACTTAACATCGGGAATCTTCACGGCCGCTAGAACCGGAAAATACTTCTTCTCTTTCACTGGACTAGCTTTTTTGCCTGGATATTCATCTAGTCGAGTTTATATCAACATAGTTTTGTACAAAGAAAGTGATTTGATTAAAGATTATGTCGGGCGTGGTTATTCTGACGAGAATAACATCGAAGATCGAGGATACGAAACGTTTTCACTGCAACCGATTTTAAATCTAAAAGCAAGAGATAACATTTGGCTGCAGATAAACGGCATGTCGCATGGAGTATACCTGAGTGGAGGCGCTTACACTCACTTTAATGGTTGGTTACTTGAAGAAGAAATCTCTCAGTCTCTTTAAATCGCATTACCTGAAAATAAATGTAATCTGTTTAAAAAATTTAGAACATACTTTGTAGCGTATGCCGAAAATGTCTTAATTAAGTGTGAATATTACAATTAACAGGCTTTCGGTTGCTCAAATGGATAATTTACTAAAATAACAATAATTATACATGACAGTTCTCAGTTCTGGGATGAACTGAAGACTCGATTTGCAAAATAATCTAATAGTATATATATAAAAATAAGGGTCTGTCAAAGTTTATAATAGCAATATGCTGGTAACCAAATAAACCTGATGGATTGCAAATTTTCAAGAACTTTTTTTCGATTATCACCTGCAATGGAACATGATTAAGATGTTAACACAAATTGGTGAATGCTGAATCAACCTGAATAGAAACAATTAGCTAATGATGTTACTCACCAATGACAATTTTATTGCTTATTTGGAGATAATTGTTGGTTTCTTTCAGTTTCCCACACAAACATATGCCCTAAATATGCCAGAAGAAAAATAAAGATTTATTAGGTTATGATATACAGCTATCAACGAAGGTTTTCATTAATAGATGAGCCAGCGCAACAGAGGAACTCAAGTGGTCCATTTTACAGAATAAATCTTTCTCCAGGAAAACTTCTCATTTGGGATATTGTTTTACAATTCATACAATTTCATCTACGATACGGTTGTTTCTCAAATAAATCAATAAAAATAAGCAAGTATTAACAACTAGTGAACCATCGAAATTGTATCAATGGAGTGAAACACCGAAATTGTTTCAATGAGGTCTAGACAGTGGCGCCCAATTAACCTTGTATATTTTATTATACTCAAATTAATCTTCAGATATCCCGGTTTGATGATCACTTAGTTTGTTATACGAGACTTATCATTTAGACTCGTCCGAGACTTGATCCCGGAGACCCTCACACCTCAAGGCAGTGCGATAGCCACTCCATTACAGGAGTCATCCCCAACTAGCAACAATTATTTTTTTTAAACTACGATTAAAATATTATTTATATTATAATGTGATGCACAAAGTTGCAACATGGACAATTACAAAGCAAGATATTGCAAGCATGCAGTTCTCCAATATCTTTGAACTGAAAACAGTTTACAAATCACACCCATTTTAATGTATGACCAGTCATAGCTTTTTAGATTATATTATAGTCATAGATATATATTATGGCCATTATATCACTGATCATTACTGATGTTGTAGCACATCTAAGGTATTATTACACCAA
Organism: Daphnia galeata; assembly: GCA_030770115.1. Classification (NCBI taxonomy): domain Eukaryota; kingdom Metazoa; phylum Arthropoda; class Branchiopoda; order Diplostraca; family Daphniidae; genus Daphnia; species Daphnia galeata. The sequence continues at coordinate 3,162,547 of CM061114.1, forward strand.
GTTAAATAATTAGGACTGGATGGACTCACCAAAATTTGTGTGAAATCTATCTTCTCACTACTTCAGCTCACACAAGTCTTATAATACTGTGAATTATCTAGAAAGATATATAATTGCAGTTAATTGAGCATCTGTTACATGTTGTGACTAAGTACCCAAACACGAGATGTTCGACCTAAACACGAGAACAAATCATGGCAAGTTCCCTCCCGAGTTCGGCCGATTTGATAACACCGTTTGTCGTCTGGAGCGTGTCTAAAGTTCCTTTTGGATACTTTGGATACCTTCTTTTTTCGACTCTACGGGGTTGCCGGATGCATTTAACGGCAATAGTTTTGAGGCCCTGAGGGTATACAAATTAAAAGGTGTGAGGACCTCTACCGCCAGTCTTGATTTGACAGGGCCAAATTTGTCTGCTGTATCCAGTATGTAATATCTGTATATTTATTTTGTATCAATGGCAAACAATAACGAAAGAGATATGCTTCTTCAGTTGTTTATGGATGACGATGATATAGTAGTAGTTTTACTAGTTCTCTGGTATTGGCGAAGAATATCTTCTCATTTATCATTATGGCTTTTAAGAAAACGACTTACTCTACAGCGTATTGTTCAAGAAAGACGCATCGGTATCATAGGTTATCTCGTCGACGTAATACCTTTATATCATAATGTTCAATTTCATGAGCATTTCAGAATGTCAAGATCGTCATTTGAGGTAGGCTTTCTCTAAAACCTCGCGTAAGCGGTGTAATATTAATTCAACTCGCCACTTAATTATTTATGCATAGGACCTTTTGTCTGAGATTGGACAACATAATGTGGATGTCGAGGAGAGAGGATATAATAATGATTTACCTCTACGAGTAAAACTTCTCATGACAATTTGGTGGTTGGCCAACCAAGAAACTTTTCGACAAGTTGCAGATCGGTTTGGATGCACTCGAGGTGGGCAACATAACACTGATTTCTTTATTTCTATAAAAATGGAACTAAAAACTATGACATTCTGTAAAACTATGAAAGGCAATGCTCATCACATTTGTATGAGAACGTGCGAATTACTGAGTGAAAACGCGGAAGACTACATACGATGGCCATCAACAGATGAACTTGAAGAAGTTGCTGCAGGATTTGAATTTCCAGATACAGTAGGTGAGTAAAAACATATTTGAGGTCTGTTATGAATCTTTTTGATGTTGTTATTTAAAACAAGGTTGTGTGGATAGCACCGATATCCTTTTAAAGCAGCCACTTCGACATTTGCCGGCGTATACCAATCGGAAATCTGTTACATCTGTAAAAGTTCAAGGAATATGCGATTCCTCACTCAAGTTCACGGACATAAGTTGTGGTTGGCCAGGCTCGATGCACGACGCCCGTATTTTCAGCATGTCACTTATCGGTCGTTCATTAGACGAAAAATTAGAAAATACCCGGTATCATATTCTTGGAGATTCTGCGTATTCTCTACGCTTGCGTCTCATGAAACCATACAGAGATAATGGGCATCTTACCCCAGTAATAACGTAAAAAATAATCCCCCATAATCACTTTAACGTCATAATCTCAACATTTAATAGGCTCAGCGTCACTTCAACACCGAGCACAGCAGCCAGCGATGTTGCATTGAAAGAGCTTTTGGCTTACTTAAGGGCAAATGGCGTAAACTGAAATATCTTGATGTTACAAACTTAGAATTTCTTCCTTATATTTTAGTGGCAGCTTGTTTACTTCACAACTTCATAATCGATGTTGAAGGTGAGGATGTGGATTTTGAATTTAGTGATGACGAATTGTCGGAGGATTCTGATGGCGAAGATAACGAAGATGACGAAAATGGCGGTAATGAACATAACGAAGCTGCAGCAAAGAGGGACAGAATTTGTGCAAGTCTCTGAGACAAATTCAAAAATGAAGGATTGAAACACTTATCTTATAATAGTTCAAAGACCTTCCTCCATTTTCGTTGTCAATAGAAATAAAATGGCTTGTAATTCCAGTTAAGTTGTGATGAGAAATGTGTATTAATTTATTGACAAAGAGCATGTGGGAACCAAGGCTAGGGCTGTTTGTTTTCTCCCTTTATCAAATGAGCTTAATCAAAACCAAACGATCAATTTGTCTTCGAGTTCTGTTTCTTCAACAGCTGAATTTTATCTTCTCCCTGCTTGAGGAACTGACCTAGAAAGCCAAGCATTTTGTCGTTAACTGCACTTCGCTCTGCTTCAGCCATCATCATCATTTGCACTGTTTCGGCATTTGATATACGCTTTCGTCTCGGAGCTGGTTGTTCATCCTCGCTATCGTCCCAATTGTTCTGTTCAAATTAAGAACAAACATAATGTTGGAAGAAAAAAAAGAATAAACAACTTTTTTACTTCACGTCTGCGGATACGATTCCATCCTGCTCCAACTTCCAAAATATTGTTTGGATTGATTGCCCTATCGTTGCGGAGTAAATCGTCAAAAAGGTCATAATACGGCCATGTCGTGGGACCTTGTCTTCCTGTTTGTTGACTTGCGGTTTTTAGGGACGAGTATTTTCTTTTTAAATTCTTGAATCGTGTTTCACAAATTCGACCGGTTATACCTCTACAGCCGGCGAACTTTTCCATGTGTGTAGCAATCTGCAAATATAAATCAATTCATTCAACCTGTCCTTAAATTAAAACATTAAAAGTATAATTACCTTTCGCCAAACGATTTTCTTTTTAAGTCTCCCTTCATTCATGTCTCTTTGAAACATCCGGTAGGTTTCCAAGAGTAGCTTTGTTTTCCTTTCATCAAACAAACCCGCAAAACCTTCATCATCACCTAAGTACTCGTCAACGTCCTCATTCTGCCAATCGTCTTCTTGCTGCCAATCATCTTGATCTTGTTGCCAATCATCTTGATCTTGTTGCCAATCATCTTGATCTTGTTGCCAATCGTCTTCTTGTTGCAAATTGTCCTCTTGCTGCAAATTGTCCTCTTGTTGCAAATTGTGTTCTGGACGCCAATCACCATCCTCTAGGAATCCACCATCGTCTTGTTCTACGAACTGGTTGGGAATTTGGGCTTGTTGCCCACCCCCAATCTCATTCACGCCGTCAATGTCATGCACGAGTGGGTTTTCTACCTCTTGCAACATATCGTTAATAAAGTCGCCGAGTATCTCTTCACCAATGTTCCACTGTCCGTCTTCGGTATAATTGTTGTTTAGTTGACCATCTTCAAGGTTTTCGTTATCTGCTGCATGTAGCTGATCATGTGGTCCGTTCGATTCACCAGCACCAGCCCTGCCCCGTTGTTGGACTGGTGCACCGGCCCGCCCACGTTGTTGGACTGCTGCACCGGCCCGGCCACGTTGTTGGACTACTCTATCAGCCCGCCCACGTTGTTGGACTACTGCACCAGCCCTGCCACGTTGTTGGACTGCTGCACCGGCCCGGCCACGTTGTTGAACTGCTGCACCAGCACGGCCCCGTTGTTGGACTACTCTATCAGCCCGGCCACGTTGTTGGACTATAGCACCTGCCCGGCCACGTTGTTGGACTGCTGCACCGGCTCGACCACGTTGTTGAACTGCTGCACCAGCACGGCCCCGTTGTTGGACTACTCTATCAGCCCGGCCACGTTGTTGGACTATGGCACCAGCCCGGCCACGTTGTTGGGCCATAGCAGTAACACCACGTCCACGTTGGACTACTCTATCAGCCCGGCCACGTTGTTGGACTATGGCACCAGCCCGGCCACGTTGTTGGGCCATAGCAGTAACACCACGTCCACGTTGTCGGTCCGTTGCACCAGCTCGGCCAAGTTGTTGGACTGCAGTACCGGTTTGACCAAGTTGCTGGACTGTAATACCGGCTTGGCCACGTTGTTGGGCCAAACTTAAAGCAGCCTGCCCTTGTCCATGTGGTTCGATCCCAGCTACAGAAGACATAACGCAAATTAACCTTATAACATGGATAAATTTTGGGAATAATAGTATACTATTATGATGATTAATATCTCGTTGGATCGGTCTTGGTTCTTGAATCGACGGCCCATTTTCATCTAAGTAAAAACGATGCAAATTAACAGAACCAAAAATGTTAAAAGTACTATTACCTTGAGACGGAAAACGGCCATGTGTTTGATCGTAGGTGTGATTGATCGTAGCATCATTCCGTTCTTGTTGGATAATCACACCAGCTAGTCCTTGCTGTTGGACCGTAACATCAATTTGACTTTGTTGTTGGGTCGTAACACCTTCCTGTCCTTGTTGTTGGATCATAACACCTGCTTGTCCATGTTGTTGGATTGCACTAATAGCGTGGCTGCGTCCTCCAACACCACCTGTTATTGACACATATTTCAAACTACTAGGTACATATTAATAAAAAAAGTTAAATTACCTTGTTGAATTGTACAAGTAGAAGCTTCATTCTCCTTGCCCTCATTTTTCAACTTCTCTTCAACTAGGGCTCGAGCTTTAGCATAATAAGCTGCCGCAAAGTTCTTGTCTAAAATTTGAATTAAATCACTGTGAACATAACTTAACATGTCATATAACTTAATCTACGCTTACCTTCCACAAGTTTCTGTTGTTGCTGTAATGAAACACGAAATTGGTAGTCTATACCACTAAAAGTCAGTTTTACAAATCCAAATTGGGACTTGTCCATAGTCAAGCTGCAAAAAAAACACGTGCAATCCGATAGTAAAGAAAGTGGCAACTGGGCTTAAAAAGGAAAAATGGTTAGGTCAGTGAATCCGAAAAGAGAAAAAAAGGAATTGGGATACTTTTGCATTTTTCTTCATTTGGTTTTCGGTCGTGTTTTCTTACCCCAACTCCAACTTTGCACAAATCTTTCAAAAAACAGAAAAATTAAGCAGCATTGTCAAGTTACTCTTATGAGAGCGTTTACGCATTTTATTCCAACAATTAAACCAACCAATGAGAGAAATTCTTTTCGATACGTCTTTTCTAGGGTATCCAATGTATCCGAAACGAACTTTAGACACGCTCCTGCACAGTCCCGTCATTTTTATACCATTTGAAAGAGTTGCCAATTACGAAACAAATCCTAGAAGCTTAATTCACACATAAAACCAGTCAATGAGCTGCGACAGAAAAAAACTAAAATCGAATTTTTATTTTGTTTAATTTATACAACACCATTTATTTCTCTCCAACCAAAACATATTTTTTAAGCTAATTCTTGGAAATTTAGGATAAGATTTTCGATCCGCAGTTATTCAAGACGATTTTGATTCAAGTTTCGGCGGTGTTATGGCCACCTCCTCAACTTTACCCGTTTCCTTCTCGACCTGCTTACTCCTATAATAATGATGATAATGAACATGATTAACTTTATGAGGCTGTGTCTTCGATATCACCTTTTCAATTTCAATTTTACGCTCATTCCCCTGCTCCTCAAAAAAGAAAAGAAAGTTAACGTTTAGAACATGCAAAAAAAGTTAATCAAATTCATTAAATTTGCCATTTACTGCTTCAATTGCCTTCTTTTGGGCGCAGACTACCAGAGTTCCGTTCTCAGAGAAAGTGGCATTCAACTTATCACAGTCGACGTTACGAGGAATGGGATATTTGCGTGTAATGCGACGATGAATGTGACCATGTTCGTCGGGTTTTTCTTCGTGTTCAGCGGAAATCACCAACGATCGATCGACAAGTTTGACGTTGATCTCGTTGGACTTGAAATCTCCCAGGGGAAGGGTTACCTTAGTAAGGGAAAATTGCTCATAACTAAATGTTTAACTTCACAATTAAATCTAATAACCTTACCTGAAATTTATCCTTGTCACTCACGACTTCCTGGACGGGAACAGTCAAGGCCCTTGGTACAAGCGATTCTTCCCAATGAGCCCATGATGGGGAAAATCCCCATTGATTTCTAAGGGAAGGCAAACCAAAATACAAGTCCGATAATGGGTCGTAATAGGTGAGCGCCATAATACAAATAAGAAATCTATGAACTTCAACGTTTTCTTTTGCAGCATCAGTTTCCCACTAAACACTCGACTACTCGCGGAGCGAGTATATAAAGGCTAAGAAATTTTCCCCTGGGAGCAGAAAACGTTTGAGGCAATTTTTTCTGAAAAAGTGACGTCAGTACAGATTGAACGAAAGATGTCAACATAGAAAATGAAATCAACGACAGCATTGCAGTCGGAGAATTTTCTTTCGTTTTTTCGGTGTAAATAACGTCGTGTTTCCAAGAGATATTTCAACAAACACAAAGACAACGTTGATTTCCAAACATAAAAACCGACTCCATCAGCTCAACCCCATCAGAAAGCTGCCTACCTTTGCTGTGATAACTCCTGTTTGAATCTGTTTGAATTCGCATTAATTTCTGTAAGTTGTTTTATTTAAGTATCATTTTAATTATTAAATCCTTTATCGTTTTAAATAGTATTTAAGAACTCACTACTACACAAGTAAGCTCCGATGTATGGAATCTGGTTATTAAATGTTTGTTTTTGTGATTATATGTTCAGACAAACCATGTCCCTTCTGCCATTTACCGGTTTCGATACGATGCTGGAACCTTTCGAGCCGTTGTGGTCGGTTGAAACGTTTGATCCGTCTGCGTTAAATCGGTTCAACACGTATCTTCCGCGGACTATGAGAAGATCGTTGCGTCGTATGAATCGTGAAATGGGGAAAATGCTCTCCAGCGTCAAGGAAGACGACAAATCCTTTCAGGTACCGAAAGTGACTGTTTTTTCAAATTAATTTTGTTATTCTATGGTTTTTTCCCCTCAGGTGATGGTTGATGTTTCTCATTTCGAGCCAAATGAGATCTCCGTTAAAACGACCGACAAGAACATCATTGTTCATGGTAAATTGCTTTCATTTGTCCTTTTTTCAATCTGTGATTTTTCTTACATTAATTAAAATATTTGTGACACGCAGCCAAGCACGAAGAGCGTAGTGACGAGCACGGTGGCGTTACACGGGAGTAAGTTATTTTCTGAACAAGCTAAGTATGTGAAATTTAACTAATATTATAATTGTGATCTCTGATTAGATTCCGTCGTCGCGTTTCTATTCCTCAAGGAGTGAATCCCGAGTCGGTGACTTCCACCATGTCACCCGAGGGGATTTTGACCATCATGGCTCCGAAAATGATGCTTGAAGGTACGAGGTGTTTTTCAATCGATTAAAGTTAATGGAATTTTATTAATAAAAGATAATTGTTTTTATTCACAGGGGCCAAAGAGCGAGTTATTCCAATTACCATGGCGCCTTCAGCTGGATCAAGCACTAAGGCCACCCCCATCCAAGGGAAATAAACTAGCGAGACGCGAAAAGACAATTATTAAACTTTTCTTTTTGTTCAATTTCAATTTCGAGAGTGTTTCATGCGTAATCGAGTTTGAATTTTGAAATACAGAAATAACTTTCTTAATATTTATTATTTGTGGTCTTTTCTGACTAGAGCTCGTTATTGTGATGCAACAAGCATAAACACGTAATGTAATTTGCCCAAACGTTTCTGGATAACGAGCACACTAATTATTTGTTATGTATCTAAACCGGTTTGATCCAGTTACATGCAAGTACACATGCCCACCACCTCAAACAAAAAGATATTATTTAAGATTGATTGAATTAATAAACTGTTGATTGAAAAAGATCGGTAAAAAGGGAAAGATCTCATTAGAAGTTAATTCATTCAGTTGCGAATTCTCAAAATATTAAATTTTATGAAAAAATTGTCGCTGCGTATTCGCCATGCATGGTCCGAGTCTATAAAAGGCAGGGGAGATCGGTCCACAAATCAAATCGACATACGTCGCCGTTTGCCGAAAGATGGAGCAACTACAAATCTTAGCTTTCTTTCTCGTAAAAGCAGCTTTCGTCTTATACGCTTGGATACACTTATGGTTTGAGATAACCAAACCAGAAACCCCCTCCGCAGTGTCTACGGCGTCAGAATGCGAATCGGAAACCGCTGAAGGGAAAGACTCCCCTTTTGACTCAGTCCTTTTGGTCAATCCTGAATCCCCCTCACCATCCAACACTAACATTACCCAGATGGATGAGAATACCGAAGATTCCAAAGTCGACAATTTCCTGACGATATCAGTAGAGGATTTCAAAAGCCTAGAAGCTGATCAGAAGTTTTACTGGAAAGAGATAAAAAAATATAAAAGGAAATTTAAAAACTTGAGCATCGTAGTAACGGGTTTTGAAGATATTCAAAAAGAAAACCAAAAACTTATTCAAGAGATAGCGTCATTGCAAGAATCTGCCTTAAAGAATAATTCAGATCGCCAAGCAACCGAGAGGCATCTGAGGCAAGAAAATATCAACTTGCAGGAGAAATTGGACAGACTGGAGAAGGAAAACCGGATGATTACCGATCGGACACAGAAGCGGCAATTGACAACTTCAATTTCACATCAGAACGATAAACGAGCTGCATCTTTACGAGAAATTGCGACCAAATGGGAATCGAACTGCCTATCAGAGTCTCTATTGATAGAAGAAAACGTCGCCTTGAAAAAGAATTTAGACATTTGGAAAAGTGAAAGTCAAATGAAGTCAGTTGAGCTCAGTCGAGTCGTAGAAGAGAACCGTATGCTGAATTCTAAACTCGAGTTATCGTTCGAGACCCTAACTGACAAGTTGGAAGTTCTCGATCAGTTAAAAGGAGAGTTTTACGAATTGAAAGACAAGTACCAAGCGACGACATTGCAAAACGACGAACTGAGAAAAGAATTAACTGCTTCGCGAGAGATCACGGTCATGAAATGTGAAGATTTCCAACGGATTTTCCAGGCCCATGAATCCGCTGTTCTGTCAGCTCAATTATCAACTAAGTACGCGAATGAATTGGCTCAAGCGCGTGAAGCTGCAAACGAAATCCTTCAGTCAACCATAGCCGATTTAAAAACGAAGCTATCATCATGCCAATACGAAAACGACGAGCTCAAGAAGGACGAAACTTGCTTCCGAGAAATTGTTTGGAATTCTGAGAAAACCATATCCCAGCTAGGAGAACAAATTGAGAGCCTGAAGGAAGAGTTGAAGAGCCAGAAAGAATCTTTTTCGTCCAAGATGTTGGAAATGGAACGTGTTAAAGACGAATTCCTCAAGTCAAGTTTGGATTCCGTCAAGAATAGTCTTGCCGCTCAACTGGCTGAAAAATCAACCCATGACGAGCAAACCAGAACAACTTTGTTGGATTTGAAAAATTATGAATTTGAGAAGGAGAAAACGGAATTACGTCAACACATTGAATTTTTGGAAAAAGAAAACCAGCAAATGTGGAAGACGAGAGAATCTGCCGTAACGTCTGCAGAAAAGGCAGAAAAGTTGGCTCTGGAACAAGTTGCAGCCCTTTCTGAAGCTCTCAACATACTACAGGCAGCAGCTACACACGCAAAAGACGCACGAGCAGCCACAGAAGGAGCAGAAGACGTTCTGGGAATTACCCATGAGGCGGAGACGGATTCCAAACCCAGCGACACCGGGAAGGGCAACAAGTTTAAAAATTGGTTCATGAAGCGCGACGTTACCACCCGAAAGCCCGTGCAAGAAAATGAAAAAATCAAATTAATGCGAAGTACCGGAGTGTCAATGATGGAAAACGCTAAACTTCTGAAAGAACAGGCCAAAAATCTCAAAGTGAAAGGTAAATCCCTGAAAAAGAAAGCGAAAAAACATTTACGCAAATAATTCCCCTGACGATGTTTTGTTGCTAACCGAATGTATTTTGTATGTTTTTGTACCGGAAAAGAATAGACTGATTCATGAAAATGGCGATTGTGTTGTTGGTTCTATGAAAACGTGTAATCTACTTCGATAAAAACAAAATAAACATAACTTTAAATTAACAATAATTTCGTGGTTTTTTCTTTATTTAATAAGCCATACGTGCGAACTATAGCCCTTTACTCAAATTACTCATTTATGTAGCAATCAGCGAGTCAATACATTTTTTGGCGGATACGCTCGCCTTTACAAAGAGTAGCCTACTAATAAACAAGCAGAGAAATAGAGAAGCAATTTGCTAGAATTAATTCAACAAAATAGCAACTGTCAAAATCATTTATGATAGTTACAGTAGCAATTCAAAAGAAGATTTTAAGTGGTTAACCAGAGTGGTTAACATAGTAAGGCTTACTTAACCATGAAAGTGGGATGTTGCAAGTAGATTTAAAAAACCAGCTGTTTTTCAAAGTAGCAAAGGAACTTGACACTGAAGTAAGAAAGTTTGGATTATGTTCTACAAATAAATGCCCAACCATAGCCTGTCTTAACCTGGTTACCTGGGTCATTATAAAAGGTTTTAAACAATATTCTTTAATCAATCTAAAGACACGAATAAATCACTGAAATTTAAAAAATGATTAAATTCCAGACTCACCAAACACCACATTTTTTCTGAACATACACCTACATTCTCCTCAACTATTTAAAATGGTAGCAGCTATCTAGAAAGAAATATATGACAGCATTACTAGTGGTAGAGCATCTCATAAACTTGTCAATTGTATGGCCTTGTAGGTTTCTTTTCGTAAAATTCACCATTTGAAAATGAATTTTGTAGAATCTGTTGAGCGTTAAACTGAAAGAAATCCAGTTAAAAATAGAAACTTAACTTTCGATTCGTTTAATTATCTCTACTTAATTATTGTTAGCCTTAACACACTCGATCGAGTCACGACAGTGACGACACACTTATTCAACTTATTCTATCTGGATGCTGTACCGGTCGTAACTCGTGAGATCGTCTGCAGTCCCAAATTTTTTTGTAAACAAAGAGTTAATCAGTTAACCAATTAACGAAAAAAAATCTAACCCGTATTCTGCCAGAATTCAACACGAAAATAACAGAAAGTCTTAAATTACAAAAAATTACAAAATAGAATACTTGATTCATTCACATTTTTATTTAATTAATCCAGATCGGTATACATTTCTCTCTTACCAACACTAGAAAAATTCGTTTTCTTAGTTCTCTTAACCAAATAACCAGTTTTTAATTTTCAATCCGCAGATATTCGAAGCGCCTTTGTTTTAAGCTTTCCCGGTTTCGTGAGTAACGGGGATACTAGTACCCTTAGCCTTGCCAGTTTCCTGCTGCTTGGTCTTCTGAGAAACTTGCTGCGGCTGCGATGTCACCTTTTTAATCTCAATTTTGCGCTCATTTCCCTATTCACAATGAAAATAAAAGATATCAAAACACGAATACTTTAAAATAGTTGATCTTATTTGACTAGTTACCGCTTCAATCGCCTTCTTTTGAGCGCAGACTACCAGAGTTCCGTTGTCAGAGAAAGTGGCATTCAACTTATCACAGTCAGCGTCACGAGGGAGAAGATAATTGCGCGTAATGCGACGATAAATGTGGCCGTACTCGTCGGGTTTTTCTTCGTGCTCAGCGGTAATCATCAAGGATCGATCGACAAGTTTGACGTTGACCTCGTTGGACTTGAATTCTCCAAGGGGAAGAGTCACCTATATAAAAATAGCGGGTAATTAACATTTACACATTTGACTTTAGAATTAAAATTCGGCGAGACGACAACCATACCTGAAATTTATCCTTGTCGCTCACGACTTCCACGAGTGGATTTTTCAATAAAGGAACGCTCAAGATCTTTGGCACGAGCGATTCATCCCAATTGATAAGTGGATCCCAATGGCAAACTCCCCAACGATCTCTGTGACAAGGCAAACCAAGACACATGTCCGACAAGGGACTGTAATAAGAGAGCGCCATATTTCAAATGAGAAATCTTAAAAGTTTGAATGTTTTCAGCAGCAATACCAAAACAAGACTAAAGACCCAGGCTGTCGCGGAGGTCTTTTTGAAGGGCTGAGAAGTTGATCTCCTGTGGGACAAGAAAAACGTTTGTAACGTTATTTTTTCGAGTGAAAATATCTTGTACGTTGAGTACTATGATTTCTAGAAGAAGAGTGACGTTACGATTCTTATGAACAGCTATTCCGATTAAAGCTAACTGCCTACCAAAAGAGATTAAAGGAACATTAGAATTAATAACAACACAGCCTTTAGCAGAAACTAATTACCTCTTGGTTTTTAACGTTTAGATTTCCACGAGACGTTTTGGAACGTATCGCAGACAACGTTGATACCAACATAGCAATAAATACAGCTCCATTTCTTTGTCGAGCATCAGAAAGCTGCCTGCTGTTGGTGTGACAAGACCTCTTAGTAAATTTTCATCGATTTTCCTGTAAGTTGATTTTAAAAAATTGTTTAAATTTATCTACTAATTTTTAGTTTGTTCTGTTTTGTTTCCGTGATTATGTTATTACGTATCTAGACAATCATGGCCCTTATGCCGTTTGCCGACTTCGATGCGATGATGAACCCATTCGAGCCATTGATGCAGGTTGACCCGTTCGTGTTCAACCGTTTAAACACGCATCTTCCACGGACTATGAGGAGATCGATGCACCGTATGGATCGAGAACTTGGAAAACTGATCTCCAGCGTCAAGGAAGATGACAAATCGTTTCAGGTACAGAGTAGTGCAAGTTTGCAAAATTAATTTCGTCATTACCATATGAAAATGTTTCTTTCCCTAGGTTACGGTTGATGTTTCTCATTTCCAGCCCAATGAGATCTCGGTTAAAACGACTGACAAGAATATTATTGTTCACGGTATGTCGTTTTTTTTTCAATTGTCTTTTGTTTTTGTTATTGATTTAATTGTTTCTGTTACGTAGCCAAGCACGAAGAGCGTAGTGACGAGCACGGCGGCGTTTCACGGGAGTAAGTTATCCTAAGCAAAAAGAAGTTTTTACAAATTTAACTTAAGTTATCTATTTTGTTGTCTTTGCTTAGATTCCGTCGTCGCGTTTCTATTCCTCAAGGAGTGAATCCCGAGTCGGTGACTTCCACCATGTCACCCGAAGGGATTTTGACCATCATGGCTCCAAAAATGATGCTTGAAGGTACGAGGTGTTTTTCAATCGATTAAAGTTAATGAAATTTTAATTTTGAAAGATAAATGTTTTGTTTCGCAGGGGCTAAAGAGCGAGTTATTCCAATTACTATGGCGCCTTCAGCTGGATCGAGCGCTACGGCCACCCCAATCCAAGGGAAATAAATTCACGTGATCTCCTAAACCGAATAAGATGAAGTGTTTTTAAGTTTGGTTGTTTGTGTTCAATGTCAATCTCATATTGTGTTAATTTACTTATGTAGCTTGAAATGTTGAAATACAGAAATAATTTTGAATTAATAATTTTGCATTAATTTATAACTCATAAACTGTCTGTTTAATGAAAAAACTGCAGAAGCGTAACGACATTTTTTAAACATTTAGAAAAAAATTTCTTAGCCTGCAACTTGAATGGAAATTTGTTTCTCTGTTCCTTTTTTACACTCCTAAATTTTCTATTTAAATTCCCTTTTAAACAATAAATACGATGCGCCAAACAAGAAATAAGCAAAATTTAAGCTCTAAATTGAATTTAAAATATAAGAAAGAACAAAAATTTAAGAATTCAAATTTATGTTTATTAAAAAAATAAGCAGAGTTTACAAAATAGCTTAAACACAAGCAACAAATTGAGTCAAGCCATTTTTTCCAAAGTATATAAGAAATTTTAAAAAGAGGCCCATTCTCTCAATTCTTGGCACCAACTTCACGTCTGACGGGAATGTTGGTTTCTTCCTCTTTTTTGCCAGTTTCCTGCTCCTTGCCTTTTTCCACACCTTTTCCCGCACCACAACAAGCAGCCCCTTGCTCGGTCTTCTGAGAAATTGGAGACTGAGACTTGGATTCAGCGGGAAGCTTTTGAATTTCAATTTGACGTTCCTTTCCCTATTACACAAATCAAGTTTAGATTTTTCCAACTCACAAAAATATTTAACCACTGACCGTTTCAATCGCCTTCTTTTGAGCACAGACTACGAGAGTTCCATCATCAGAAAGAGTTGCCTTCAGATTTTCAAAATCGACGTTACGGGGGAGAAAGTAACGACGCTTGATGCGACGGAAGATATGGCCATATTCGTCGGGCTTTTCTTCGTGTTCGGCGCAAACCTCTAACGAATTGTCAACTACTTTGACATTGATCTCGTTCGACTTGAAATCTCCGAGGTCGAAAGTCACCTTACAAAATCCCCAATTATGATCGTGTGTAATATTCAAAATGGTTTTGTTATTTATACCTGATACTTGTCCTTGTCGTTAACAACTTCCCTAGCCGCTTCTACGGCTGAAATGCTGGGCAGGAAACCGTGCGACAGGAGAGCGTGAATAGGTGATGTATCCGCCCAGCGAGTCACACGCTCCGGTTGAAAATATCCCCAACGCTCTCTCCACGGACACGGTCTACCCTGACAACAAAAGTCTGAAAAGGGATCGTAATTCCAAAGAGCCATAATTAGTTTAAGAAATTAACTTCAATGACTGTTGTTCACACGTAATACCAACAACTCGAATGAGCTTGGCTATTCACGAAATGGGTCTTATACGTGGCTCTGTTTTCTCATGAGAGGTTATTATCAATAAAAAACGTCGTCGTCAAGTTTTTCGACTGAAAACCAACGTTAATTAAATCAATAGCGCGTAACTCGTTTAGGCTGAATATACCCAAGTGACTTGAAAAATATAAGATTAATGATTTCTCCGAACTAGTCATTTTGAAACGTCCAACTGCCCATTGGGAATTGAGAAAACTGTAAGAAAATTTGCATCAACGTTTTTAGAGAAAATGAATTAGTTTTGATTATGGATTTTTTCTTTAGGGACATAAATGATAATTTTTCTAATCTGAAATCAAATGATTGATTTCAGCGGATGGGATATTGCAACGAAGGAAAAACAAACGATCGTCGAAATAGTTTCAGGGAAATCGATATTCTTGGAAGAGAAATAATTGTAGACGTTTTTTCGTTCTTTTTGTAATAACGTTGAGCTCTCGTCCAAAAATATTGTAGCCAACCATAGTATAAAGGAGTCCCCCATTGCTCCGTGTGGCATTAGAAAGCAGCTTGCCGTTAGTGTGACAAGTCTTCTGTTATTCAAACTCCAATTGTTGTAAGTAAATTAAATTTTTTCTACACATAATTATCACTGTCCTTTTCAGAATGTGCTATTTGTCGACTATTACTTAATTTCGCTCTTTATTGTGATTTATAGACTATAGACTATCATGTCTCTACTACCCGCGTTTGATATGGATACGATGATGCAGCCCTGGACTGATCCGTTCGTGACTACTGGCTACAACATTGTCCCGCGTTCAATGAGAAGATCGATGCGTCGTATGGATCGAGAACTTGGAAGACTCTTATCCAGCGTTAAGGAAGACGACAAATCATTCCAGGTAATGCTAGTTGTACTTTTCTTAAAAAGTATGTCGTCATTTTAGAAATTATCATTTTAAACAGGTGATGGTGGATGTATCGCATTTCGAACCAAACGAGATCTCGGTGAAGACCACGGACAAGGATATCATCGTCCATGGTATGATTAAATTATTTGTTTCATTTTGAATCGGTATTATAATCTGAAATTTGCTCAATACAGCCAAGCATGAAGAACGCAAAGGTCAATTCGGAAGTGTTTCTCGGGAGTAAGTTCTTTCGCTTGTGATCTTAATGTGACTAAATTTAAGTTTTTTTTTTTGGTTTCTTTAAGATTCCGTCGTCGAGTCACGATTCCGAAAGGAGTGAATCACGAGTCGGTGACTTCTACCATGTCACCCGAAGGAATTTTGACCATCATGGCTCCAAAAATGATGTTGGAAGGTAATCGATTTTGTTGGTCAAACGATGTTGAAATGATTTAACTTCATTTTACTTTTTGAATTTCATAGGTTCGAAAGAACGCGTTATTCCTATCACGATGGCTTCAACAGCAGGATCGAACAATCTGCCCACTCCAACCGTCGAGAACTAGGCTGAATTGTTTATAATTAAAATTGAAATGAAGTATTCCAAATTTTATTTCGATTTACGTTACGTGAATGTGTTTGTTAATTGTTGAAAAAAGTAATCTCGAATTTGAAATACAGAAAGAATGATCTGGAACTTTAAGGATTTGTAGCTTTAGCCTATAAAAAAGAGACTTACATTGCTTATCGTGCTATTTGCATCGCTCGCAGCAAATTCCAATTGATATGCATCACAAAGTAAAGTGAAACAATCCAGTGAACGTTAAAGGCACATGAAAACATATGCGCTTATTTCCGCTTGAAATCAATTAACCAAAAGCCTTTGACATATCAAACGCAGGAAAGATGAAAAAGAGATAGGGAAAATCCTGTGTGATCTGTGGGATTTGAAGCATTGAGCCGAAAAACGTATTACATTGGCCATTCTAGTGGAGCTATTTATGCAGACATTGGAGAGTTTCTGCTGACCTGACATGCACGAGCGCAGAATAATTAAGATTTTCACTAATTTATTGGGATAAAAGAATATCTGTTTCTATACAAGTAAGCCAATCGGCAATATATTTTGGTTGACGTTGCCAAGCAACTTCCACGATTTTGTTCTTTTACTTGAAATAACAAGTGTCACTGAAAGTTAGCCATGACAACATAGAACGTTTACTAGATAGATTTACGTAAGTCTGGCGAAGTCTGGTTTATATGTAAACAAACGCAACCATCCAAAGTCATTCAATTCTGATACAGACTAACAATTGCATGTACACAAATGGCAATGACTTTCACAGCAGTCGTTGCGTTGGTGATTTGTTCTCAATTCTGGACAATTGGCTACTCTACGTCGTTGCAAACTCCACGAAATCCCCTCAACGGCCAACATCTTCATGTTATCTGGGTAATTTACTTTATATTAAGCTTAAAAGTCAAGTTTTTTTTTTTTAATTTAAAATTTCCTTTCTTATTTAGCCGCTATGGAGTGGCAACCCTAAAGGATTGGCGGGACCGCTAAAGGGAGGCGTCATTCTCGATTACCTGGCGACTCGTTTTAATTTCACGTAATAGTTCGGGTCTTTACTCTTTATTTATTTAAAAACATTTCTAACCTGTTTCTTGAACATGTAAATGTGCAGATACGAAATGGTCAGAGTTACAGAGAGTTTGTTTGAGCCACCAGAAAACGAACGAGGACTTTTCAGTTATTTGTTTGACGAGGTTCATTAACTTGCAACATAAATAAATTTCGCATGCTTTATTAAATAAAAAAATAATTATTTTGCAGCAGTGCGACTTGTTGCTTCACGATGTGGTCCAAACATACAGAAGATTGCAAATAATTGACATGACAGTGCCTTGGGTTTACAGCACCTTCGCTCTACTTATGCCCGTTCAAGATGACACGGCCAACATCAATGCAGTTATAAAACCATTCCAATGGCCGGTATGATCATTTGCCATTAGAAAAAGTCATGTTCAGATTGCCAAATCTTAATTTCACCGTTTATTCAACAGGTGTGGTTGGGACTTGCCATATCGATTGTTTGCGTCATTTTTGTTCTGAATCTTCTGCAACGATACATGGCGTATCGCTCACCAGAACAATCCAGAAATCCAGAAAATCTGAAACAGAAGGATGGAAAGGATGACCGTGATCGTCGAATTGTACACCCTACAAACCAATACATTTACGTGTTTGGCAATTTGCTATCGCAAGGTTCGATGATTTAACCTTAAAGAAATGCAAAAATAATGCTTTTTTTTAAATAATGCTCTATATTAACAGGTAGCCCTTGCGCGTCTAATCGCCTCTCATTTCGGCTTGTCGCTGGTGTTTGGAGTCTGGCCGCTTTTATCTTCGTTCAAGCCTACACATCGACTCTATTCACTTACGTAGTGACACCAGTTAACCCTCCGCTAGTCAAATCTGCCTATGATTTGGCTGACAAAAAAGATGTTAACGTACTAATCAGAAAATCAGGCATCATAGATTACTTGGTCTCGGCAAGTCTATAAATTATTTTCCTTCTCCGCGCGAACTCTTGGCTTTAATTCGCTTCCTTTTTTAAAAATAGGATCTGAACAATACAGAATTACTTTATGTTATTTTACGGGACAAAGTCAACTCTTTCTCACAATCTCGATGCGACTTAGCATCCGAATGCATGAGTCTATTAACACCGGGTTCAAAAAACATTCTGGTCGATGTAATTAAGTATTCATTTTTTAAATTTTTTAACAAGGGGAATGTTATTATTAAATTGAATTTCACAAATGCAACCGGAAAGAATGACAAATAAAAAGTCCATAAAATTTACATAGGCATCAGCTTACCTAAGAGACGCTATTAGAGGAGACTTCAAAAAGACTGGCAAATGCAATTATCAGTTGGCGAAAGATGGCTTCCCAAGCGCGATTATTTCATTCGCTTTACAGAAAAACAGCAAATACACCGAGACGATTAATCAAGGGTAAGCGATGTTTACTAATAAAACTTATAGCAAATCGGAATGGATTTAACGCGAGACTGACGGGGAAATCAATAGGATGTTGGAACTGATGCAGACTGGCATAATCGACCACTGGGATTTATGGTTCCGTCCAATGCCACTTCAATGTCTGAGTAACATAAAAAATGTTTACAAACCAAAAAACAGTAAAACCTCGAAGATGAAAAATCGTCCTCCAGCACTTTCGCTCAAGAATTTGACGGGAGCTTTTATCGTCCTTTTGTTTGGATTCAGCCTTTCCTTTTTAGCTTTCCTTTGCGAGCAGATTTTGTCAATTCTTCATCGCCACAATCGTCGATTTAAAAAAACCAAGGGTGACAAATTAGAACAAGAGCCAGCAGTCAACGTCGAGGTTGAAGTCGATACTCAATCGAAAAGAATTGACCAAGAAGAACAATCAACTGACACCGAGAACGAATTTGGAAAAAAATCAGACCCTGAAATGAATGAAAACGAAGCTACCAACGCTGAGATTATTATCAACATTAATAAAACTCAATCGACAAAAAGCACTCGAAAAAATCTTGTCGTAGTCAACTATGAGGAAGTCGAAATTTTTTATACAGAATTAAACGAATAATAATAGCAAATAATGCCAGTAGCTTTATAAAGTAATTGTTTGAAAAAGTAATTCTCTCTCCCAGCTTCAGCTATAATTTCCCTGTAGTATCTTAAATAAAGCCTAAAAATAGCAAGATATTCGAACATTTTACTTTTGATGTTGCACGTTATGATGTATGTACTTTAACCTAGGTGTATCTTAACTGTATTTAGTTTTCATCGTACGTTGTTATTCTGAATCGTTCTGAACAACAGCTACAGAGCAATACACGGAATGATCTACCTAAGTCAGTGCCCTTCAAATAACCAACTATCCGGTGGAATAGATAAATGTTGATTCATAAAAAATAACATAACTCACTTGAATATTAATCAACCGAGAGCACAGTAGGCCTAATGGAATATGCGGGAATATGTTACTTCAAAATAAATTATGTGGAATCAGTCCGATCGACAAAAGAAACGATTAGAATGCTTTGAGCGTGTAAAATTAATCAACGTAAAAATTATTCGTTTGGAACTGATTAAAAACCTCTAAGGAAAGAGATTGAATAGTAGCTACAATTCTACATGCATGACTATATGTAATCATTATTTTCAGAAAAAGATTTTCAATATTTAATGCGGTTTGGATACTCAAGTAACATCATCACTTCCGTTGCTTAGCGACTTTGGTCTCTTTTGGGGAAGTAGTTTTAGCTAGAAATAGAAAAAAAAAGTATTCTGGATCGTTCACCTCCTGAGGGTGGGCTCTGATATGTAAACGAGGGCATCAAGAAGAAAAAATTCTGATTCGTTTGGGGCATCGCTTTGCAGCGGTTGTGCCTATAAGAAATGGCTAAAACTTTTAAAATTGTCGTCATTATGACCATTTGGTTTCACATTTCGGCAATTAGTTACTCCACGTCAATTTAACGGTCACCTAATCCACTCAATGGTCAACACCTACGTGTTATCTGGATATTTGCTTCAAAATGTATTAACTTTAAAAATTTAAAAACTCCGAATTTCGTTTCAGCCGCTATGGAGTGGAAATCCTAAAGGACTATCAAGTATCAGGACCGCTTAAAGGCGACGCAGTTCTCGATTACTTGGCAACCCATTGGAATTTTACGTAAGTAACATAAAAGGCAAGAAATTATTCAATTAAAATGAAAAATAAAACTCAATGCATGTTGCTTTCCGCCTTCAAGGTATGAGATGGTCAGAATCGCGGAAAGCAGTTTAGAGTCAATTGGAAATAAACGCGGACTTTTCAGTTACTTGTTCAATGAAGTTAAGTTGCTCCAAATAAGACACTACTCATCAAAAAGATTATGTTGGAAATTAATAAAACTTGAAAATTGCATGTTCATTGTCTAAAGGAATGTACCCAAATTGGCTTCAAAAAAAGCCCAAACCTTTCGGCTTCCTTATATACAGTAGGCTATGACAAAAGTAACAAAAATAAACGATGTGTCGTCTGCATTATTTGCTCAAGTCATTGCTCGGTTGCCACTTGTCAGGCAGTGCTTGCACAATTAGTGTTAATTTAAAATAATTTTAGGAATAGTAAATATATTGCTATTGGATACAATTTCAACGATTAGAAAAATAGATTTATGCAAATAAATCGAACGATTTTTATTTATTTCAAAAATAAATAGAAAGCGGTTTGACCCAGAAATGACACAAGCTGATTATTAACTTGCAAATAATCCAAAGACAAGTGATTGACCCTTGGAATTTAATCGAATCTTTTTAAAATTTCTATTATATATGCTGGAATATGAGGTATAAATACGCCCAATGCCTCCACCACTACCGCCGGAAGATGACGAAGAAGACGTTCTTGCTCCAACTCCAGCCGCCCCAGGATGGACCCTTTAGGGCCTGTAAAATATTCCCATAAGAACCATAAGAATAAGAATTTTAAAACTTTTCCTCTAATAAGCTCTTGGTGTATTTTAACCTGCTGGTCCGTTAGTTCCTGGCCCTTCTGGTCCCATTAATCCAGGTTCTCCTGATGGTCCTCTAGGTTCTGAAACAGACATTTTTTAAATTACAATCAAAGTTAATTTGAATAAGATTTATAACAACTTGCATACCAGGTGGTCCTGTGATTGGGAGATATGTTTGAAAGAACCTCAGTTTGTTGACGACATATTTTCCTGCTTGGTACAAAGGATTCAATCCACGATGATGGAGACCCTTTCATAAATAATCAAAGGTACACAGGATAAAACAATTATATTAAGAGAATCGTCGAATGATGGGCCCTGTGGTTCGTCGTATACCAAGAAAACGGAAGGAAAAGTACGTCCTCCTCCACCACCACCTAAAGACGAAGATGAACCACCTGTCGCTCCAGGGGCTTCGGCTGACCCATTCACTCCAGTGTTAACCTTTTTTCCAATCCAAAAATCAATTCAAATTTCGTTTAATTCAACCTAATCAATACTGATATTGAACATTGTTTATTACCGGATGTTCCATTTGCACCGCGTACTCCATCTATTTTAATAGCAATACGTAAGTAACGTATCTACGTGAAGTAATTTTCAGGCTGTCCATGTCGTAATCATGGTTTTAACGATAATGATGACAGATGGTATTCCGTGAGACGTTACCTACCACAAAAGGATACGATGAATATTACTTCATATAATCACTTTAATTTAATAGACATTTACGTTCAACTTTGCACTATAATGAGTGTTCTATTTGTCTTGCAAATGGCTGGACGGCAGGATGCTGAAAGAGAATCGCGGAATCCATCTAGCATAAGAATTAAATAAGAGAAAAAAAGGAATTCAATATATTATGCACATGCTGATTTTGATTTTGGTCTGATTTCTTTTAAATTTTAGCACTTCAATCGAACTCAATCACCATGACTAAATAATTGTCATGCATCAATGTCAAGGTGTGCGTGCTGGAATACGTAATACGAAAACTGAAACACGGTACCTCAGCCCGTGATAAGGTTACTACATGACTAGCATATGTGTCCACCATAACATAGTTGATTTCAATCGACCAAATTTTTTAAAATAATTTTTAAATTAATTTTTTAGTGAAAAAGATCGGAAAAAAGGCAAAGATCTCATTAAAAGTAAATTCATTCAATTGCGAATTTTCAAAATATAAAATTTTTTGAAAAAAGAAGCTCCTTTCGTTCGCTGCGTATTCGCCATGCATGGTGGGAGTCTATATAAGGGCAGGGGATATCGGCTCCATTAGTCAAATTGACATCCGCTGCCGATTGCCGAAAGATGGAGCAACTACAACTCTTAGCTTTCTTCCTCATATCGGCTGGTTTTCTCTTATGCCTATACGCTTGGATACACTTATGGTTTAAGATGATCAAACTGGAAACCTCCTTCGCAGTATCTACAGCACCAGAATGCGAATTGGTAACCGCTGAAGGGAAAGACTCAGTCCTTTTGTTCAATCCGGAATCCACCTCATCATCCAACACTAATGTTACTCAGATGGATGAGGAATTTGAGGATACCGAAGAGTTCCATGTCGACAATTTCCCGGCGTCTACTTCTTTGCCAAAAATTGAAACCAAATGGGAATCGAACTGCCTATCAGAGTCTCTATTGATAGAAGAAAACGTCGCCTTGAAAAAGAATTTAGACATTTTGAAAAGTGAAAGTCAAATGAAGACAGTTGAGCTCAGTCGAGTCGTAGAAGAGAACCGTATGCTGAATTCTAAACTCGAATTAACGTCCGAGACCCTAAATAACAAGTTGGAACTTCTCGATCAGTTAAATGAAGAGTTTTACGAATTGGAATATGAGTACCAAGAGATGACATTTCAAAACGACGAACTGAGAAAAGAATTAACTGCTTTGCGAGACATCACGGCCACAAAATGTAAAGATGACAGAGAATATAGCGACTTGAAAAAGGCACTGGGCTATTTACAATCACAAAATCAACAGATTTCCCAGGCCTACCAAGCCGCTGTTCTGTCAGCCAGAAACGCCAATGATCTGGCTAGAGCACGGGAAGATGCGAACGAAATCCTACAGTCAACCGTAGCCGATTTAAAAACGAAGCTATCAACATGGCAATACGAATACGATGTGCTCAAGGAGGACGAGGTTTTCTACAGGGACACTGCTTGGAATTCCGATAAAACCATATTCCAGTTAGGAGAAGAAATTACGGGCCTGAAGGAAGAGTTGAAGAGCCAGGAAAAATCTTTTTCGTACAGGATGTTGGAACTGGGACGTGTTAAAGACGAATTCCTCAATTCAAGTTTGGATTCCGTCAACGAAAGTCTTGCGGCTAAACTGACTGAAAAATCAACCGATGACGAGCAAATCAGAACAACTTTGTTGGATTTGAAAAATTATGAATTTGAGAAGGAGAAAACGGAATTACGTCAACACATTGAATTCTTGGAAAAAGAAAACCAACAAATGTGGAAAACGAGAGAATCTGCCGTAACGACGGTAACGTCTGCAGAAAAGGCGGAAAAGTTGGCTCTAGAACAAGTTGCAGCCCTTTCTGAAGCTCTTACCGAACTACAGGCAGCAGTTACACATGCAAAGGACATACCGGCACCGGCAGCAGCCGAGGCGGATAGGGATTCCAACCCCAACGAAACCAAGAAGGACAGAGAACTTAAAAAGTGGCTCAAGAGACACGGCGTAACCATCCAACATCCCATGCAAGAAATAGAGTTAATCAAACTAATACGAACTACCGGATTGTCGATGTTGGAAAAATCTAAACATCTCCAAGAACACGCAGAAAAATTCAAAGTAATAGGCAAATGCCTGAAAAAGAAAGCAGAAAAACTTACACAAAAACATCAGCCCGAGAATCCTCCTGATGCTTTGTTTTTTCCCAGATTTATTTCTGGTGTTTTTGTGTGATTAGAATTCGCTAAGAAGGAATTTTGTTTGCCCTAAAAATTGAATTGAATACAACTCCAATTTTAATCTAAAACAAATGTTTTGTCAATTTTACTTAATGCTTTTAAAAATCCCACTGTCAAACAAAAATGGTTGATAGGTAACTTAGGTAAGTTGTTGAGGAAAAAATACGGAACGGAGATTTATGGGCGATGCGCACTTCCTAACGGCTAGGGAAAATGTTAAGCCAAGACAATTATTTTTGTAAGGATGTTATCCTTAAAACTAATTGTTCTCATTTTCAAGCTTTGTTTTTTTGCTCCACCACTCGATAGAAATACCTGAAAAATGAAATGCATAAAAAACACTGTTTAAATTTCAACATTTAAAAACAAACATAAACGTCCCCTATTAACTCGGAATAAAGAACTAATAGACGGGCATTAAGTCGCTAATAGATTGCAGAAATTATTTATGTTTTGAAAAGCAAAGAATTTACATATTCATCTTATCGGCAGGGACTTGAGTAGGGAGCAGTCAAAAGTCGGTATCATTATTTCAATTGAGCTGGTGAGCTGGCTCCGATAAAATTATTAATGGACTTGACAGTTATTTTAAACATCAATATTAGCCAGCAATTAATTAATTATAATTGGTTCTCAAATGTATAAGTGTTAACTTATTTTCAACATCAATAGACTGTGAACAACGACTGCACATTAATACAGCATTGGTACACGTAGCGCATAGTTAAGCGTTATTCTAATGACATAACATGGTCAATAATTTACAATCCATTATACTATTTTAACACTTAAATACAAAAACAAAAATAGCTTCCTAAATAAAACTTTAATTGTGATCCATTCAAGCTCAACGCTGATATTTATGAGTAAGAGACGGAATTATAATAACAGTTAATTACTTATACGAAAAAAGATGACTAGCAAGAACAACAAGGAAACACTAACTGCCTAACTGAGAAGTAAAAATGTCTGGTCCCAAATTTGAATTTTACAAAAAAGTAAATTCATTATTGTTTGTGGTATGAAACTCCCTGTTTTCCACGGGAATAGTGACGTGCATATTCGAAATAAGTCGATCGATTTTTTTTAGACGAGTCAGGTCAAAATCGACTTTCTGCTGATCAATGGGACCTAAAAGGAGAGCGACGCTGTAAATTACATTCGCTGACCATTCACGCGGGATGCGAGGATACAGCGCAAGAGGAGTGGAAGGAAGGAGTCCGAGACGATCGAGAAGAGAAAGAAAAAGTTCCGAGCGTAAGGCGGAAGCTTCAGCTTCCGTCCACGGAACAATCGGACAAGAACAATTCATTTGAAGACTTAGGCAAGTTATGGGATGAAGGGATTCTTGGCCAAAGTAAGTACCCAAACGGGCTGAGCAGGAAGTCAATAAGGACGATTGAACCCAAATAATCTGTCTCTGGTAACCTGTGAATAAATGAGAAACATTAGTACCAATTCGAAAGTAAAAAATAGAAATAACAAACCGGAATTGAAAAGCTGATTAAGGAGAGATTCAATTTCCGAGCGAGGATGACGTTCACCTTGGATTCCACCGAAGAACTTGTCATTTTGTTCCGAATTATCTGATAATAAATCCTCTTGATCGTCAAGTCCATTTGAGCTCTTGTGAATCAAACCCATTTCAAATTGGCCGCATGACTGAAGACGACGCAAATATTTCTGAACGACGTACACAATTAAATCGGTCCAATCGTCGCACATCTAAAATTCAATGAGTTGGTATGAATATGTAAATGGAATTTTTTCAAACTTTAACCTACAGTGAAATCCTCTTCTAATATTTTGCGGAAAGGACGCAGAATATCCGGCTGGCACAATAGATCAGCTCGACCTAAATCACCACCGACATGATGAAATATAGTCAAAATGGAATTGTTGACAAAAGCGCCGTTGGACTTGAAATCCTCTAGGGCGTTTCCGTATCGATCGAGGATCGCTCTCGAGCAGAATTGATTTAAATGTTGATTCATATCAAAGCCCATCGTTCCGTGAGCCGACTGTTTAGCGGCTCTTTCGAGCGTGAGCAATAAGACGTGATTCGTTGTGATAACATCATGGAGATAACGCCTACTCTGAATGATGGGATTGAAGTTGCGTAATTGGAGCAGAAATACCTGCCGAAGGTCTCGAATAGCTGGAAGGAAATCACAAAGATGCCTGATCCGCTTTTCTCCGCTTCCAGTTCTCTGCGTCGTCGAATCACAATATCTTTCCAACGTTTGCAAATATTCTCGAATCGTTTTCACGACTAAATGCAGACGCCTCACGCACGGCTTCACGTCGATCGAGGATTGGAAAGAATGAATTTCTAATTCTTCCGTCTGACTGACAGCCTCCCATGTCAGGTGGCAAAGAAGATCAATAGAGAAGACGTCCTGAAAGTGTTCCACGTCCAGATTAAGTTGCGGGATGAAGGGCAAAAAGTAGCAAATGAGCCAAAGGAAGTGAGATTTGTCCAATCGTGGTCGAGTGTCTTGCAGTAGCTTTCGATTCAGTTGGCTCACCAGTGTGTTGTAGCCTTGAATTCAACTTTAAAAAGTGAGATTCAAGGGATTACAATTGTTCTTTTCTATACGCATTTTGTTACCATTGAGCAGGAAATAGACTATGAAATCTTTCAAAAGATGAGAAATGTTTTCTTCCGTCGGTTTGTAGTGAACGTCATTCAGTTTAGTGAAGTGGTCCGTTGTCCAGCTGATCAGTCGTGGCTTTTTGTTCGGAGATAGAAGTCTTTCCGTTTCTTGATGCGACTCTTTCATACTCCAGAAAAGACAAAAGACGATTGGGTCACTTAAAATTTGATCTTTAATACTACATTATATATAGCTATTACGTGATGTACCTCATTGTATCCATTGCAACGTTAGACGGGACGACTATTGCCAGAATGTTGGTGTCAAATGTCCTGCTGTTCTCCAACTTCTGGGAGTTGCCATGGCAGCGGCGTTTCAAAGATTTCTTTTTACGACTCTTAAGTGGTTTAAGAAGGTCGCTGTGATGTTGAATTCCGGATTCGTACGAGTGAAAACCACTGGATGCGCTGTGTCGGCTGTCGTGACGTGATTTATCTATTCATAATAGCAGATGAAAATATTTACATGTATACATTGTCTTAGTCCCTGGAGTAAGAAAACAAAGTCAATTGATTTTAAATGTACCCGATTGACTGCTGCATGGTGAAGAGGCCGAGCTGTAGGAGTGTGTCGTATCCAAAGAAACCATGCGACGTTTACAACAACCGGATTTCCCCGTCACCGGAACCGCTGTTATTTCCTGTGACGTGATTGTTGACGTCATTGTAGTGGTGGTACGTACTTGCGACTCATTTATGATTGGTCCGTAGCTTTCCCCTATTCAATATTAAAACATCAAAAGGTTAAGTGTATTAAATTATGATAGGCTACACGGTTATAGTGCAGAATTGAATTTACCCATTAGATTAGTAGAATCCGACGACAAAGACAGGAACTGGAAATTCTTGCTGGGAGAGTACTATATAATAATAATAAATGAATCAATACCAACTATGAAAAAAGAGTTACGGATGTGTAGGCAAGTAATACAAGAGGAGAGGTGTTATTGATTTCTTGACTATTCTCATCAGCAAATGACTCGAACGTGGGAGGATTTGCTTCCAGCAGTTTCTTCATCTCCTCAGAATGTCGATCTTTGTAGAAGAGAGCAATCAACTGAGTTATTGTGACTATCCAATCATCCTGTGTAAATGTCAAATGTACAAATTGATTACTTGGCCGTATGGTCTACACGAAGTAATGCGCAGTTGATGAGAAACAGATCGCTGTTGGTCTCGATGTATGATATCAACAATAACAACCGAAACTTATATAAGCTGTAACGAAACGCTCGCAGTCTTTACTACTCACGTGGCGAAGAGACTCCCGCCGCGTGTCCCTAACTTTCTCTCTAAGGGGGAAGATGAAAATCGATAACTTTCTTTTTAATAAGAGTCCCGCCGACGAAATCATCAATTGAATGCCAACTTAATTCAATAAGAAAACAGTGAAGTTGAGTGCGTTTTTGAGTTGTGTAAGACCTTAAACTGGGGAATAATAAGAGCCTGTCAACGAAATAAAAGAATTTGTTTTCTCCATTTCACCCAGCTG
Organism: Daphnia galeata; assembly: GCA_030770115.1. NCBI lineage: Eukaryota > Metazoa > Arthropoda > Branchiopoda > Diplostraca > Daphniidae > Daphnia > Daphnia galeata. The sequence continues at coordinate 3,190,525 of CM061114.1, forward strand.
TGTTCCGTCTCAAAGTTCCTTCCGTCATGTTACGAGCGACTGCATATAAAGCCTGTGTACTTATATACAGCTGTTCTAGGAAACCCAATCCCTTCACAATTCGGACCAGTAGTCCATATTACAATTATAGCTAGCGCGTCTCTTATTAGCGGAACAAGAGAAGCGGAAAACATAAATAAGATGAATTCCCCGGAAAAGTTTCAAAAGCTTTAAATGTTATGGATTACCCTTTAAGTTTTTAATCATGCGTATATTATGAGAATATCATCTTTGGCAGTCTGCGCTTTTTCCATATAAGCCGACGACCCTCATAGTTTACCGAGTAACTATGAAACTTTAATAAGTCGTATATGAACCGTGAGGCAACTTTGAAATCCCGTTCGAACGAATGATTTTGAACAAAAGAACAGGCAACGTGACTTTCGCTATTAGAGTTTAGTACGAAAAAAGTTGTGTGTATATACCTTTTGAGGAGACGCAAGTAAATTGATGAGAAGTCGATCGAATCTTTGGGCGAAGAGGTTCCACAAAAGCTTTTGATTTTGTTGGCAGTCGTTTCTTGTATAACTCGAGTTGTTGGATTGAGCCGGATCTAGACGCCGTGTTGTTGCGTGACTTGTTGACGGTTGCTGGGCAGCACTCGTAGACTCTGCCTCAACATCATCGAATGTGTTTCGCGGTGGCTGAGGCACGTGCAGAATGTTACGAATCAAGAGCAGCGAATACTTGACACATTCGCAGTCGTCTCTCGACAACGTTTTCTGTATGCGTGACATGTAAATTATGTAAGCAGGTAAACCAACGGCGAGAGCGTTTAACAAATGAGGTATAGTCACCTTCTCTGCTGTAAAACTGTGAAGATGATCGATAACTACTTGAGTAGCGCTGGGTAGCAAGAAGGCTTCTTTAGCGCTGTAGAGAAGCTGGGTTAGTTCGTGGATAACAATCCGTTGGGATGTCGAGCTGCGGTCGGATGTCTCAATGCATATTAAACACTCGAGCGGTGTAGTTAGTTCAGCCAGCAATCTGAAATTGTAGGAAAGAAACAATGAATTATTCAATCATTTTTCCTATTTCATGGCTCTTACTTGATTGTTGTACAAAATATGGTGGGTTGATCTTGACTGCAGAGTAAAATAGGAATCAGATCCTGATGTAAATAATTGAATATGAAATTATTTCCTGGCAAATTTTGTGATAGTTTAGAAAATGTAAATTATACCTTATTGAGGACGTCAAAAAAACCGATAGCGCGTCGAAGTGGACGAATATTGGGTTCCTCGCAATTCAGTTTGCTGTTTAGTTCTTTCAGATTATCTATAATGGGGAAAAAAAATTAATTATACAGAATAAAGTAATTTAAGCGAATAAGTCGATATTTGACTCACTCAAACATTCAGGGTCCATGCAGTACTTGTTGTTGTGAAAAGTTCCCAGCGGGATGAGGGACAAACACGGGACGTCGACTCCACTTAACTTGATCCACTGCTCCATGTTGAATTACCAATACTGATGCCAGTAAATCTGAAGATGATTACTTCAATTGCTGGAGATAACAATGAAACCAGCGTAATTGGTAGACGAGGCTTTCTGAATCAATACAACAGGACGCGTGTAAATAATTAACAGAGTTACTTACATTTCGTTTTCTAATAATGATTTGATTATACTTACAGTTTTTCTTCCGTTTCCTGACACTATCAATTTCCTGCAGCACTGAAGATCGTCAATTGAGATCTCGTATCAAAATGACAAGCAGGTGGCTTGACTTGCCTTCTATAAGGGAAACTGTGCCGCTTCTTAGTTTGAAGGCGAGGGCCAAGAAAGATCACTAGCACGCATGTCTGTGACTTGCTTCCTGCGTTTAGCTGTATTACGACGGACCGAGAGCTACGGAACCACTGCCGAAAGAAAGGCAGGCGGATAAGTTCTTTGCCCTCTCCTGACGGAAACCACCATCTTTGATCAGATTTTATGGCATGCAAGACCGGAAGTAAGCCAACATCTTCATATTTTTCTCCGACTGTGCACGTAGTGTGTGATACTTTTCTACGTTCACACAATTTCGCGATTTGTCTTCAGTTAAATCCGTCTTCTTTCTCACGCATGCTGAGTTGGGATTAGGATTTATGTGGACAGGAAGTGGGTTTTAAGATAAAGAATGGTAGATTTGGATACATCTTTGAAATCAAATTAAGTAATGGTATACTCAAATCTAGGGGGGGGGGGGGATTTATTAAAACTTAAATAAAGTTAACAATTTTTAAAAGTAAAGTAAATACTCAGGATCAAAACAATCTAGAAATCTTACAGAAAACCAGCAATTACACACAAGATAACTGTGATGTTGCTCTTTGTTAGTGAGTCCCCTGGCCCACTTCTTCCTTTACATTAACCACGAAATCAAATTTTTTTGTCTGGTAATGCTGACGTTTTATTTAAAATCCAAATCAATCAAAATTTTGAACATCATACCATGGTCACGTGATATTCTGGAACGTCAAAAAGTAAGGGCATTTTTCTTGGTGGGCTCTTCTTTCCTGTCTTGTGAAGCAAGTTAAACGATCCAGTACCGATCGACATGGGTATTCCCATAATGATGCATTCACTTACACCAGTAATGTCATCTTCCTGGCCGTAGTAAGATGCATCGAATAGATGATCGGCGGTCCGTTCGAACTAGAAAGTTTTTTTTTAAATTACAAACAAAACAAAGATGTATATACATTTATAATTACAAAACATCTTATCATATTTCTTACCGAAGCTAACATCAGAACTGATTCCTTCATTTTAGCCATTCCGTATCGTGTGATTCCTAAGATTTCACCACGGCAGCTCATCAGATCGGAAAGGAGGTCAATGTGGCGTCTATCAACACTGATGTCGTGGTCTTTCATCGTTTTTTCAATTTCATTGGCAATCGTTTTCCTGTATTAATGAAATAAAAGAGATAAGAAATTAGAAATTGATGAATTAAGATACAATTAAAGTTACTTTGCGGCTTCAATTCCCAAAGTACTGAAGACTTCTTGAATATTATTCGACTTAGTTGAGGTCCCTTTGACACCGTAGGTAGCCATTACTCCTCTCATGCTGTCACCTTCAACACGAAGGGAATATTTTGGCGGCATTTTTTTATCGTCAATTTTGACGACAATTCCAGCCCGGCTAACAGTCGGCAAACCCTAAAAAAGAAAAATGAGTGTCACGATATACTGAAGAAATTATACCGCGCACCTTGATGACGACTTTCGGCAACTGTGCCTTGAGGTATAGCATAACATGATACATCGACGATTTCGCTGATGCTTTAGGTTTGACAATAATGAGGCTTTCGCTGATAACTTCAACAGAATCCGGTTTCAGTTTAAGTTTACCAGTGCAAAGGCTGAAAAACAAATAAAAACGTGTTACACACAAAATGATTGAAAATCTTAGAAATATTTATACCTCCATCGAATCGAATGGGCGTCCACTTCTAATTGAAGCCGTCGGATTTTATTCATATCCAACTTTATTAACAAGAAGCAACGATCATGCAAATAGACTTCTTCGAAATATTCCGTTATCTAGAAATACAAATACAAAAGTTTAGAACAACAATTAAAAAAACCCAGAATTATCCATTTTTACTTCTTCAAGCATAGTCTTTTCAATCCTTTTCTTCACTCGTCGAGCATATTCAAAGTCGTAATCTTTCAAAAGCTGAGTTTCAATAACGGGTGTACTGATAGTCTTTGAAGCGTTAATGATTTCCTTAATCCTAAAATGATTTCGATTCCGGAAGAACCAAAAAAGTAGCCTATTTACTTTTAATAATTCTAGAAAATGGACTAAAAAGCATATACCTTGGAACTCCCTGTGTGATGTTCATTGAATCAACACCAGCAAAATGAAACGTTTTGGGTGTCATTTGAGTTCCCGGTTCTCCAATACTTTGCGCGCAGAGAGCTCCAACGGCGGTTCCTGAAAACAAGTTTCAGTTAGCTGTTTTCAAATAAAATACAAAAATCTCAAGTTGGAACCTGGCTCAATTTTGGCGCGTTCGTATTTGTTCTTGGAGAAGTGGCAGAATTCCACCAATTGACCAAAAGTTATTCGCTCAAGGTGCATTTCGACTGTGAGTAAAGGTCGACCTCCCATTTTGTATTTCTGTCGCACCGTTTCGATTCGTTTTGCTTGGCTCTCCACAAAGATTCTTTGAAAGACGTTAAAACCATAAGCTATATGATAGGCATAATGCAATATAAAGTTACCTGAGTTCATGTTGGAAGTCTTCTCCAAGTTTTGTGAATGGTTCCGTCTCCATAAGAGTGTTGAATTCTCCTCGCAGATCATGATGATCTAAAGGTTCTTCATCCGGAAAAGGGCAAGTAGCTTTGATGTGGTCTAGAGCTCGCTGAAGATCAACAGGGCGATCCTTGACTTCCATGTACGTAGGATCCAGTCCATCACCTCCATAAACGAATTGAATTATGTCTCCTGTTGAGTTCCTGACGGTCGAATCGTATTGGCAGCAAAGATCTTCCAATGATTTTACCAAACGACGTTGCATGTAGCTTTAAAAAAAGAAAACATTTGAAAACATTCACAGAATAATTCAGTTACAAAGTTGCAAGTCCTACCCAGTTTCAGCAGTCTTTACAGCTGTATCCACCAATCCTTCACGTCCACCCATTGTGTGAAAGAAAAATTCGGTGGGAGTAAGTCCGGAATAAAAACTATTTGAAACAAATCCTTTGGCAGCTGGGATTTTCGAGTGCCTCTTAAAGTGAGGTAAACTACGATCTTCGAAACCATTGGGCACTCGTTTGCCGTTTAAAACTTGTTGTCCTACGCAAGCAATCATTTGAGAAATATTACTGTAGGATCCTTTTGACCCACTCTTAGACATGACCAAAGGGCTATTGCTTGGATGCAGCTCCTTTTTGCAAATTTCTCCAGCCTGGTCACGAATTTCAGAAAGTTCTGTGTCCAAGTAATGGCAAAATAAGCACATAAAAAAATCAGTTATTCTACACAAGGATAAGGTAATTTAATAATAAACCTGTTTTAACTTTGGATTCCAATGTTTCGTCTTCATTTTGACCTGGATTGCATTTCAGCTGACCTATGGTCAGTAAACGAATATATTCATCGCATTTAGAAAAACCAGTATCCAAAAGTTTTTGTTTCTCCTTCAGCAAAGTTTTACCTGAAAAAATTAATGAAATGTTTAATCAAACCGTTTTTCATGGAATCAATTTAAAAAATGATTACCAGGTGTAACATCACCAATTCCGATTGAGAATCCTCGGTTCATCATAAAGTAAGAAGCTACTCGGCAAAGTTTCCACATGGCCTTGATAGCGCAATCCTCTCCATAGTTGCGAAGAAGGACGTAGAAAATGTTGGATTTAGAGCCAGATCCAATGGTAGATTTGTCGACGTTTCCTGCTAAAACCTCAGAATTCCGGACCAACAAAAACCCGTCGTTGACACACAACTCTTCGCCCTTCTTTGAATAGTCCTTTCCCCTAGTTCTCAAGTTAACTTTAATTGGATCGCTAGGATTAGGCCGAAGAATCAAACTGAAGATCTGCTTCCCAGACCACAGAGCTGCGGGTTTTTGTATACACGGAGGTGGAAGTTTGATGACCATGTTAACCTCATTATCTTTGGAAACATAAAAATTTAGTTCAATTAAGTTAAGCAGAATAAACGGAAAGAAATTCGAAAAAAAAAAAATACCTGCGAGCATGGACGCTACCATTTGACAGGTTTTGGCCCGATCAAAAAAAGCATCCTTTAAAGTCAGCAAGTATGCTCCAGTTATGAAATCCTATGAAATTACACAGATTATGACGATCAAATTTACAACTTTGATTGACGAAATGATTACCTGAATGGCTGCTATCAATAATTCGCCGTTACGCGGAGTCACCAAATTAGATTTACTTCCCATAAGGACTAAAGCTTCCGCTCGAGCTTCTTCCGTCTGAGGAAGATGAATGTTCATCTCGTCGCCGTCAAAATCTGCATTATAGGGCGTGCATACGCATTCATTGAAGCGGAATGTGCGATGCGGTACAATCTTGGCTCGGTGACCCATAATGGAGAGTTTATGCAACGAAGGTTGCCGGTTGAACAAAACAATATCTTCATCTATCATATGTCTCTCAATCAAGTCCCCATGCTGACAGAAAATATGGTTAGTCATTAAACGTTGCATGTAAATAAAACAATAATTTACCTTGAGATTTCGAGCTAGGCTTTCGCGATTACCATACTTAAGAAATTTTCTCCATTTCGAACCTTTTTCCTGCAGAAAATTGGCACCAGGATGGATGTCTGCTCCGTTCCTTACTAATTTTTTCATGAACTCAATATTGGCTTCGTTTACACGAGTAGGGAAAGTCAGAATCTTTGCAACCAATTCCGGTACGCCAACTTGATCAATGCGCAAATTCGGGTCAGGCGAAATGACTGATCTAGCTGTGAAGTCGACCCGTTTCCCGGAAAGATTTCCGCGAAATCGTCCTTGTTTTCCTTTTAGCCGTTGAATAATACCACGAGATGATTCTTTGGGCTTCATATTCAATGGTAATGATAATTGACTGTTAACATAGAGTGCACAATGTAACTGCAATAAGTCCCAGTCTTCTAGAAGAATTTGGCTTTTCAAGTTTGAGATCCCGTGTTTGGATATTTCAGCATTCATGGAGATAATGTGTGTCAGTTTAATTGTTAAGTCATCCTCAGTTGTCCCCGACTTCAAATCATTCACTACAGTAGGCCGAATGCAAACGGGAGGGACTGGCACACGGGTGAGAATCATGTCCTTAGGATGCCCATGTAGAGGATTCATCAACAAAAATTGGATGTCATCATCTGGAATTCTCTCAAGTAGGTGTAGAATGTTTAGTGGGTTCAGCATATTGACCAAGCCATCTGACAACATTGATGCAATTTCTTTGTTTAACTGCACAGCATTATCATAGGCAACCAATTCTGCTGTGATGATGGGGGAATTTTTCTTGACGCTTCTAAATTTCTCATGGGAAATCTTCAACACACCACACTTTTTCACCACACCATTTAGGTCATTGCAATGAGGGCAGCATTTAACTTTTTTGCATATATCTTGAATTTGCTTTCTTAATGTTTTCTTAGTAAGATAAGGTAAATTTGGACTACTTAACTTAGCTCGAAAAATGTTTCTCATCTTGTCATTTAGCAGCACATGAGAACATGTTTTGCAAATCGTTTGCAAGATAGTTATTACAGCCTTGAAATATCCAACATGGAAAACTGGGAGTTCCAAATCAATATAACCAAAGTGGCCAACACATTCATTCAGCCCTTTGCCACAAGTGTCACAAAGTGCATCCTTAAGATTGATCCCCTATAATAAAAACATCTTAAAATCTCTCTTATTTCTCTATTAGCTGCTACAAACAATCATTTACCATTTTTCTGTCAAGCACCCCATACTGCATGGGTGTTTTCGAAGAGTCTGGAATGTACAGTTGCTTGGCTACTACTTGAGTGTGGGCTTGCTGTTGAATCTGCTGTGGGCTTTCAATTCCAAAGGTGACTTTAACTCTGTAAACGCAAGTTTACATTTTAGATTTGTTTTTTTACCTTAACGTATTCAAGGAAAATTATACTTACATTTTTCTTATCGCATCAGTTTCCCTATATTGTTCTTTGACCATTTTTGGTTTCCTACAGGAATCGAAGATTTGACCGATTTGACTTTGTAATTTGAAATAATGGGATCATCAAATTACGTGTGACCTTCAATCCAAAAAGAATATTGTTCTTAAACTCAATACTATTCTCTACAATTCGAGCACGATCATCAGTTTCACCAAGCTATTAGCAGTCTGTGATTTTAGATTCGACCGTTTATAAGCGCGAAACCGAACAAGCTTCTCGAAGCGGAAACAAAGGCGTTGCCAAATGTAAAAGATGATAGACATTGCCAAATAAAATGAATCAAATGAAAAACATTTTTTTTTATTTTTATTTCGATTCGATTAATTTCTCGATTCGAATTTTACCCTTAATTTAAAAAAAATGGTTTTTAGTGGTAATATTTTCACTTCTGTAGCAATAATAAATGACCTCTTAAAGTAAATGGACTGAACCCAGAGATAAACTGAATCGAGTTTCGCTTCAAAATTAAATCAAAATAAAAAAAAATTCAAATTTAAAATCAAAATTACTCATGGGAGGGACAAAGCCTACCATTTCTCTTAAGTAGAACGCTGAATGTCGTTTCTAAATTATTAAGATGCGATGATACACTGATACCACACCTTGTCGACTTGACTGGACAACACAAACCGAAGAGTGCGTCGATTTGCCCCCGAAGCCCATGACGTAGATTGTGCCTCTACATGAAGTCAATTAATCACGACTTACCAAGAAGGGAATTTATCCAAAGTCCAGATATTCGTTGATGTACAGTTTGTACACCTTCCGCATGCTTCGGCCCATCACTACTTGAAACTCTATTAATACTGGACAGTGGACACATCACAATTTCACAATTCTTTCTAAAATTGTTAATAAATCACGTTAAACACAGAAATAGAGACCGGAGAACTTGTTGGCTGCGTCCTTGCTCCTTGTCTAGAAGACAAACTGATATAAAATGAGGTAGGAGTCTGATTCAACATTGGTGATGCAAAAGTAGAAAAAAGGATCGTCCTTATTGCCAAAGGTGTAACAGAAATATCCACCCCCCTACACACACCAATCAGCATAGGTGATGCAATGAACAAATAAAGAGTCGTCCTTGCTGAACGTGCAACTATATAATATCCACCCCTTCCATCCCCGCCAACTGAATAATAATATCGTAATTGCCAACGATTTCCAAATACATTCCTTTTCGGTCTGCGGTACGACAAAGAGTTTCCAACTGTATATCGGTGTATCCTTCATTTGTTTTATTTTGACATTTTCCTTTCCACATAAACGATACAGTTTCGTACCAGATCGACGACTGCAATTTTATTTTGTAAAGAAAATGTCTCCATCACACAACACAAACAAAATACACTCCAATAAAGAAAAGATGGGGGGGGGGGGGGGGGAATGAAAGAAGAAGAGAAATAAAGTCAGGGCCAAAGAATTATTTTTCTTGATCAAATATTTTGAGAAACTTTCATTTTCCGATTCCGCTTAATTTCCTTGAATTGGAGTTGAGGGATTGCTCGATCCAGCTGTCTGGGTCATCGTAATTGGGATGACTCGTTCTTTGGAACCTGCAATGTACACAAATAATGATTGGCACAAGTTAAATTGATCAAGTACAAATTGATTAAACCTTCGAGCATCATTTTTGGAGCCATGATGGTCAAAATTCCTTCCGGCGACATAGTGGACGTCACCGATTCCGGATTCACTCCTTGTGGAATAGTAACACGGCGACGAAATCTTCACGAGAAAATAAAGAAAATGCTTGAAATCAATCAGACCAAACATTTTGATAATAAACTTACTCCCGCGATACATGACTAAATTGGTCCTTGCGCTCTTCGTGCTTGGCTAAATAAAATATATTTTTCAATTAACAAAACAAAATGTTGTGTCATAACAGTGGGGAAATCAGACTTACCATGGACAATGATGTTATTGTCGGTCGTCTTCACTGAGATTTCGCTTGGTTCGAAATGCGAAACATCGACCATCACCTTGAATTTGAGACCATGAAACGCAAATGAATTTACAACGACGCAAACATTTTCAAAAAAATTTAATGCTAAATTACCTGAAATGATTTGTCGTCTTCCTTGACGCTGGAGATCAGTTTTCCGAGTTCTCGATCCATCCGACGCATATTTCTCCTCATCGACCGCGGGACAACGTTGAATCGATTGAAGAAAGGATCGATTGTACGGAGCGGCTCGAACGGAGTGAGCGATGAAGTGAACGGATCGAATGGATCCATCATCGTATCGAAGTCGGTGTAAGGTAAGAGAGACATGTTCTGAGAAATACAAATAATTAAAATCAATGCAAAGCGTTAATCATACAATCAAAACAATAACAATACTTACAATTATAAAAGTTGGGAGATGAAAAATAGTAGATCAGTCACCAACAGCGAGCAGCTCTGCAATACTTTCGTCGAGTTGAATTCACACTTAATATAGTTAGCGGCATATGACGAAATGCCAACGTTAAGTAGGTCTAGAATTTTCTTTTGTTCTTCCAAGAAACGGGTAGACCAGGTACCCCATAAACAATTCCTGTAAAAAATCGTTGTTTTTAACTACTTCGATTATCATTTATCAATAATATTGCCTTAATTAAATTTTAGCGAATATTTCTTTTCAATAATAAACTTTTTAGATTTTTAGTTCATTTAAAAAAGTAATTTAGCGCTAATTTGCATTAAAAAATCACAAGTCTAACGTAGCTTGCCTGGTATTAACGGCTATTAGTGAGAGTCAGTTTACCCTGAAATCAACGTTTGTTTTCCGGCTGGACAGGCAATCTTCTTGGAATTGATATCTTGCTATAAAAGCACTTGCACAAATCGCTAGTGTCGTCAGTCGAGAAATTCGCGTTGTCACTGCTGAGCGTTCGTCTCTGATTTCTCTAAACTTCTTTATTTTGCTATTTTAATTATGGCTCTTTGGAATTTCGATCCTTTTTTCGACTTTGGCATGGGTTTTCCTAGAGATCCTTGGGGTCTTTATCGAATGGATCCATTGATTCGTTGGGCGGAATCGTCTATCCCTTCGCTGTTGTCGATTGATCTCCCGACAACGCCCTCCAAGAGACGTCAACCCATTAGAGAAGTCCTCAGCGACCAGGAAAAGTATCAGGTAAATTCATTCAATTTCGTACCAAAATTTAATTCAATTTAATTGAAGAGTAATTGTAATAGCCATTTTGTATTAGGTGACTCTTCACCTTGGAGATTTCAAGTCCGACGAGATCCACGCCAAACTAGTCGATCGCAATCTTGTCATTTGTGCCGAACACAAGGAGAAGCCCGACGAGCACGGCCACATCTCGCGTAACATTAGACGCACTTACATTCTCCCTCGTAACGTCGATTTCGATCATCTGAGTGCCACATTTTCGGACGACGGAACGCTGGTCGTTTGCGCTCAAAAGAAGGCGATTGAAGCGGTTAGTTTTTTATTAGATTTTTAGTGTCTTTTTTTTATCAGTTCTAATAATTTTGAAATTTTGTAAAGGAAAAGGAACGCGATATCGAAGTGAAGCAGCTTCCACCTTCATCGCAGACTACCCAAAAGGAGACCGAGACGACTGAGAAGGGAAATGTCAACATCCCCGTGAGTCGTGAGGCGGGCAAAAACTAAACACAGCAGAAGATTTGAAAAATGGATTCATTCTTTATGGAAGTCTTGCTTATATTCGTCGAAGCTTATAATGTGATTTTGTATTGGGTGATTTGTAATCAAGAAATAATGTACGTATAAAGTGAAGGCTATATGTTTGTGTCATTGCGAAACCTTGTTAAAGTGGAACTTTGGAATTCAATAAAGATAAATGTCTCCGGAAAATTTTGTACCGCAATTATATTTTAAAAAAATGAAATGAAATTCGATAAAATTCTTGATCGGGAATGTTGGGTTTTATTAAAGGGCTCGACCCGGCTAACGACTACACTTGTTGTATACGACGGTACATAAACGTATACGTACAGCCGTGCTGCATGATATTTCATTTCAAACATTGCGGACAAGAATGCACAGAATTAGGAATTAAGAATTTCGTGTGTATTACAAAGAAAATGACGATAACATCCTACTGGGCTTTAAACATATACTACGAAAAATAAAGAAATAATTGCGCAGTGAACTGAAAATATTCAACCACCTTAGTCCCGTACCCACCCAGCAATTATTCCAATTAGTAACGGCACTTGTACAACTTGTTGATCTTCTGGATGTCCAACTACATATCCGAATAAAAATATTAAGTGACGTTTAGAAAATTTCATAAATTATACTATACTTGAGTAAATCCCTTTAAGTTTCCCAAATTCAATTCCCCGCTTCTGGCTATCATAGTCGGGATCGACGGATTGTTTGCCATGAACGAGCTGGGATAATGCATCACCGATTCTATTAAGTCACACACGGAAATAATATTTGTATATCAAGTTGAGCTAAATGTTAACGAAATTGAATATAAAATTACTGATGTCGTATGGAAGGCCCAAAGTGTTGACTTCGTTTGATTTGAATGGGTTAAAGAATTGGCGATTATCTGTAAAATATCGTTAGGTTAAAAATATTTCTTTAAATGCAATTAATTAGACAAAAGAAAATATACCTGGACGAATGTTGGGGTAGTTAACATTGATGTAATATTGTTGGTCGGGTCTCTGGTGTTCGTGCTGGAATCCCGTTGCGTGCATCAGTTCGTGAATGACAGACCCGGGGTAACTGCTACTGACGCAATAGTCCGGTAGACTCACATCTTGGGCACCGTTTCCGTTCATGCCAACGTAGCTCCAGCATCTGATTTTCCATAGACAAAGCCGCTTGTTATTTTTGTTTTTCTAGATGAATATATCTATTTTAATGTGATTTTTTTTTTATACCCAACATTGAGATCTCTGCGGATGTAAATGTAATTGAGCTGATTGGTCCTCGGAATGAAATTATTACACAGATTATGACGATCAAATTTACAACTTTGATTGACGAAATGATTACCTGAATGGCTGCTATCAATAATTCGCCGTTACGCGGAGTCACCAAATTAGATTTACTTCCCATAAGGACTAAAGCTTCCGCTCGAGCTTCTTCCGTCTGAGGAAGATGAATGTTCATCTCGTCGCCGTCAAAATCTGCATTATAGGGCGTGCATACGCATTCATTGAAGCGGAATGTGCGATGCGGTACAATCTTGGCTCGGTGACCCATAATGGAGAGTTTATGCAACGAAGGTTGCCGGTTGAACAAAACAATATCTTCATCTATCATATGTCTCTCAATCAAGTCCCCATGCTGACAGAAAATATGGTTAGTCATTAAACGTTGCATGTAAATAAAACAATAATTTACCTTGAGATTTCGAGCTAGGCTTTCGCGATTACCATACTTAAGAAATTTTCTCCATTTCGAACCTTTTTCCTGCAGAAAATTGGCACCAGGATGGATGTCTGCTCCGTTCCTTACTAATTTTTTCATGAACTCAATATTGGCTTCGTTTACACGAGTAGGGAAAGTCAGAATCTTTGCAACCAATTCCGGTACGCCAACTTGATCAATGCGCAAATTCGGGTCAGGCGAAATGACTGATCTAGCTGTGAAGTCGACCCGTTTCCCGGAAAGATTTCCGCGAAATCGTCCTTGTTTTCCTTTTAGCCGTTGAATAATACCACGAGATGATTCTTTGGGCTTCATATTCAATGGTAATGATAATTGACTGTTAACATAGAGTGCACAATGTAACTGCAATAAGTCCCAGTCTTCTAGAAGAATTTGGCTTTTCAAGTTTGAGATCCCGTGTTTGGATATTTCAGCATTCATGGAGATAATGTGTGTCAGTTTAATTGTTAAGTCATCCTCAGTTGTCCCCGACTTCAAATCATTCACTACAGTAGGCCGAATGCAAACGGGAGGGACTGGCACACGGGTGAGAATCATGTCCTTAGGATGCCCATGTAGAGGATTCATCAACAAAAATTGGATGTCATCATCTGGAATTCTCTCAAGTAGGTGTAGAATGTTTAGTGGGTTCAGCATATTGACCAAGCCATCTGACAACATTGATGCAATTTCTTTGTTTAACTGCACAGCATTATCATAGGCAACCAATTCTGCTGTGATGATGGGGGAATTTTTCTTGACGCTTCTAAATTTCTCATGGGAAATCTTCAACACACCACACTTTTTCACCACACCATTTAGGTCATTGCAATGAGGGCAGCATTTAACTTTTTTGCATATATCTTGAATTTGCTTTCTTAATGTTTTCTTAGTAAGATAAGGTAAATTTGGACTACTTAACTTAGCTCGAAAAATGTTTCTCATCTTGTCATTTAGCAGCACATGAGAACATGTTTTGCAAATCGTTTGCAAGATAGTTATTACAGCCTTGAAATATCCAACATGGAAAACTGGGAGTTCCAAATCAATATAACCAAAGTGGCCAACACATTCATTCAGCCCTTTGCCACAAGTGTCACAAAGTGCATCCTTAAGATTGATCCCCTATAATAAAAACATCTTAAAATCTCTCTTATTTCTCTATTAGCTGCTACAAACAATCATTTACCATTTTTCTGTCAAGCACCCCATACTGCATGGGTGTTTTCGAAGAGTCTGGAATGTACAGTTGCTTGGCTACTACTTGAGTGTGGGCTTGCTGTTGAATCTGCTGTGGGCTTTCAATTCCAAAGGTGACTTTAACTCTGTAAACGCAAGTTTACATTTTAGATTTGTTTTTTTACCTTAACGTATTCAAGGAAAATTATACTTACATTTTTCTTATCGCATCAGTTTCCCTATATTGTTCTTTGACCATTTTTGGTTTCCTACAGGAATCGAAGATTTGACCGATTTGACTTTGTAATTTGAAATAATGGGATCATCAAATTACGTGTGACCTTCAATCCAAAAAGAATATTGTTCTTAAACTCAATACTATTCTCTACAATTCGAGCACGATCATCAGTTTCACCAAGCTATTAGCAGTCTGTGATTTTAGATTCGACCGTTTATAAGCGCGAAACCGAACAAGCTTCTCGAAGCGGAAACAAAGGCGTTGCCAAATGTAAAAGATGATAGACATTGCCAAATAAAATGAATCAAATGAAAAACATTTTTTTTTATTTTTATTTCGATTCGATTAATTTCTCGATTCGAATTTTACCCTTAATTTAAAAAAAATGGTTTTTAGTGGTAATATTTTCACTTCTGTAGCAATAATAAATGACCTCTTAAAGTAAATGGACTGAACCCAGAGATAAACTGAATCGAGTTTCGCTTCAAAATTAAATCAAAATAAAAAAAAATTCAAATTTAAAATCAAAATTACTCATGGGAGGGACAAAGCCTACCATTTCTCTTAAGTAGAACGCTGAATGTCGTTTCTAAATTATTAAGATGCGATGATACACTGATACCACACCTTGTCGACTTGACTGGACAACACAAACCGAAGAGTGCGTCGATTTGCCCCCGAAGCCCATGACGTAGATTGTGCCTCTACATGAAGTCAATTAATCACGACTTACCAAGAAGGGAATTTATCCAAAGTCCAGATATTCGTTGATGTACAGTTTGTACACCTTCCGCATGCTTCGGCCCATCACTACTTGAAACTCTATTAATACTGGACAGTGGACACATCACAATTTCACAATTCTTTCTAAAATTGTTAATAAATCACGTTAAACACAGAAATAGAGACCGGAGAACTTGTTGGCTGCGTCCTTGCTCCTTGTCTAGAAGACAAACTGATATAAAATGAGGTAGGAGTCTGATTCAACATTGGTGATGCAAAAGTAGAAAAAAGGATCGTCCTTATTGCCAAAGGTGTAACAGAAATATCCACCCCCCTACACACACCAATCAGCATAGGTGATGCAATGAACAAATAAAGAGTCGTCCTTGCTGAACGTGCAACTATATAATATCCACCCCTTCCATCCCCGCCAACTGAATAATAATATCGTAATTGCCAACGATTTCCAAATACATTCCTTTTCGGTCTGCGGTACGACAAAGAGTTTCCAACTGTATATCGGTGTATCCTTCATTTGTTTTATTTTGACATTTTCCTTTCCACATAAACGATACAGTTTCGTACCAGATCGACGACTGCAATTTTATTTTGTAAAGAAAATGTCTCCATCACACAACACAAACAAAATACACTCCAATAAAGAAAAGATGGGGGGGGGGGGAATGAAAGAAGAAGAGAAATAAAGTCAGGGCCAAAGAATTATTTTTCTTGATCAAATATTTTGAGAAACTTTCATTTTCCGATTCCGCTTAATTTCCTTGAATTGGAGTTGAGGGATTGCTCGATCCAGCTGTCTGGGTCATCGTAATTGGGATGACTCGTTCTTTGGAACCTGCAATGTACACAAATAATGATTGGCACAAGTTAAATTGATCAAGTACAAATTGATTAAACCTTCGAGCATCATTTTTGGAGCCATGATGGTCAAAATTCCTTCCGGCGACATAGTGGACGTCACCGATTCCGGATTCACTCCTTGTGGAATAGTAACACGGCGACGAAATCTTCACGAGAAAATAAAGAAAATGCTTGAAATCAATCAGACCAAACATTTTGATAATAAACTTACTCCCGCGATACATGACTAAATTGGTCCTTGCGCTCTTCGTGCTTGGCTAAATAAAATATATTTTTCAATTAACAAAACAAAATGTTGTGTCATAACAGTGGGGAAATCAGACTTACCATGGACAATGATGTTATTGTCGGTCGTCTTCACTGAGATTTCGCTTGGTTCGAAATGCGAAACATCGACCATCACCTTGAATTTGAGACCATGAAACGCAAATGAATTTACAACGACGCAAACATTTTCAAAAAAATTTAATGCTAAATTACCTGAAATGATTTGTCGTCTTCCTTGACGCTGGAGATCAGTTTTCCGAGTTCTCGATCCATCCGACGCATATTTCTCCTCATCGACCGCGGGACAACGTTGAATCGATTGAAGAAAGGATCGATTGTACGGAGCGGCTCGAACGGAGTGAGCGATGAAGTGAACGGATCGAATGGATCCATCATCGTATCGAAGTCGGTGTAAGGTAAGAGAGACATGTTCTGAGAAATACAAATAATTAAAATCAATGCAAAGCGTTAATCATACAATCAAAACAATAACAATACTTACAATTATAAAAGTTGGGAGATGAAAAATAGTAGATCAGTCACCAACAGCGAGCAGCTCTGCAATACTTTCGTCGAGTTGAATTCACACTTAATATAGTTAGCGGCATATGACGAAATGCCAACGTTAAGTAGGTCTAGAATTTTCTTTTGTTCTTCCAAGAAACGGGTAGACCAGGTACCCCATAAACAATTCCTGTAAAAAATCGTTGTTTTTAACTACTTCGATTATCATTTATCAATAATATTGCCTTAATTAAATTTTAGCGAATATTTCTTTTCAATAATAAACTTTTTAGATTTTTAGTTCATTTAAAAAAGTAATTTAGCGCTAATTTGCATTAAAAAATCACAAGTCTAACGTAGCTTGCCTGGTATTAACGGCTATTAGTGAGAGTCAGTTTACCCTGAAATCAACGTTTGTTTTCCGGCTGGACAGGCAATCTTCTTGGAATTGATATCTTGCTATAAAAGCACTTGCACAAATCGCTAGTGTCGTCAGTCGAGAAATTCGCGTTGTCACTGCTGAGCGTTCGTCTCTGATTTCTCTAAACTTCTTTATTTTGCTATTTTAATTATGGCTCTTTGGAATTTCGATCCTTTTTTCGACTTTGGCATGGGTTTTCCTAGAGATCCTTGGGGTCTTTATCGAATGGATCCATTGATTCGTTGGGCGGAATCGTCTATCCCTTCGCTGTTGTCGATTGATCTCCCGACAACGCCCTCCAAGAGACGTCAACCCATTAGAGAAGTCCTCAGCGACCAGGAAAAGTATCAGGTAAATTCATTCAATTTCGTACCAAAATTTAATTCAATTTAATTGAAGAGTAATTGTAATAGCCATTTTGTATTAGGTGACTCTTCACCTTGGAGATTTCAAGTCCGACGAGATCCACGCCAAACTAGTCGATCGCAATCTTGTCATTTGTGCCGAACACAAGGAGAAGCCCGACGAGCACGGCCACATCTCGCGTAACATTAGACGCACTTACATTCTCCCTCGTAACGTCGATTTCGATCATCTGAGTGCCACATTTTCGGACGACGGAACGCTGGTCGTTTGCGCTCAAAAGAAGGCGATTGAAGCGGTTAGTTTTTTATTAGATTTTTAGTGTCTTTTTTTTATCAGTTCTAATAATTTTGAAATTTTGTAAAGGAAAAGGAACGCGATATCGAAGTGAAGCAGCTTCCACCTTCATCGCAGACTACCCAAAAGGAGACCGAGACGACTGAGAAGGGAAATGTCAACATCCCCGTGAGTCGTGAGGCGGGCAAAAACTAAACACAGCAGAAGATTTGAAAAATGGATTCATTCTTTATGGAAGTCTTGCTTATATTCGTCGAAGCTTATAATGTGATTTTGTATTGGGTTATTTGTAATCAAGAAATAATGTACGTATAAAGTGAAGGCTATATGTTTGTGTCATTGCGAAACCTTGTTAAAGTGGAACTTTGGAATTCAATAAAGATAAATGTCTCCGGAAAATTTTGTACCGCAATTATATTTTAAAAAAATGAAATGAAATTCGATAAAATTCTTGATCGGGAATGTTGGGTTTTATTAAAGGGCTCGACCCGGCTAACGACTACACTTGTTGTATACGACGGTACATAAACGTATACGTACAGCCGTGCTGCATGATATTTCATTTCAAACATTGCGGACAAGAATGCACAGAATTAGGAATTAAGAATTTCGTGTGTATTACAAAGAAAATGACGATAACATCCTACTGGGCTTTAAACATATACTACGAAAAATAAAGAAATAATTGCGCAGTGAACTGAAAATATTCAACCACCTTAGTCCCGTACCCACCCAGCAATTATTCCAATTAGTAACGGCACTTGTACAACTTGTTGATCTTCTGGATGTCCAACTACATATCCGAATAAAAATATTAAGTGACGTTTAGAAAATTTCATAAATTATACTATACTTGAGTAAATCCCTTTAAGTTTCCCAAATTCAATTCCCCGCTTCTGGCTATCATAGTCGGGATCGACGGATTGTTTGCCATGAACGAGCTGGGATAATGCATCACCGATTCTATTAAGTCACACACGGAAATAATATTTGTATATCAAGTTGAGCTAAATGTTAACGAAATTGAATATAAAATTACTGATGTCGTATGGAAGGCCCAAAGTGTTGACTTCGTTTGATTTGAATGGGTTAAAGAATTGGCGATTATCTGTAAAATATCGTTAGGTTAAAAATATTTCTTTAAATGCAATTAATTAGACAAAAGAAAATATACCTGGACGAATGTTGGGGTAGTTAACATTGATGTAATATTGTTGGTCGGGTCTCTGGTGTTCGTGCTGGAATCCCGTTGCGTGCATCAGTTCGTGAATGACAGACCCGGGGTAACTGCTACTGACGCAATAGTCCGGTAGACTCACATCTTGGGCACCGTTTCCGTTCATGCCAACGTAGCTCCAGCATCTGATTTTCCATAGACAAAGCCGCTTGTTATTTTTGTTTTTCTAGATGAATATATCTATTTTAATGTGATTTTTTTTTATACCCAACATTGAGATCTCTGCGGATGTAAATGTAATTGAGCTGATTGGTCCTCGGAATGAAACGGATGCAAGTTTTGGAGTGATACTCATTCATAGCGTATCCGATGACTCTCCGTTGGTCGGATGCTATTTTCAGTTAAAGTAGGAAGCAAATTGTTGAAAAATTAATAAGTAAATAACGATAATTCTTAATTATTATTTATCGACGTACAGTAACTCGCTGAAATGACGTAAGGGATTTGGGCATTGGGCCAAAGACTGTTGGGATCAATGACAGCATTTTTGTCTCCTGACAGAGACATTATGTCACCACCTGACAACTGAATTACAAGCTCCTCGGGGATTTTGTTGTCCGAACCCGATCCTGAAGCTATTAAACAACATTTATGTAAGGCAATTGAAAAACGAAAAATAATTTATTGTGTAATTTACGTACCTCCACTAATTCTGTAAAATGAAATATTGCCGTTGAGTTCTTCTTCGGTAAGCGGCAATCCAATTTCGGATTCTTCTGTCGGACCACTCGGCAGAGTGTGATTTGGAACAGACGA
Source organism: Daphnia galeata (assembly GCA_030770115.1). Lineage (NCBI taxonomy): Eukaryota > Metazoa > Arthropoda > Branchiopoda > Diplostraca > Daphniidae > Daphnia > Daphnia galeata. The sequence goes on from CM061114.1 coordinate 3,210,465, forward strand.
ACGGATATCATCTACTCCGTCCGAAGTCAAAATGACGGGCGAAGATGTTACTCCGAGCCAGCCGCAGGCCACGTAAATCACCATAATAGTGATCAATAAAGGTCGTTGGGATATCATTATCTAATAACTAAAAGACAGAAAATCAGTTGAAATTTGTAAAATTAATTAAACTTAATTAAAATTGAATTAGACTTACTTATAATTGGAAGTAGAAGACACTTGTAGTTAGTCAGATGACTGTTAATAACTGTTTGTTTCTTACTGCTGCAAGTTGCGTCCTTATATAGGTCCAAGGACTTCTGGGCTCTGTTGAAATGTGCTGAACGGAAGCAATATAAATCGATGGACGTGCTTTATGAACATCTATAACATACGTGTCAAATTTCATAGCTCACAGTTACCTTCAATATTGACAAGAGTATCTTGACTTGAATTTCTCGTCGAAACTATACTTGGTGTAAACATTGGTTGTAGCCTCATCAATCTACTAATTGCACCGGAAATGCGATGCGACACCTCAACTTGTCAAAGATACTGTAAGCGCACGAAATTCGATATCCTGTCGTTATTTAGACAACACCAACTGTGTTGTCCGTGGTCAGTAACATTTAACAACAGGTTGACGACCCTGTAAGTGACCTATATCTCTTTACATCTTATTAATTATTGTATACATCTATAACAGAGAAGAATTTTTAAACCTTATACTATGCAGTTCTATTTTACAACTGGATTTTAAATAGTTTGTCATACTGTGTTGTAAAGCGGATACTTTGATGCAGCGAAAACATTTCATAATTTGATTTAACTGTATTTTACCTCGATCCATTCAAATCAATTAAGACTTATAGTGGGTTACATACTTACATAATTCGATATAACGTTCTATGCGGAATATGGCGATGCAATATGCATATTTCGTTTGATTAAATATGAATGCTTTGAAAATGTAAAACAATCGTTGAACAAATGGAAAGCAAAAAAACGAAAAAGCATTATGAAGATAAGATTTCCTTTCATAACAATTGACGGTCGAAATTGGGGAAATTAACGTGTTACTTTGCGGGATAGAAATATCCGTGAAGACATTTAGGTACGGGGCTAGGAGTGTGAAATTCTGTTCGACCTATCTCCGTGAAAGTTACCGCATCGAGCACTAGAAGGCCGGTTCGCTTTTCGTTGTTTCCGCCAAAGATCAACGACGACAACAACACACCGTCATCTTCCGACTACAAATTTCACCAATGGAATTATTAACAAATAATTAATCAGCCGTCATCATAAATTAAATTTATACCTTGCCATCTGGATGTGGGACAAATACTGGTTCCGAAGCGTAGACGTTTTTCTCGGCTGTAAATTATATTGTATTTTTTATAGAGATAATCATTTGGTAAATATATTTATTGACGACTCACCCCAAGTCCAGCAATTCTTCTCTATGGTATCGACTTTTATGAGCTTTGAAATGATTTCAAAAATAATGGAATAATTATTAGTAAAGAAAATTGCGGAAAATTGCAATTAATTTAAAAGCTTGTCTTACAGTTCCTGGATTTTCTGCATCGACGTCGGATGAAATGGCATAAAAATAACGGTACGGTTTCCCTATTGAAATAAAAACGAGTTATCATTTAAATTTTCACTTTCATTAAGTTAAATTAATATACCATTGTAAACGTTGTAATTAATCTGGGGCGTTTCACAGCCCAATTGGCAAAGTTCGTCCGGTTTGATGTACACAGAAGAGCCACCGTCAATCCAATGGGCCTCAGATAATGAATTAGAATAGGAATTTAAATTTCCTTTCTTTCCTTGCTCGGGATTTAAAGGCATAACGAAGCGTTTCGGTCTACCCCTGAAGAGTGAAGCATAATTGGGATCGCTTTGTGCATTCTGTAAGGAAATATTCAACATTTATTAGCATTCCATTTTAAGTTATTCAACTCTCAATACATTTTACCTCTAAAGCTTCGATGTACATGCAGTCCAACATTTTGGCATTGGCGTAGCAGCAAATGTCGACAATCAGGTGACCATCAGCTTCGAACGCGTTGATTGTGTGCAAAAAGAAGAAGGCTTCCGTCACGTACTGCACCGATACTTCCGCACCAGTTTTGCGGGAAATCAAGCGGATTCTCGTTTTCTGTGTTAAGATGTAATTGATGTGATCAAGTAATTTTTCACTTTTACAGGGGTTACTTTTCATTTGTTGTACCTTGTTAGGACGCCATTTCAGCGAATTCACTAGAGGTTTGCCTGACAGGAAACTACTGAAAACAGTTTTGAAAGACACATTCAAAGGCTGTTCGATCAAAATAAAGTAGGAATCTGTGATGGAGAAGCTGTGCATGTAGCTGGGCTCTTTGAGCGAGCGGGACGAAACAGTTGCCACGACACGAGCTCTTTCAGTTGCGTTGGATTCTTTATCGTCTGAAGGTGGAGGATAATGAATAATGACGTAACTCGGTCCTTTGGCTCCGATTTTTTGACCGAGTTGATAAGCTTCCCCGCTCTCCGTGATGTGCGGATGAGATGATTGATTGAAGACATTCAGCGTTTCGTGGATGCTTTCCTGTAGGTATCAAACCAGGATTCATTACAATACCATCTATTAAATTACTGGTATATTATGTCAGACTTACTCGTCTTGTGGTTTCTAGCGTGACAGGATCGATACGATGGATAAAAGGCGTCTCGGCGAATGCATAGAGGTCCTTACCCAATGGATAAATACTAATCATGGCGTTGTCTGAAACAACTTGATCCAAAACGAACAGCGAGCTAATCCTGATATCAATAAGCGCCAATGTTAAATGCTAACCAGCAGGAATATTTAAAAGAGAAATGAATTGTTTCATATTTACTTGTGAAATATGGTTTTGCACGGATCGGGAGCTGCAGGAGTAGTGAATTCCGGGACTAACAACTGACCGGCAGCAGTGTTAAGCACGTAAGACGTTGAGTTGACATAGCGAGACTGATAGGTAACTTTCCCATTGCGAACGTTAAATCTGCGTAAGGTGTAATAAACGTTTTAAAAATCAGGATGAAAGTTGTAAAAAGTAAAATTTGTACTTATGCAGAAGCCCGGCAGCATCGAAAAGATGGTTGACTCTTTGACGACCATAGTCCTGTTTTCCAGGCCCATTTCTGTACAAGCTCCCTATTTATAGACGACGAAGTGACTTAATTGGTCAGTAAAATTGCTTCAGAATAAAAATAACAATAATTTAAATTACCATTGACCCATGTAGGAATGGCTCCAGTAGCGATGCCTTCGAGTGGATTGAGAATTTCTACTTCGCAGGTGCGTAGCCAAATGTTCAAATCACAATTAGGATACTTCGGAGAAGTTGGTGGATTGGTTTTTCAAGTCAATCAATTTCTTGCTACTGTCCGTTGAGTCTGGGATGTCGGCGTCCTCCTTTGAGTCTTTGATGAGAGTTGCTCCGGTGATGGAATTCTTCTTGTGTTCTGCGATCGACCAAAAATGAAAGTTTTCACAAACATCTTTTATCGTGCCTTGAAACAAACTCGTATTTTTAGTTGCAGTTAGTCCTTCCATTTTCGGTTAAGTTTCAGCTGGAACGGTCGGTGCCGATGTGATGACATTCCACTAGATAGACAGCAGCTTTTATACCGTCCTCGTCCTTCTGGATGAGCTCATGGAAAGAATTTGAGTCTTGTTTTTCAATTTGTATGCTATAAACACGTGACAATCGTGAACCGAACTAGGCGGAAACAATACTTGATCGATTCCTGGTAAATTGAAATCAAGGTCAGCTTATTCTTGGAGCTTCTCACGTAGTGCGGTCATCCTGTCTCTGTTAAAACGTGATCTTGAAGAGCGTGCACGTCGTCGGCCATTCGATCCTGATACCTATTAAAACAGAGAAAACGGTCACTTCCCAGTCTCCGTTAAATTGCACGTCGGAAATCACATGAAGCTAACCGTCGACTGTTTGTTTTAAGCTCCGGTTACATTGGTGATCACGTGTTTAAAAAGTTGCATCCTCTGAACATCGTGGTGGATGAAAAGTTATGATCTAATATAGTTAAACGATTGATTGTCACCGAAAGGTTTGTAAATTCACCATGAAAGAATCGAGGAAAGAATAACTGCCAACTGCTGCTCATCAAACAGGCTCGCGAAATTTAATACGACAGCTATCTAATCATTATTAAAATATTATCTAATAATTAAGAAAATGGAAATCAAAAAATAAATTCTGTTTGAAATTTTGAAGAGAAAAAGTTTATCGTTGGGTTTGCAATCATCAACAAGATTGTCCTTTTGCCGAAGACGAACCTCTATACTGTCGTGAGTCCCGCCAACTATAAAACAGACAAAATCAAATAGAAAACCCCTAGAAATTTTCGTAGCGAAAATGTATTCGTCGTCCGTCCTTGTCTTGTCCGAGGCTTGAAGTTGACCGATTGTGTGTGTGTGTGTGTACACATCGCGTGTTTTACACGTAGAAAAAAGAAAGAAAAACACGTTTTGTTTTTTTTACTATTACGCAGCCGTTTTGATGAAGTTGATTGCAGAAAAGATACGGAGCGCTGAAAAGCTTTCTGTCGACGTTTTATCAACTCATAAAAAATTAATTCCAAGTTCGCGTCTCTTCGCTCCATAGTTTTTAAATCATTTTTTAAAATGATAATCTTAAATCGTCGGTCCCGTCTCAAACATCAATAGCGCAGGAAGCAAAACAATGTTACCCGCACCTGATGTGGTACTGAGATTCCAATCAAAGCTCCATTTGCCATCGGAACAAGATTTGGCCGGTTTACTGTCAGTTTCCTTTTCATCGGTTGCGTCAGGGAGTTTATTCTCGTTAGGACGTCCTATAAAATGTCGTATTCAATCAAATGAATGAATTTTTATTAATTAAATTAATTTTATTTATTCCATATTCCCTGTACAGTATTTAGTCAAAGCTAGTGTATACCTTTATTAAATGGATCCGCTAACCTCATCTGAGTTTGGTTACTAGCGTCTTGACTCCAGTCTTCCAATTGCGCAATCAGCGAATTAAATTGAAATTGAGAAATTGAGTTTTAAAAATAAGATAAGAGAACGTTTAGTTACCGGAGCTTATGGCGGCTACTGGAGGCAGATTACGGTTGGATACCGTTGACGTGGTGACCGACTGTGTATCTGTGAAATAGTATATAGTGGGATTTTCAAATCAATATTAATTATTAATATATGGCTTCGTATTATTGCAATTCCCACAGCAGTTTTCCACGAGAGCGCCATATGCGTGAACGATCAACTTCCGTGTTGAGACTTAACCTCTCTCCTAGTGATTTCTAGTTTCTCATAATCGATTTGAGGCCTACACACTAGTGACGCCGATGATTCCAACTGTATTTATAGTACGCAAAGTTACATCTGTTGCCAACATGCAGCAGTTTATGATGTGTGACAGTGTGTTTACTAGTATATACATCGTCTTCGTCTATAGAACGTGCTTCTCTTGCTTAATCATTCCGAGTTTATCTATATAGTATAGTGACAGTGCAGAGCAGATAACTTTTATTACGGAATCGTCATTTGTTAGCGACAGGCAAGATGACACCGTCACTAAGTTCTCAAGGCGATTCCTTTTACATCATCGAAAAGTCATTCGTATAATATACTTCTTTTTCTTGGGTCAAACTTACGGAATAACATGCTGCGAGTTGTACGTGTTGTTATTGCGAGGAATAAATTTAATCGGTTCGCTTTTACACATCACAAAAGTCTTGAACAATATTCGTGACGGAATCAGCAAACGATTTGTTCAAGAGGTCAACAATCGTCAGACGTCTTTACAGGAATAGAGTGTGTATACCAGGCTATAACTTGATTTAACGGGAGATTCTGACCGCTTCTAAACGAAATAGGATGTATACTTATTGTTGCCGTCAATGGCTTAGCAATAGAGAGAGAGTTTTTTTTGGATCTGGGTCAACTATTTCTGAAAAGCTTTCGTAAGGTAAGTTTGGGATTACAAAGAGAGCATGGAAAAGCAATGAGTTGGTGACGAACGACACAAGAATATACAACATTCACTGGCCCGTGGGGAATCAAACGAAATAGCAATACGAACAATCAAGTCCTCATACACACAAGACAGCGCGTGATTAGAATATTCTTTTGTGATTCTCTCGACGCGTGAAATCTAATAGTTCTCCGTCAATCAAAAAGATTGACGGTATACAGTGGAGGAGTTTTGCGGCTCCAAATTGCGTCGATTCACATCATTCAAACAGTTGATGTTTCTTCGTAATGCGCAACTCAATTCTCAGCTATGCAACCGCGTATGCAACTCAAAGGACAGACAAATGTAATTTTTGACAGAAAGGAATATTTAAAAAAAAAAATAGAACGAGCGAATGTTACTCTTGAAAATGTTTGCTCGACAACAATATAACAGCAACGAGTCCGGCATATGGCGTCTTCATCGGTAATTATGATAAGCCTGGGCATATTATTGGCGTTGTGCTTTGATTCAAGCAGATTGGAAAGCGTGCTTGGTGCCCCAGAAAATAAGGAAGGTACCTAGTAATTGTTGTATTAGAGAGAAGCGGCTAGCTCAGGATCAGCAAGGAACGCGATATCGATCACGAGAATAATTTATTACGGGACACCGCAGCTCAAGTCTCACTGTCTTCTGAAGAATATAAGAAAAAGATAAAAATTGCGGGACGAGAAACAAGAGAGCGACGAGAGACAAGAGAGATGAATGGAGATATTGAAGCAGCACCTCGAGCGAGACGCGAAAAACGACCATATAATTCATTCGACGCTGGTTCCTCTTTTTTGTTCTCTCCCTTTCAGGGATGTTGGCTCCGTCGTGAGAATCTTAATGGCTTCTTTAGTGGCCTACTTTGAAAATTCTTTTACTTTCGACGTAGGCCTATAAGAGATAAAGCAAATAACAAACAAAACTAGCTAAATGGTTTTTGAATTGACGATTTTTCTTATTCCAGCGATACTGCCATAAAAATTCCAATGCAATGAAGAAACTCACTCCCACGGTTTACCTTAAAAAAAAGCGCATTCTCAATCTACATATTCTAGGATAATCTATTAATAAACATTGTGGCATCATTTGTCGCGGAATTTAACGATCCGTTGTTCTCGGCTTTTAGCTCCCGTTTTAAATTTAGAAAACGAAGCGGGACTAAGTTCCTGGGGATAACCTTTGAGCCTCATTGAGCGTGATATAGCGTGAGGAAAGCGAGTCTAACTTCTTATCTATCACGATCAATCGATCTGCAGATCCGATAGGTCAGCGTCTCTTATTCACACACAACTAGAATACGAGACCAAACAAACCTTATAGCTTAGCTTTTTCCTTTATTCTTCCTTTTCGCCTCCTTTTTTTTCATAGATATGTTTTCGACGACGGCTGGGTTTTGGCGTCACATTGCAGTCGTCGGCAGATGGGACCAACAATCCCCTCCCCAACCCCCTTTTTTCCCCTATATTCCACACCATCATAATATACCCTTCCGTCTGTATATTTCCCTCGGTTTGGTCGTTTCCGGTTTGTCCGAGCTACGACTATTACGCACCGGCACAGCAGCTAGGCCTATATAGGCCCATGCCCCACCCTTGGCCCAATGTAGCCCATCACCTCCACCCTCGTATTATTTCCATGTGTGTTGCGTATCCGCAGAAAGGACGCGGATGTATTTATGTACATGATGCTATTGTCCTGTATAGGGACACGCTCCACTACAACCTGCTACAACTACTACAGTATATATATAGCTACTATACTAGTACCCCCCTGCTCACTTAATATGTATAGAAACTCGCCAGCGTTTTTTCAGTCGACAAGGACGTTTTTTCTCCACCCCCTGTAAAATGCCAGATGATGTTACGAGATTGCCATCCGGAAAACAAATGCGACAAGCGCTGAATAGTATTACAAAATCGGACGACCACTAGCTGAATAATCTGGACATTTCCAAGCAAAAGAAGCGGATACGTGTGCTATAAATAGCTGGAAGGGAATTGTGAAACAATCCGATTATGACTGTGATTCTCATCATTTTTTCTTATGATTGCCCAAAATCGAGGGTGTTTGACCGGCAATCTATAGCCATCTACACTGTTATTATAAAGATAGAGAATTTTGATCGCAGTTTTGTGTAAAACTGCGCGTCTATCGCCCTGATAATGCCGTGCAAAGCCGTCATTAAAAACCGATGCAGCTCGGATTTCGGATGGGTGACCCTAGTCGGATATTATTCCGCGAACAAGGATTTGTATGGAGAAGGTGTAAATCTGTCACCTGCAAAAACCAAAAAAGAGGCTATCCATAGGCTATAAACTAACTATCCATAGGATTCAAATGCCATCGTACATTACAGTATTAGAGGTTCGCTATTCATTATTTATTTACCGCGCGATATATATAGCGCGCTTCCTAGAACGACTTAGCCATTCTGTTAAGCTGGTTGCTGCGCATGTTTCGCTATTACTCCAATCGGATTTAGAAATTTAAAATAACAAGTTAATGACAATCCCCCACTCAAAAAAAAATAAACAAATAAACTAATACCAGGATATTTGGGCTTATATAAATCTTTAAATCCTTAAGTATAGGTTGATCCCTCTGGCTGCTGTGTATTATTCAATCCAACATTATAAGCCAAGGAGTCTGTTTTTTTGAGGAGGAAAAAACTTGTTGTTTTTCAAATCGTAAAAAATCTAGACATTTTCAGCACTGCAAGATATTCGTAGTTGGAGTGGGATTTCTTTCGGCTTAGCGCTATATAACGTATTCCGTTGATAACACCAAGGTGTAAAGAGGATGGACTGATGCGGTCTGTTAATAGTCGACGATCGAAAACTTGTTTGGTAAAGAAAACGATTTTATTTATCATCTGGCCTTCTTCTATCTCCTCCTTGCTGGCTTCTGTGTCCTCCAAATAATACATAATATATATATATTATAATTTAAAAAAAGGAAAGTTTTGCCCCCCTCTCTTCTTCTTCTGTCCACTAAATGCTGGAACGATTTCCGACTCTCTCACTCTGATTCTAGTCTGTGGAAGTTTAGCAACAGCAAAAGATGGTATAGCGTTGTAAGTTATTGCCGGCAGCAAAAAAAGTAGGAAAAGAGGGAACATGTTAAAGCAGCAGCCACCGCTAAACGAGTTTGTCAACCAGCGTCAAGTTGTGTACATTGAGATGGGGAAGATCTGGACTGGCTAAGTGTGCACTGCAACCGTCTGATCCAACAACTTTTTTTTTTTGGAGGCTCTTCCTATAATTTCCAAGTTGCTTCTCTCTGTACGAGTACGACCAAATGTATATATAAGAAAAAAGTATCGATCAACATGATCGAATACCAAGTAAAACGCAATATTTTTTTCAATAAAATAAACCGACATGTAGTACAAGGATTCACGAACCCTTGGAGGCGAATTTCTTACATGAATTCACAACGAAAATGTACAATAGAAAAGAGTTTATAATAATCATCCGTTCCCGCATCCATCATCTTAATAAAAGGGGAAAAAACCTATTGAATTGTCTATAATTTACAGGAACAAGCTGTCGTCTTGCGTATAATGAAATGGAATAATAATTTGATTTTCCAAACACCCGGAATAACCCTCCACCCACTTAAACAACTGTATAGTTTATATTTGATTTTAAATTATGGAATTGACGGACTAACGGGGAAAGTTCTCTATCCTGTGAATGCACTTTATTTTGATAGTAAAGCAATTACTATAATATGACTACATTGAACCGCTGGAAAAGAAAGGAGCGACAAACACACACGTCTGATGATTTGCGACCCCTGGATTATATAATGCGATACACACTAGGATCGTACATGTAGATTGTAGAGAGACAGCGGAAACACACAATTCATTCACGGTCCAAGTTATATACTGTATATACATCTATATTACACCATTTACATACTCATTCGCTACAGACGCCGTGCGGAAGTCAACCGGAATTCTAATAGCAACATATAGGCTGCCTGATATTCCTTGTTTTTCTCTTGTTTCTATTGCTCTCGGCGCGGTTTTTATGTATTTATACGTATAGTATACATGTTCCAAATAGGTTTAGATGTGTATAGATGCGGCTGGTATAGCTAGTTGTAGAAAGGACTATATAGCGCTCGACTCTGCTGGTTATCCGCGTTGACCGCTCCCGGCCTTTTAGGTCGACTATAAACGCGTCCAACTATTTTATCAGCCACTTTTCTCTTTCCGACGAAAAACTTTATACTGGGAATAAAATGGCGTCGCCCAAAGAGCGAAAAGCCAGCAGCACGGACAGTATAGAGATAGACATCTCTCTTGTAGACGTTATATACGTTAGAGTATATACGCAAAAGTTATCTAACAACATTCCAACTCGGAAAGATGATTTAGAAAGGAAGAAAAATAAAGATACTCCAAGCTAGGGTGAAGGGAACGTAGTAGCCTAGTTTGCACTCCAATTTAATTCCTCACTTTTTTTGTCCCCCCCCCCCCATTTTAAGTGGGTTTGAATGTAATGATGGACATAAGCGCCGTATCATCAATACACAAATCCTATGATAACGTTATTCCGATCCGTACATCACCCGCCAATGACTATCTCTTTTTAGGTTGCTGTTTATCTCAGACGTGTCCAATATCCGTGACACTTTCAGTCGACGTGAGAATGATGACGAGATGTTACAAACACACGCTCACGCTTCCTTCGTTTCTTTCTCCTCCTCATCTTCAATAGAATTTCAGAGTTGTCATTCAATTGTTTTTTTTTATGTATAACGATGCCTAGACGATGTGTATATACTGTGTGCACTTAAAATGCGCATTGAAAAGCTCGCGTTTTCGTCTTCTTTTTTTCTCCATGTAGATTCCCTTCTTTTCACTCGACTCTCTTATATTATTGGATTCGACGGAAAAGAAAGAGGGAAGGAGCTAGAGCAGTTGATGTGTGATGTATATTTCCTTGTTGTGGGTGCTGTATTACATAATACTGCGTGTACTGGTGATACTACACATACGTCTGAGCTTTTCATTGACATGCTGTGTCCTGGATGTCTGTCTATTTTGAAATGATGCTGCGCACTAGTCATGTTCAAAAATGAAACACAATAAGAACCAACTTGTAAAGGGAAAAAAAAAACGAGATGAAAAACCCTGTTCCACTGATATTATTCCATCTTTCTTTTTGGTGTTGGATAGAAATTTTTTAATTTTATTTCATTTTGTGTGGGTGTATCTGTCAGCGTAGCATTGGGAATTGATATATAGAAAAAAAAGGGTATAACAACTTACGGTGAAAAGTGATGACTCCATCAGCTTCTCCGTACTGATTTTTCGCCACGCAACGATAGGCTCCGTAATCTCTGGCTGTCACGTTCACGATCGTCAGTCGTAGCTGTTTGAATCGGCACAATTAAAATGATCAAAAACATTTTTTTTCAAAAATGAATTATCGTTTATTATTATAATTAGAAATTTGTTTGTGTTTTATACTTGAGTGCGGAATGAAGGCCAAGTCGGTTGAGATGCACCGGCCATTGCTGGAGTGACAAAAGGTCCGATGGAAGACGATGATTGCATCAGATATTTAGCCGCTTCGTGCAAATCCGTTCCGTCACTGCGACGAGAGAGAGCATGCAGAAAGAAAGCCGGAAATTTTCAAAATTCCAATTAGTTAGCTCTTTAACGCTCGTTCAGACTAAAAGGAAATCCTTGAGATCCTGCGCTCTATCTGTTTTTGTTTGTCGAAGAATAAGATAGTGCTCAGATAGTTGAGCTTCTTATTACTTTTTTCTTTTTTTATTATCATTTTCTGCGCACATCAATCGACCTATATAGCCTAGCTCTATACTGAGTGACGTCAGTGATGCAAGAACCCCATTCAAACTAGCCGATTGCAATATGTAGTGCTCTCAGCAGTCTCGCACACAATTGGAGCGCCTCGCTAATAAATACAGCGTACGTAGTACAAGACCTCAATAATAAATAAATCAATACACATCGTCCGCTAAATGAAAATTTTGAATAACAAAAAAATAAAAATAAAATAGTGGCTGTACTCACATTCAACGGAGAGACTGATGCGTTTACTGACGGTGGGTGGAACTCCGTTGGAAGCGATGCACAAATAAGCGGCCATGTCGTAACGGCTAACTTTATTCAGATCCAGATGAGTCCCCTCCCATTCGGTCACTACACACAGACGGCACACACAGAGCATCATAATCGAAATCAATCAATCAGAATATGACAGAAGAAAGATGACAAAAAGGGGGTCACGTCAAAGGGGACGGACACGTTTATATTAAATCACACGCCCCCGCCCAACGTCCATCTTTATTTCCATTCATATTTTATATCTACAGGAAAGTGGATGATGTTTCGGAAAATTATTTTCTGTTGATGCAATGGAATTTAATGTTTGCTCCTGGCGATGTTAGCTGCCGTTCTATTTTCTACCAATAAATATGGCGTTTAACTGTTTTATACACATACCAGCAAGTGTTCGGTTGATGTTGATGAGTTTGCCGTCTTCTCGCCTCCAGCGTACCGTTAATGGTAGAGTGCCTGTTGCGCTACAAGTCAGCGTCACGGAGCTTTGCTCCCGCGCAGTTACGTCCGAACTGCTCAGCGCATCGTCGATACTTGGTGGCACTGTTAAAATTAAGCGAAAAGAATAAATAGAATCGCATCATTACATGTTCACTATTCTCAACTGTAGGCTACTTAATATTTTATGCAAAGTCCGTATAGGACTGCTGGAAACACTTTGACTGTATTTTACTCGGAAAACAGAAAAGACAAAGATATAACTTAAGCATTAAAGCTGGGCAGCCATTAGGTTGACAGCAGCACATCATCCGAAAACACTCGTTCTCTGACCGGATTTAGGGGTATGTGTCTAGCTTGTATAAAGTTGATTCTTTTGTCTTTTTTTTATACCCCCTCCCCCCTGATGTGCAGACATCAACTATGCAAATCAGCTTGTTCTAATGGATTCCCGTGGCTGACTGAGAGATAGCAGAGGAGACTTTTTATCTCAACTTTTGCAGTGCCGTGAGACTTTCTACCGAACACGACACGCTGCTGTAATCACTTCAATTTCTTTCTCTCATTAAGTATTAGGATTTATCTGACAATATTATTGGTACAGTGTTATTAAGTTTGATTTGACGAGAGGACACCCCCTGGAATGGATAGCACATCAACCTGGTCATTAAGTCTGCTCATGCTCGTGCCTCATTCTTCTATTTGACCCCCCACTCAACGATTCTCTCTCAGCTGGGCATTGGATTGACCAGCAATCGTTTTTATAGGCCACAACACATTCCCAATCAATTTGCTGGATATAGTTCCTTTTTCTAGCTTCTTTCTCTACAAGATGTAGCTCGCCCAGCGTGTGATGTTGTCGTGTTAGTGAGTGCTAGAGACGGATGAATAGGTTTTCTCTCTCACGTCCACAGCGCATCAGCCAGACACTCTGTCTCATTTTCTCGCTAACGGTCGACATTCAACCCCTGCCCCGTCCATCATCAGATCTCAGTCAATACGTACATGCGGTACACACAATATAAATGTCTTGGTGAAGGACTCGAGTCTCTCCAATGAACTGTACTTGACTGACTTGAGCCGGTCTCTATACATCTCGTATATGGATTTGCACTTTATGGCGTATACTCTCTCTATAACTTTTATATTTCTATATATATATTCTACTTGTATACAACTAGTCCACTATAGAAGAGAGGTTCTCCAATAATAAGATTGCCGACTCTTGGAGTCAATCAAAGCCTTCACCGAGAAGAGAAGAGAATAAAATAAGAAAAAAATAAAAATATATAAGAGGATTTGATCAAAAGAAAACAAAAGCTTGGCAGCAGCAGCAGCTATGTATGTAAACACAAATCTCTGAATATATGTGGCAGTCACATACAGTAGAGTATATTATAAGGACCCATATCAGACTCTTAGGTCTCTTCTCCGTTTTTGATTCGTTACAGAGAAAGAAACAGAAAAAGGTGGAGTACTGGTCAAATATTTGTTTATTCCAACGAGAAGAGAGAGAGACCGGAGATTGCTCCGAAAAGTCTTATTTTATTTTCGAGTTCGTCAGTTCTCCGCGCCGACTGTGACTGAACCGCTGCCGCGTGATTTGTATTCTTTCTTTTCCTCTTATATTCTTTCCACATCTCTGATTTCATTTCCCCAAATTCTAGCTGTGTGATTCACTTTTCTCTTCATGTTGTTTGATTTTCTTACGTCTGTCTACCCCTTTTGTCTATATAGTCTCCATCAACTTTTCAAGCTGTTTTGTTTTTGTATTTTTTGAAAACAATCAGACTCTGTCTGTCATTGAATCTCTACAAAAGTCTAAGCGGTATCGTAGACAAATCTGTTGTCCTTATAAAACAAGTCAGACCACATTTCCAACTGAATCGAATTGTTGCATTTCGTCGTCTCTTATTTTTTGTCCCTATAGTTATTCCCAGACTCTCTCTGTCTTATATGTAACACGATATGTACACGGTACATTTACACGGGTCGTCTACTGAACTGGCTCAACTTGAAAACACCAACAGGGTTTTACCCCCAATTGCCACTTCAGTATGATAAATAAGAGCTTTTGACTTTGTGTTCACCAGCAGTTTGATGGGCCGTGATGGATCGATGCATTTCATCTGATATTCTTAGACAGCTTGACTACACACACACGGACGTATACATCCAGGCTCTCTCATCACAGTATAGATAGCAGCTCTTTATAGGCATTGCTTTTTTTATTTTTTTCGCCCCGTGTCTAACCAGTAGGGAATATACGCACAAGTTGAACGGGGATCTCCTTATAGTTTCTGCGAATAAAAAATCTCGACGATCAGCGGCACCATCTCTTTTCTATATATCCACACCCAAATCCTACTCTCTTATTTCTCCCCTTTCCAGTTTTTTTTTTGTTTGAGGGGGGGGGGGGGGCTTCTTTGTCTGGATGCAGTGAGCTGCTGCTCTTATTTTTATCATCATTATCATCAGGATCTCTCCGAGTTATTAGTGATCGTAGTGATCCGCTGTCTATTTATTGATTTGTTTTGAAAGTTGAATTCGCACTTAACGTAGACGGAGATGTAGCCGACACGAGTTTTGGCAGCCGCTGTGTTGATTTGGCACCTATATACATTTGATCAAGTAAATGAAGAGAGCTAGAATGAATGGCAATGGCTTCCATTTGACATTTAATTGAATGAATAACTGACATGTAACCGCCACGATCCGATTCTTGAATGGAAGAGATATGCAAGTTCCATGTGTGATGCTGGTCGTGCGAAACGCTAATGCGAGGATTGCGTGTTATGACGTGGTTCTGCACCGTCAGAATAGCTGACCTTTCCATGTAGATCCAAGCCACCTGCATTTATTATAATAACAGAAAAAGCCTTTGACACTCGCCAATCCTTTCAGGGCTTTTATTTCACGTTTTATTTCTCGTCGCTATGTTCGATCCTTTTTTGGCCAATGACGTCACAAATACGTATGGCATCCATATGGCTTTTTTTCTTTTCAATCTAATGTGTAGCGACACCACGGCATACATAAATATAAATCCAATAATCCATACCTTTGTAGGAGCCGAGGTGTTTGACTGAGCATAGCAGCCATAGCAACTTGACATCCCGACCCGCCGTCACTGTCAAATTTTGTAACGGCTCGACGAATTCAGGATCGGAACCAGCAACGGGACCTGTTTCATAATTTTAAAGTTAAAATACTATCAACTTTACATAGAATTTTGCCTTTGAATAATTCCAGGCAAAACATTTTAAAAAAAGAAATGTAGTACACAGTTTAAATTTAATCCTGCTGTACATCAAGGCCAAGAAATATTTGGATAGAGCGATGTATTACACGCTAAAACATGAAACTGGATGGAAAACACTCTCATTTTGTCCTTTTGATAATCATCCTTCACTTTTAAAAGGTTCATTATTATGAGATTCGATTCTTTGAACGAAATTCGAGGCTGGAAAATGATCCAGCGTTTTCATCACATGTTGTGTGTGATGGCCAGACAACGCGGCCAACTGGCTAATGAAGCGACCAGCAGTTGCTAATGAGCTCCAGCATATCTATACACAGGCGCAATTTATTATAACAACATTTGCCCCTGCTGCATCGTCCCTTTTGAATCTCTACGGCATCGTCACGAAATGTGTCGAAAAAAAAGTCTTAAACAACTTGTACAATCATAATAACATCCTTGTGTAAGAAAAAGAGCTGAAGACAATATGAAAGAAATGTATACCAAATTGATGCGTTGTTGTTGTGTCATCATTGTAGAACCCCAGTTTTCTATCGTCGTTTGATGTTTCGCTTGATTACGACCGTTCCCGAATGCAGTTTCCTACTCTATATGCTCTTCTTATACATTTTTAGGGCCTTCTTTCAACACACGGCAGCGACGGCGTCGGTACAAACAGTTCGGCTTTCTTTATATCTTCGCTTACGCACACTACTATGAATTGTTATATTTCAGCTAAATAATAACATTCTTTTCAACTTGGATGTTGTTGGCATTTGTTTTCTTTCTTATAGCTCCTTATATATATATATATATATACAATTATACACACAGAATAAGTTGCCTTAGCGCTCTGTATATTCTGCCAGATGATTACGTCAAGTGTCGGCAAGGATTTTCGTGTTTGTTTGTTTTTTTCACCTTCGGGACCGTGCAGTTTGCCGGCCGACTGTTTCTTATTCTTCTTCTTCTTAGATTTGGTTTGCCGGTATAGTACGTGATCAACGTCTCTTTGTCATCAAGTGTGCGGCACTGAATGTAAGCGCCTAAAGGCCCACAGAGAGGGGAGCGGGGTCTTCTTCTTATTGTGTACAATAAGCATCACGGACAAAACATGCGCCTAGAGCTTCTTCATCTTCTCCTATTCTTATTCAGAAGCTAAAGGCATAAGTGGCTGTAGACTAAACAACAAAACCCGCTGCTCTGTGGAAAATCTTTCATCCTTCTTCCGCTCCATCACAATGCGCGTTATTCAGCTTATAAATAAATATGTATAATAATATATATTTATAATGTAAAGGACCAGGCTATACTATAGTACTTTCGTCTGCTGTTGGGTATATACATTCGACCGTTTACGTTTT
Organism: Daphnia galeata; assembly: GCA_030770115.1. Taxonomy (NCBI): domain Eukaryota; kingdom Metazoa; phylum Arthropoda; class Branchiopoda; order Diplostraca; family Daphniidae; genus Daphnia; species Daphnia galeata. The sequence continues at coordinate 3,227,631 of CM061114.1, forward strand.
TGCTATAGAGAGACCTTGCACATCGGAGCAGTCAGCGCGTTGACGCAGAGGAGTTGCTGAGCCGGAAGATTGGCCGTCCAGCAGGGAGAAGGAGGATCGAGGGGAACCTATATAAACCACCATATATAGAGAAAGAGGCCAGGGATGACATGGTGCGCGGAGCAGTTGATGCACATCGGGGAACAATCCACCGTATAGTACAGACGTGTATATCTGTCTTCGGAATTATTCGTCAACAGCTAAAAGAAGACCGTTTGTTGAATGTATAAACGATTCTAGTAATGAAGACAAATGACTCAACCGTTATTGCTACATTTGGTCCTGTTGGTCCCATAAACTTAAGGCATAAATATATAATCTACGATCATCTTTTCTTAGAAGTATGCATACAATATTGAAAACAATCCGTCAAATTACAAATAATAAACGGTGCCCAACGAGGATAATACAATAACAAGAGAATTAATCTTCCTCAGTTTCGGGTTGAATTATTCCTAGTACTACTCGATGAACCACCAATTTCTGATATCGTCGGCTTTGTTTCACTCAATGAGCCAGTCGCGATCAAAGTGAATCCACATCATCTACGACCGTCTACGACGAAGATGGAGAAATATAAGGAGAACATATTTACAGATGATATGACTACGGATCGTCAGAACAACGGGCGTATATTTTATAAGGGAAAGGCAGAACTAGAGACAATTAAAATATAGAAAGTTACTTGAGCCGTGTAGGCTACTACTGCCTCTCAGCTCTTTCACTGTCTATCTATAGTAAATGCATATACAGGCCGCCTCGCTCTTATACGTCATCTCCTTTGGGTATATCCGCCATGTATTATTATTATAAAAGGTGTATATTCGCCTAGGCGAATGTTACCTGTTTATTTACATGGGATAAAATATGTACAGATAGAACAGACAACAAACAAGGAGCTAAGGAAAAAAAGAAGAAAATAAACAACCAGCAGAGAGAGAGGAGAGTGAAAGAGAAAGAGCTGAAAACATGCCTTTTTATAAGCCTTAAAATTTAGAAATGAGAATGGGCCACTGAGTGCATGCTTTGTTGCGCAACCGGAAGATAAACGAACTCGGGGAGACTGATTATGATCTCCTTAGCGACGATATGAGGCGTACTTCCCCCGACCGGGGTCAAACCACTAGATGGTCCGAGCCATCGCGAGGCTGACTGTATATATCCGCCATGTATATATGCAATAGTGAATAGTATTTATTATAGCATATATATACGTTTCACTAGCTGTAATAATGTGTCTTGCGTGGAACAATAATATTATCCGTAAGTCCGTAACTATGTCTAAGAAATTATTAGAAGTTTAGAGACCTTATATACATAATAATTGCTGTTATTGTTTTTTCATTATCATTTGAATGAAGATATTGCATGATTCACATCAAGGATCAGCTCAAGAATTTCCTTTGGATCAAATTCATAAAATATAGGATCCTGACAGATTAAACAACAACAAGTATTGGGTGTTGGGTATTTACCTTTAGCAACGGCAAAGGCTGGCGTCGCCGAGAAGAGCCAAACGGCGACGGCAGCCGTCCAAGAGAACAGGAGCAAGTTGCTGGTCGTAGCCGATTGACACCGGTGGGTTCGTCGACGGCGCTGACACGTGAAATGCGAAACCAACAGGAGGAGCAGTCCGCTGGAAATATTATTAAGACTCGTCGTCTTCTTGCCCCTGCAACAACGTCGACTATTACAGTTAGTGGCACTTGACGGGTTTACTCCGTCCATTTGAAACATGGCGATGATGACCCGCTGCTCGTCGTCGATGCTGATGTTCTATTTTTCGTATTTTTCACTGTGAAATGCAAGACCAGCAAGCCGACCACCACCCCCGCCACTCCAAGTTCCCCAATGGCTTTGTCGGTATCACGGCTTATGCATAGATACAAATATATAGCGGGATCACTCGGTTGTTACTTCTCTCTTGCTGATAGATATCATAAAGAGTTGCTGAGTTGGTAACAGTATATCCAAATCTGTTGTGAAGACAACGACAAACACCCGTGCAGTTCAAGCAGCGAAGAAGGCCGGCAAGGCCCAGAAGAACATTGCCAAGGGAGACAAGAAGAAGAAGCGCAAGAGGAAGGAGAGCTACGCCATTTACATCTACAAAGTGTTGAAGCAGGTCCATCCCGACACTGGCATCTCCTCCAAAGCCATGACGATCATGAACAGCTTCGTCAACGACATTTTCGAGCGCATCGCTGGAGAGTCCTCTCGTCTTGCCCACTACAACAAGCGTTCCACCATCACTAGCCGGGAAATCCAGACGGCCGTTCGTCTGCTTTTGCCCGGTGAGTTGGCCAAGCACGCCGTGTCTGAAGGCACCAAGGCAGTGACCAAGTACACAAGCACTAAATAGATCGTCCCTGTGGTCTTCTCTCTCAAACCAAACGGCCCTTTTCAGGGCCACCACATTTTAAAGAAAACGATCAAATCTAACAGCTTTTGATGTGGAATTAATACTTAAAACGTTTATTATTGACATAAGTATAAGCAGTAAAAAAAACGGAACTGGGGCTAAATAAATCATCAGATTTCTGAAACAGAATTTCTATTAATAAATTGGGCAAACAATTTTTTAACGTAAACCATCCGATTTCGTTATCGAGAGAATATCTTAATTAAATTTAGCGGCATAAATCTGGAGAACTCCTCAAAAATTTTTAAAAAATGTATTTAAGAAAGACAAAATCCAAAAGGACCAAAAAGTACAATACGAAAAGAGAAGAATATCGATTAAATTTATAAATGAATAATATTTTCACATCACCATCATTTGTTGAAAAAAAATTTATTTTGATTTTGAAATATTTTTTTTGGTTCCCGCTGAATATTTTTGGTCATCGCATTCCGTTTGTAGTAAAATAAATCTAACTTGTCAAAATATCTCCCATCTTAATGGCGATAAAGTATTTATGCAAATAATTTATTAAGTCACATTCTTATTTATTTTCATAGACGTTATGTTATAGTAAAATAAAATCGAATAAAATGTTATAATCGGTTGATATATTTAAGTAGTTGAAAAACCTTTTTCTTTAAGTATATGGTGGCCCTGAAAAGGGCCGATTTTATTGAAAGATAAAAGTCGGAATGAAATTTTCAAATTTAACCGCCGAAACCGTACAGAGTGCGGCCCTGGCGTTTCAATGCGTAAACGACATCCATGGCAGTCACAGTCTTTCCTCTTGGCGAACTCAATTTCCCATCAACAGCAACAGAGGGATTTCCATATCAATTCTTTTCCCTCCCAATTTTGAATGAACCAATCGCTAGTCAGGGAATTCTGTTAGTTCTTCAACGTCCGTCATCGCTCCATATACCAACCACTTTTTCGATACTCAGGTTTTCGAAAAATCTCCCTTATCGAAATGGCTCGCACCAAGTAAACCGCTCGTAAATCCACCGGTGGAAAGGCACCTCGCAAACAGTTGCCCACCAAAGCCGCTCGCAAGAGTGCTCCGGCCACTGGAGGAGTAAAGAAACCCCATCGTTATCGTCCCGGTACCGTTGCTCTTCGTGAAATTCGTCGCTACCAAAAGTCAACTGAGCTTCTGATCCGCAAGTTGCCATTCCAGCGTTTGGTCAGAGAAATCGCCCAGGATTTCAAGACCGACTTGCGTTCCCAGAGCTCGGCCGTCATGGCTCTGCAAGAGGCTAGCGAGGCTTATCTGGTGGGTCTTTTCGAAGACACCAACTTGTGTGCCATCCACGCCAAGCGAGTCACCATCATGCCCAAAGACATCCAGCTTGCTCGTCGTATTCGTGGCGAACGTGCTTAAGTTTCTAGATACCCTTTCATCAACAAATCTGCCCTTTTCAGGGCCACCATTAATAAAGAAAAGATTTACAGTACCTTTCATGATGCAAGTGATGAATTATTGTGGTCCTTAACATTCCTGCTGTGTGAACTTCTTTCATTGTCTTGATGAATCTATTAGTGAGGAACAGGAACCATTAATCAGTTGTTTTGCTAGCTTGATTTTATTGTCTATAACTGGTGGTTTTTTACTTTAAACCCAATACCCAGCAGAAATTAAAGTTTGATTTAGAAATTTTAATAATAATTTCATTTCTACGAAAAAAAAAACGCTTTGAGTTAGCAGTTCAGCACAACGAATAAAAAATATTTAGTCACAGTAATAAAGTGAGAATTGTCAAAAGATAAGTTTTCTCATTCATTTTACTTTATTTAGTCTCAAAACATGTCCCAACTCCCAAGTTCACGGGAAGTTAAACATATTTTCTAAATAAACCTTTCTAAACGTTACGTATCACGGTATCAGTAGTCAAGAACACATTCAAGGCAGGACGAGTCGACGAAGTAAATAAAACACTCACCTGGTGGCAAAAGTTTCAAGCTCATCCACATTTCTAGTTGACGCGACTCCTCGAAAACCCTAATAGAAACCGGTTTGGCGGTTTCTGTCTCCACTTTTATTAAGAAAATCAAGGAGAAGAATGCATTAAAGGTTTGAGTGACTTATCCTTCTCAACATGTTAGTACATTCTATAATTGGTCACAAATTAATGGATGGATTTACTTGATTACTTTTCTGTCGGCTTTCAAATTTCTGGTGGTAAAAAAACTGACGTGTTACCTGTCACCGTTCTCTTTACTTATAAGATTCAATGTGCCAGTTTTGTTTCAAATTAAACGTTCAACCAATATAAAGGTTCTTAACTCATTAGGCCTACTTAATTTAACATTGCAGATATCCATAAAAACGGAAATTTAAAATTCACTAATAGGTAATTTAAACTCTGAGAACCTATCTCAGACATAATCAAAACAAAAAAAGGAAAGAGTCTTCTGCGCTTTTCCAATTACCTTGAAAAGTGGTAATAAACCCCCTTCAAAAGTGATTCCAATATTATAACCAATATCATAATGATACTTGGGAGACGATACGATTTTCAGTCCCAAGTTCAATTTTTTAGTTCAAAAATATTTGCATTTTTTTTTTCCAAATTTTGTCTTTCGTGAAATTTTGGGATGGAGACGAGAAAAAAAAATGGAATTATTTGTTGACGACACGGTAAAAGTGTGCAGGGATATTTTGGATAGGGAGTAAAAACGAGAGCTTTTTCACGGAAAAATGTAGCAAAAAGAGCATTAAATAATAGTTACATAGGCGATTTCAACTTCAACGCGCCTCAACAGAAGGTGGAAAAGTCAATGGTTCAAACTTTAAATCTTCCTCGAATTTTATAATGTCAACTAGATGGGATGTTTTTCGTTCTAGATTGACCGCTAGATATTTTTTTTTAAATTTAGCAAGGAAAAAAATGATAAAAAATAGGACACGTTGAGGAATACACCTTTTCAAATGAGTCGAACTTGGTGGAAATTACTATTATAACATGGAATGTTTTGCAAGTTATTCCTCTTAGAGAATACGAATAAAGAAATAAAATTATGTTCTTGGAAATTGAAAATAATTAATAAAACCATTTTTTGAGCATGAAAAAACTTAAAATTGATTTTTATATGTAAAAATATATCGGGATAAACCAAGAAAATATTAGCAAATTTGCAACGCGAAGTTTCCGGGTTGTGAGCAAAACTGGACTGCCGAGTTTTAAGGGGTTCTAATTTTAAGACACTGAATTTATTAAGCTTTGTATTTTACATGTGAAATGGCTGAAACATCTTAATCACTCTCCGACGCCGATAGGTAATCAGGATTTTTCACTCGAATGTGGCATTTTCTGGTAGATAACGATTTGCCGCGGCTTGATTTTGGTGGACGATCAGCAACGTCCGATTCGGCAAGCACGTTAACCCTCGTGGAAGCTGATTTTTTTGTTTTAGTTTTTTCGCTCTTCTTCTTTGTAGAATTTATGGCATTATGGGGCAAAGTTTCAATTGTCGAAGACTGTCCGATAGAGGTTAAGGATGATTTCTCTTGGGTTAACAGAGACTCCTCACACGACTGCTTTAACAAAAGATCAACCAGTGACTCTTGCCATTCGTCAATTTGTTTAATCTTCTTCTTCTTACTTCCAGAAGAACGACTATCGGAGGCAGATTTTTTCTTTTTTTCAGAATCTTTACACGACTTCTTGCCCAAAATATCATCAATCAGTGACATTTGCCAGTCATCTCCTTCTTTCATTTTCCTCTTCTTACCTTTAGAAAGAGGAATATCTGCGGCAGATTGTTTCTTAGTTTCAGAATCCTTACACGAATTCTTGGTCAAAAGATCGTCAATCAGTGCCTTTTGCCATTCGTCTCCTTGTTTATCTTTCCTCTTCTTACTTTCAATTTTTGAGGCAGATTGTTTGTTTGTTTCTTTGTCAGTGGCATTTTTTGTTCGCGGTTTTTTCAACTTGGCATCAACTTTCTTTTCCTCTTTTTTCTTGTGTACTGTTTGAGCAGAAGAAACGGCCAAGGGAGTAGTTGCAGGATTTGATTTTGAAACAGAAGACGGCAGGGATTTTTTAGCTTGCATTTTCTGGTTAATCATTGGTGAATCCAAATCTTTTACTTGAGAAGTGGCGAGAAATGATGGTGGTTGGTTAAGAAAAACGTCCGGTTTGTTTGGCAACGATGATTTCATTATTTTAGAAGTACTAGCAATGGGGTGTATAGTTTCTTCTACTATTCCACGATTGTAGATGCCGGGTTGATTGCACGATACTCCATTCATAAATGTTTCGTTCTCCAATGATGATCGCTTTCTCAAATTAGAAGTAGAAGAGGAATTCTTTGGGGTTATTACGGACTCTTCAAGGGACTCTTTTAACACATGATCTATCAATGAAATACTCCACGCGCACGATTTGGATATTTCAGATTTCTTCTTTTTCTTACTCACACTGCTATCCGATGGAGACTGTCCGTTTTTTTCCGTTCTGAGTGGCGTTTGTTAACCGTTTTGTCTTCGATTTAACGCTTTTCTTTTTATCTTGACTTTTATGCACTATAACAGGAGTAGAAACTGCCAAAGGCTTGGGCGCGACAAATGGTGTAGAAACTGCAGAAGATGGCGTTTTCTGGTGCACCGTTGTTGAATTCATTGCTTTTGTATGGCTATTATCATCACCTTTATTTTGACTGCTTTCTTTATTTTCATCGAAGCAATTAACAGCGTATCGGTCTATAAAAAGATAAATATTTAAAATAATCCAAAAACCTCAAATTCATGTGATTAGTTTACCTTCGTCTTCACTCATAGACTCGAACATATCAGGACTGGAAAGCTCAAAATCTCTGGAAAAACCTTGACACAAAAGACATGAATTTAAAACCTGGGAAGCAACCTTTTGGTAACTTATTACTTCGCTGATGGTTAAAAGTAGATGCAGCTTCTTCGGGGAGATCAATTTCTTCATTTTCAGATGGAAAGACGTTATTTCGACTCGATGTTTGAATCAAATCTTCTTGAGGGATTACAACATCTTCTTCAACCACGTACTCTTCAGCTCCAGGATCTATCCCGGTGGGCTCAGCATTTGACATGTCATTGTCAACATTAAATTTTCTTATAACTTGAGTGATATTTTTAGCTATTTCGTCAGTCGTGCTGGTACTACAAACGTTGAAACCTGAAAGAAAAAACATTCCGTTAAATTAGGGAAAAGTGTCGCATTTTTTTTAAGTTTAAGGTTTACTGTCGAATTCCATAAAACGAGAGCGATCTTCATTGGGAATAAAGTCTCGTGGTTGGCTCGGAAAGTTGGAAAACTGCAGGTCGGGTGTGTAACCGCTGAATATGGACGAAGCCGGCGAAATCGATGAATATGAAGCTGCAAGTAACAGTAATCAAAGAAAAAAGAGCAAATTTTTAAATAAATAAAAATAAATAAAAGGTATACGTTAAATATACGTTAAAAAAGTTAACTATCAATACAACTTACAAGGTATCGATGCAGGATAACTGCTTGCAATTACCGCTCGTGTATTCGCTCGTGTATTCGCTTCACAGGATTCGTCATCAGATTCATCGGAGCAGGAATCTTCATCATTTGATAGTGAGGGAACGTACTCTTCACCAGAAGAATTTTCATCATCATTTACAGAGAATGATCCCCATCTTCCATTTTTGATAAAAATTTCCCAGCGTTTTTTTACCAAAACATTTTCATTCAGCTGACACGGATTTTGTAATAATTTTGAAGGGCTTCCATCCTCATCTTGCGAAAGGGTTCCATCGGTCATTATGTCGTCACCATCTTCTGATTCTTCCATGGAGGAATCCAATGATTCGAAAGATTTAACAGAACAAGTTGAAAGCGTTGCAGCTCTTTGCGCACGGGTCAATCGGAAATATTTTTTTTGAACGCAAATTTTTCTTCTATTGGCATATCGCTTGGATATCAAACTGTGAATGTCAAGTTTCAACATCTTTTTAGTAGATTTCTTCATTTTGGGCAGACAAAACCCTAGCAAACAAAACCCTTGTTGGAATAAAACTCTGCATCACCAGTTGATAAAGTAGAAGGTAATTTTAATCAATTCTAATTATTCATTAAATTCAAGATAAATTGACTAAGTACAATGGTAGGCTTTTTCTTTAGTTTACAAAAACTGCAAAAAAGTTCCTATATATTGGATGGCAGTTTAATTAAATTCGCGGGTAAATAAACGATGCTATCGATTTTCCGCCTTTGCTTTTCGCCTTATATTTGCACACACGCCTCGTGCATAAGTGTTGTTATTTCAATAGTGATGATCGAGCCTTATTGTTATGTTTGGGCTTCTCTATTGCTGCGTGTGGTAAGCCATATGTCGTCAGCAGAATTCAAAGAAGTAAAATACAGCACTTAGTAGATTGTACGACGTCCAAGTACCTCGTCCTCCCAATTTAGCTATACAAAAATGGCAAAAATCCCCGATTTCATCCAACTGTTTAATCCAATCATTTCTTTCCTTCGTGGTTATGGAGTTGTTCCATTGAAACAGTGCGACAAGGAACCGTACTTTGAACGCAGCTCCGGTTCGTTCTGTTGGTGTCTGTCCGTTGCTTTGATTTACCTTTTCACGTTCGTTATCTCCGTTCGTCTCGTCATTGATACTTTCAAAAGTTCTTCAAAAATGATCACCGACGCTACTTTCTACTTGATCTACTACGCCCATTGTGAAATGACTCTGGTCTTCTTCTTGTACTATTCCGGAGAAATCGTCTCCCTCTTTCAGCATTGGGTCGAAACTGAACGTCTACTTAATTTGAGACAAATATTCCTTGGGAAAATCACAAAAGCCCAGTGCTGGCTTATATTTATTGCCACGGTTATCTTGTCCAATCTCGAAAACGGTTTCTACGTCAAGTGCGGTATGTTGCGGTATCATTAAAAGTGAATTTACAAACAATAATTAACAAGTTTATCGTTTTTATCTTCACTAGGTAATGGACGCAAGAAATATGTCTGAAATAATTTACCTATTGGTAAACCTGGCGGGAAAGGAAACAGATTTGAGTCCTTATTTTGGTGGCTATAAAGATGTATACGCATTCGCGCTCATATTCGTCGAGTCGTTGAGCGAAGTCGCTTGGATATCCGGCGACTTGATCATTGCTTTGATCTTTATTCTTCTGCGTCGCTATTACGAAGTTATGAATAGGCAATTACTTTCTCAAAACCACGGCGCTGTCTCCTTACGACAATTGGAAGAGATCCGGCGGATCCAGTTGGCCATCTCTATTCTGGCGCACAAAGTCGCTGAAGTTTTCTCACCGTTGATTCTCATCACCATTGGCTGCGATGTTGTCTATATCCTCACTTTTTTGTACTCCGGATTGGAGGCAGATATCACTAGCCCGAGTATCTTTGTTCGTTTCATTTTCACGTATTCTTTCATGTACATTGCGCTTAGGTTAATATTTTCCGTCTATCTATTAGCGAGCCTTCTAACTGAAATGGTAAAATTATTGGCTAATCATATTTAAGCTTTTGAATCTTTTTAAACATAATACTAATACAGTCGTAGCCGCAGCCAAGCAAACGGCTGTATTAATTGCGTTCTTATTTTAAATAACGTAGAAATAATGAAATCAGTTTCAGTTAATTTTGTATTCAATATTAGTTGCTGTCATATATTTCTTACGAAAATAAATGTAGATACAATGCAGATAATACGCGAAATGCTTGCGTCCAGTAACTAATAACACAATTCGGCGAGACAGACGATGAAATTAAAGACGCTCCATAACTTGATAATGAATAAACCCGTGCTTTTGAGAATGTCCATCAAACCTCAGAACCATCTGGAGATGGCATTGCAATTGATTTCAATCGTCGAGTAATCATCGATGAGAAAGTCTGGGCTATAGACTCGAACGGCTTGATGTTGCGCTTATTCTTCTGTAGGGAAAACAAGGAAACTGGTGAACCGTCTGGTGCACATTAGGCACTCGGTACGGATGCGACTTCACCTCGACAGACATTCGGAGCAATAGGTGTGTCCACAATCGGAACGTGATGGGATTTCCTGTGAACCCAACATGCAAATGGCACAGACACCGTCGTCATAATTGGAACGTGGCAAATTTAGATTGTCGTCATTGAGGAAGCGACGACATGAAATCCAAATGACGTCATCGCATGATGACAAATCCATGCAGATAGAAAACATGGACACTGTCACACTGGATAGGAGGCACACCGGATGCTTAATCAAAATAAGGTGAAAATGTTTCGTCAAATTGGGTCGATCTTGGAAATGTGACACATCAGTGAATATTCGGTTGATGATGAAAAGTAGGAAGAAACCGTCCCTGTACGCGGCAGAAAATCGAACGAATTTTCCACCTGCAGTTGGGCATTGAAAGAAAAAAACAAGTTGAGCAGCTCATCGCTATAGTGAAGGAGACGACCACTGGTAGATGCCGTGCCACAGAGCAGATGTCATCAGAATCCCAAATCATGGCAAGACTCGTCATGACGCCAGTCGTCAACTGGTTCTTCATGATGTAATCAGTCATATTCTTATTCTCAGATAATAAAAAGACACTTGATTTACAGGTGACAGACTTGAATGAACGAAGAAAAAAAATTGTAATGAAGCGCGACAACTACAGAGTTGATACTAAATATTTATAGGACAACCATTAAACAAGATTCTCATGAAATTCTTGGTATAAAGCTATTATAGGTTAGAAGAGGGCAAAGTTCCCATAATTGATTGAGTCATTAAACATATCCGGAAGTCGATAACCTTGATGGATTAAGTTAAATTAATTCACAAACGATTCAAAAAGTGGGTCATATTTCTAGTCCGCATTTGGATCATTGTAATAAAAAAATCGTTATTAAATGGCATTTCTTTTTTGGTTTCGTTTGAAACGAAATGGCCGGGTCCAACAACAACAGAGTTGAGGATGTGACAGCAGGAGGGCAGAGACTCGGTCGTGCATCTGTTTCAGTGGTGTAACTCTGGACCTGTAGACCCGTCAAACAAAATAATTTATGAGATGTGATTTCGTGTATTGGATTGGACTATACATTTAGTATAATTAAGGGAAATGATATTCAAATTGGCTAATCTTTCGTTTGATAGATGACTATAGCAGCCGGCAAAACGTTATTGACAGTTAAAAAAACGGTTGACGCATTGCACTCTCTTGTCCACTCCGTTTGACAAACCCAGCACCAATGAAATCCACATTGTTGTCGAGTTCAGATCATGTGCATACAAACCTCCTGTGAATGAACAAGAATTAAGCTACACCGTTTGAGTCGGAAAACAAAAATAATTTACCATCTCGCTTGGTTGGCGTTCGGCACTTTGGGCACGGTTTTGAAGTGACACGTATAGTAACGCGACTGTCCGCATCCCACCTCGCCTAAGTAAATCTTTGTAATTAGCAATTTATACACAAGTTTGAAGAATGGATTATGAAGAAACCTGAGCAGCTCGTCCGGGATCTACAACATACTCAGTGGTTGTCAACATGGATTGAAAATTGTTTTCACCATTACTCGGACACTCGTCGATGTGATAACCTTGTAGACAATCGCGGCAGAACACGAACTATATTTGAGGAAAAAAATTCTTTAAATTGTTTGACAAAATTGAAATAGGAAACAATGTATACCTCGCAACCTCCTGTACATTGAATTCGTCGACATGAGGGGTCTGCAAGTAAGCCCATACCACAACCAGATTGTGGACAAAGCACACCACCTGTCGACATAACGTATTCCTCTGCTCCGAAGTGCAGGAGTCGAGAATGTACTGCTCATTTCCTAATATTTTAAAATGTTGAGTTCCTTCGATCAAAGAGTTCTCACATCCAGCTGGACAAGATAAGGTATAACCGATATTGTGATCAAAGACAAATCTTCTTTCGTTCAGACGGGACACACAGTACTGTTGAAAGCACTCCAGACATATCACATGAGAGTTGGTACATTGAAATACCAAAACAGGATCACTAAATTAAAATCCCAATAATTACAAAGAAACTTTATTCTGTAACCATTTAAAAAAAAGCTACCTAATATCCATGCAGGCAAGGCACTGAATCTGTTTGAAGTTTGATTTGACAAGATTACAAGGAAGAGTTGAGTCAGTTTCTCCTCGTGAAGGGTGATGTGCACACTTGAAGTAGAATTCAGCCCAAGAATGATCACAATCTTCCATCTGACAAGTACCACTCACTTGCTCAGGTCGTAAAACATCATCCCAACAGCAAGGATCTTGGTCCACAGTAAAGGCACCAGCTTTGCAAAGGCTACAGCAAACTCGAAGTTTACCACGCGGTGCGTTTGTTTAAAGTCGGGAGGGAAATTTAAGCTTTGGCCGGTTTGTCGGTCTTCTTCGGCAAGAGAACGGCCTGGATGTTGGGCAATACACCACCCTGAGCAATGGTGGACACACCAGAGAGAAGTTTTTTCAACTCTTCGTCATTGCGGATGGCCAATTGCAAGTGACGAGGAATGATACGGGTCTTCTTGTTGTCACGGGCAGCGTTACCGGCCAACTCGAGAACCTCAGCAGCCAAATACTCCATGACGGCAGCCAAGTAGACGGGAGCACCAGCACCGACACGTTCAGCGTAGGAGCCCTTGCGGAACATTCGGTGGATACGACCAACGGGGAATTGAAGTCCGGTCCTGCTGGAACGGGTTTTTGACTTTCCCTTGACTTTACCTTCTTTACCACGGCCAGGATATGTTTTAAAAAATGGAGTTAGTGATGATGATATGGATGATGAGAAATTGAGAATACGAAAACTCTTTTTTTATATGCAGACTCACAGTCGGATTCACCATCCGACTCTGGTAGCCAATCAGTAAATATTCATCTCTCTCTTTGCCCCTCAGCGGATTGCTAGCTCCGCCCATGAGTGAACACCAAAAACTCCCTGTAGACGAGAGTTGTGGCTACCAACAGCTGGCGGAGCTTTTGGTACAAATGAAAACAATGAACCAATCGCTAGTCAGGGAATTCTGTTAGTTCTTCAACGTCCGTTATCTTCCGAGTATATAAACCGGAACTTAAAAACTCAAGCAGTTTTGTTTGTTTACTTAATTTAAACTACAATGGAAAATACAGCACCTCCGCCGCTTTTCCCCCCGATCAACCTCAGTCCCCAAGGTCCTCTAACCGAAGAAGACAAGGAGTTGATGGAAAACTGGAGCCGCATTCTTGCGGGACCGGTAAATACCACCAACTTTCTGTGGAAGGAGAAAGAAGAGGAGGGAGATGAAGAGGGAAAAGAAGAGGAAGAAGAAGAGGAAGAAGAAGTCGAAAGTTTTGAAGAAAGTGAAGAGACAGAAGGAAGTGAAGAATTGGAAGACAGTGACGACGAGTTTGGCGGAGACTACGCTAAAATTTACAACGTATCTTCGTCTTCTTCCGGATCTACATAACCTTCTGTAGACGTCTTAAAAAAACGGCCCTTTTCAGGGCCACCAAATTTTAAAGGAATGATGAAAAGCCTAACTCACCAAATTGTTTTCACAAGAATCAATAAAGAAATCAAACTAACTTACCCGTCAGGTATGATCAAATGAACCCATCCACAGTTCCAGCACTCGCAACAGCTTTGGTCTGGTCAGACATGCATGATGTAATGTTGGCGAGAAACCCATGCAGATTCAAATTGCACATCAGGGCTAAAATTACAAAAGCATAGTTAGTAAAAGAATCAGGAAAAGAATCAAACATTTAGCTTACTTGTTGATATGATAGAGAAACTCTACCAGCATTGGCATTGATGAGGATGTCCATTTGTGAATTGAGTTCTCGACTGAGGATTTGACAGAATATAAACAATGATTTGATGAGAATATAATGATGAATTGATGAGAATATAAACAAAAAGGTACCTGTTGAATGATAGCGATGGTGAAACCTCAACTATAAGCAAATTAAGCATGCTAGAAAAAACCTTCCTATTCACTGAATGGACTCGATGAAGTAGACACGACGCAAAACTTCACTTATATTCAAGATGTCGTAAAACTATCTCTTTCGGCAACGTAGCTGCTTTTTTTACGTTTAATTGAAGTCAACTCGAATGAACAACGCTAACGCCATCTTAGCGTCAAAACGATCAAATCAAAGAAACAAATGAAAAATGGTTTCCTTAATAAACCAATAAACCACGGAAAGAAAAAACATAAGGTTCTTAGTACATGATTGAAAATGCTTTTGTTTTCTGGAGTTCTAAATTCAACCAAAGTTCAATTGTAACAGAAAATGCAGCATTTCAGTCAACACGAATGAGAAATATTAACATCGCCTCTAACTCACACAACTCTGTCCTCACATGAGAATCAACTGACACACACTGTGTCAGCATGGATTTCACAGAGTAGTACACAATTCGCCTACTAGGTGCCAGGGATGATCCCGCATCTGGCGGTCTGGCGGATTTTTCAAAAATGACGTTAGTTGACTAGTTCTGCAAATCTAAATAAATCCTTTCAACCAAGTGTTTAGTAAAACGGAAGAAAAATATGTAGTTTTGCAAAAATAATAAGGCTGTGTATGCCTGTGTTCTTGACAGATTCAACAGACCTGACTCACTTCTAGTTCACCAGTTGGTACAGCCTAAAAAACCCGATTGTTATTAGCTTATTACCATATGTAATTCTTAGTAACATGTACATCTAATTCGAATCTTGTTTCGTTTAACTATTTCAGTAATAATCGAAAGGATATGACCTAGAAAACGTAAAAAATTAATATTGATATTAACGACAGTGCAATGCTGGTTTCTTAAAAACGAATCTTGATTCTAAATTTAAAATAATTAAAAAATGGAATCGATCGATGTGTTACCTCTATATTTTTTGTTTCCATTTAATTTTTTGTTTGTTTTCAACTCTTTGATGAAGCAGAAAAGCCCCCTCCCCCCCCCCCCCCAGTTAGAAAGCTTTGCTACAGCTAATCAAACAGACGACGTGAATCCAAACAATTATTCCTGAACGCCATCTTGTGATAGCAAACTTGAATGAAATAACAATATCAAACAAATATAAAGCGTGATTCTACAGTGCAGCACAACAAAATTTGTAATCAAGTTCTTTTTCTGTTTGGTGTCGTCAATGCCGATAACAATGGCCATCCATTCAACTGAGGAAAAGAAAATAGAGAGTCTTGACTCTTGACCTGTTGGACCTTGTCATGTCCGTTAGCCGAACGTTACATTCACCTTTCTGTTCGCTATGTGTATTATATATACAAATACAGCGCCCATCAGCGCGTCATCAGATAAGATCTCGTCCAATCAAGAAGAAGAAAAACAGGTTTTCGGGATAATAATAAAAGAAATTTGTTCGTATATTCTATCGCCCGTGATATAAAAAAATGAAGATTTTTCTTCTGATCGATTCTCTGTTAAATATATTTTCCCTTCGTGATGTGCGTACACGGTGCGAAAGTGTACTGTCGTCGTCAAAGAGGTGAAAGCTTTCTCTTCTCCAGTGTGTGCTGTATTTTCTTCTTCTTGCTGTGACAACTTAATGAACAGAGCATATCAGACACAAGATAGTATTACACAATACGGGAATATAAGGACGACGAATGGCACGTCACATTAGCTGGGACCGTCGAGTTTCATTTTTCATCTTCAAATTTTATAGTTGCGCAAATACGAATGTGTAAACGCGGGATATGTATAGAGACCGCCATTTCACGCATCGTTGTCATCGACCGGGTTTTGTGTATTCGTCACATATCACTGAACTGCATTTTTACTCTCTCCAGGTATATAGAAAGCGACGAGCAGCGCGGACTCGTTTACGACAGATGCATGACGGAGACGACCGCTTTCGATATTCGATCAATTTGGCGCATCGTCATCCTCTTCCCAATGAGTCAATTTCTTTTTCACATCTCACAAAAAAGGAGATATGAGAACATAAAGAGGTGAACCAAGTGGATTTGTGGGCTGAGCCGATGAAATGATGAGTCGCATGCTGACTGCACATTGTCCAATATTCAATATACTGGGCGTCCATCTTATAACACATGTTAACTGATTGAATTACACGTAATGAACAGACAGGCCGCTCAAGTACCTTGAATTTGCATATAATAATCGACGACTCTGAGCCCAAAATCCAAACAATTTCTCTCTCCTCTTACGCACAGCAAATCGAATCGCGCAATTTTCCAAGGGAATTTTTCTCATTTTTTCCCCGCGATATCCATTACACGTCCAAGGGTAACGTGAAATAAAAATCCATCGATGGTCATACCCCGAGAGGGACAAATCTACTAAAGAAGTAAAAGTTTGACCGTTAGCCATAATATAATAACCGGTAGTGGACTAGTGGGCGCTCGCTCAAGTGAATCGCATCAGCAGGGAAGTGTGTGACACAAAAGAAAAGTAAAAGTTGTTATACGCAGAACATATTTGTACTCTGTAATTATTAAAAAAAACAAAAACAAATAGAGTATATATAATACGCAAATATACGTAATATACGTATTACACTGGATGTTTATTGATCTGTGTGTGGTGTGTCTACATGTTGTGTGGTCAATTGCTGTATCGCAAGCTGATCCAATGGTGCGTGCAACTTTTGGCTAACAAGAAAAAGGAAAAGTTTTCTCAACCGACTGATGTTGCGAGATGATTTTATTATTATTGATACGGTATATACCATTCATTATTATACCATAGAATAGATCTATGTATATATATTGCGATATATTGGTTGCTTTTACAATTATTGTGATTATATAACCGGATATAGCGAAACATAAATTTATGCTTCATGAAGGACGCCTTGTTTCAATAAAAATGATACTGTATATTAGCTATATGATGTAATTCAATTCTACACGTCTGAGATTTTTCCTTTTGCGCTCCAGTGAAATTTCTTGCGCAGCATATCACATTCGCCCCAATTGTTTGCAGAATTATATAATATACGGACGACACAGAGAAATATCATGTCTACTTCATTTTTGTAATCGTGTCCTTGTCACACGAACTATATGATTATGCCTTTTGCCTTTTGTAATTCTGGTCAAATAGGAAAATGAAGAAATATATACGGCGAGAGAGCTTATCCCTGAGAAATTTTTAGAATTCTTATTTTTCAAAGTTTAAATAAAAAGAATAATAGGTTTTAATTAATATTTAATTTTAACGGCATTTTTGGATCTGTGTTCTCGAAAAATGGGCCATTCAGTCTGGAATAGGATACGTATAGATCGTTGCTGGGCGGATGGACGCAGTTATTTACGGTATGACACAGAGATATCGCCGAGTTCTTTGAAACATTATACGCAAAGTTTTAAACAATAACGAAACCGCTACTTGATGATTGACATATTTAGACTATACATTTAGTATAATTAAGGAAAATGATATTCAAATTGGCTAATCTTTCGTTTGATAGATGAATATAGCAGCCGGCAAAACGTTATTGACAGTTAAAAAAACGGTTGACGAATAAGAAAATCAATTCACCCCATTAGTGAATTAAACGTAATAAAAACACTATAATTGAATTTTTAACTTATTACCACAGTTGTTTGGTATCCAATTTCTAGTTCGCATGATGTCTGTGGTTTTTTCGTCAGTCGCCATGTAGAAAAAAAATGTCTTCAATTCTCCAAAAACATAGAAAAAGGTGCAAAATGAGCTCCAGAAGTCCAGGACCACCGTCACCCCATCTGGACGATAACAAAAGCAGAATCTAAATACACTAGACAGAACTATCCTTTCCATTTCAATGAATTCACGTTTAGGCCTAGTTAAAAGCACAATTTTACACTATGTAATCACTGAAATTATGACAACATGACAAATAATTTCGTAATTTTAGCTCCAAAAATAAATTTAACTGCTTCGACTGATCTCACTGTTCTAATTGTCTTCACTACCCGACCACACTGGAAAGATGATTTATTTGCCACAAAATATTACATACTAACAAGTGGACATAATAATGTGATTTTCTGTTTTGTTTTTCATTACACACGATTAATTACATGATATACTAAAAATGAAACAACAAATTTGTATTTTCAAGGATATAAGTTTCTTGTAAAATCTAAGTTCACGACATTTGTGTGACGCGGAGGGCTATACATCTCGCATCTACTTTCTCGCCAGGATCTACTTTACTTTGTTTCCATGATTAAAACCAATATGGAAACAAAATTTCGAAGGCGAACACCCATCAATGGCTTTTTTGAAATTTATCTCTCTTTTTTTTTTCATTATTCTCTCGTTCCTCTTAATTATAGAGAATAAGAGAGAGAATCCAACCGTAAAATAATCGAGGATTTACGCAGTGTGTACTCATAGAGAGCTAGAGAGAGAGAGAGGCTTTTATCGCACACAGCTGATATGGGTAATATAGAAGACGACGCAGTATAGTAGCCTATGACGCAGTATACTGCTCACCGACATCGACTTTCGTATATGAGCTTTTGACGCAGTTTCGCTTGGATATGCATGTGTGCTGTGTGTGTATTTACTGCATCACAGCTGTCCGTTATTGTATGCGTGTGGCGTTAGACGCAGCTCACGGGCCACACCAGCATCCAGAAATCTTGTACGCTCTCTCGGACACATTAGCGAAATGAGCGGCTGCGATTCGCTTTTTTCGTGTTGCGCTTTCTCCTTCCATCAGCACAACGTAGACGAACGAGCGGGCAGCACGGAAAAAAAAAAACAACAAAAATATCCATCAGCTCTTTTTCGATCAATGCCATGTCAGCACATGGCGTCATCATCATTCCCCTGCAATAGCGAAAAAAAAAAAAATTGAAATGAAATATAGAAAAGGATTATGGTTTATTTTTTTTTCTTGTTTCACTTCTTTTCCCAGCAGAAGCGAACAGCTCTGCAGCTGTTGCTTGTAGCCTGGCGAAATTTTAACGATCGTTTAGGCTTGGCCCCTCCTATGTCGTCTGATCCACAAGCCATTGCGGGGTCTTCCAATCCTGAACTGCAAGCCGAAAATGTCACCCCATGCTGATGCCCAATAATCTCAACAGTCGATTCTTCTGCTGCATTATCCACTTCGTTTACCTTTACAGTTAAAAGACGGAGGTAGGTCGTTGCTTAAATTGGGACACTCGCTGTAGTACCCAAAGGAAATCTCATCCCTCATATTTGAAACGGATTTCTGGATTTCTTGCATGTCTCATCAATCGACAATGGCATGCAGTAATTTAATGGCCACAAACCTTTGTCCGGCGATGTGTTTCCACCTTTTTCGTGAATGAATTCGAAATTCACGCTCTCTCAATCTACACGCAATGAGCCATTATACACAACACCCAACCTATTGAAATCTTTATCTTTTATCATGATCTCTGCATCTCTGCACACCTTGCTAATTTAAGTCAATTGAGTATAAAGCGGTAATTTACCATATTGATACAAGGAGATCAAAATAATGAAATTTGCAAAATGACTAGAAATATTAGGCAATTGTACATCCTCTATTGATGACAGACGATTAATTAGACTGAAAAATCCACTATAATGACAATCTTACCGAAATTGCTGGCGCTGAGTCCAAGTCATGGATATTTCAATTTAATTATAATGCAGCTGCAATGCTGCATTCCATATTTGCTGGTTATTTGATCAGAACTTAAATGAACTTATAAGATTCACACTAACGGTAGTTCAAAAGAAATATTTAGAACACATTTTTGGTAGTGATAAAGTCTTGTTTAAAAAAAAAGGTTTTTAACTTGAAAAAGACTTTTAACTTGAAAAAAATAGTTCATTCTTGTCAGAAATTGCGTGAATTAGCGGGAGAACAAAGTGCTGTGATGTATTCTCTAGTATTAACTATTAAGCAAACTACAATCGTAGCGTAAACTAAGGAAGATCATTTATTAACGTTTATCCCAGTTTCAAAATTCTGTCGTTGTTTTGTTTTGGTATGACTCCGAGACAAAATTTGTCTAATTCAGACATGTTCAAATTTTCGAGGATTTTGCGGCTGAACGATGGAAAACGCCATCAATTTTGTAGAGGCATTAAAAAAAATCGATTTAGGACATTTACCTTGAAAGAGGTACTCAACTAATATTTCTAATCATACTTTTCCCATTAATTCTTTAATGGCTGATTTCTTTCATCGGGGAGTCTTTTTTAATCGTCTCCCGCCATCTGAGAAAAAGCTAAACAGGGGTTGTTTGCAGATTACTTGATTACCGTCAAAATTAATTGATCAGTATTAATTAATCGAACTCCTAAAATTATGGGCGTTTCTAAAACAGGATTATAAAAATTACAGTATTATTTATCATTTATCAAACAAAATATAATTTGAATCGAATGATGCCCCCTAGCGAGCTCGGCTCTTTTCATGCTTTACTTAGTATAGTAATCGACATGACCTTGTCTAGCAGACCTGTGTTATAGTTTGTAATAACATTACATGTGACTTTTTCATATAGTCCGTCACGTTGTTCAGTTTCCAATCAAAGTATTTTCTTTTTGTTACCGTCAACACCAGATGACCAGAGCAATTATTTATACACATACTTGTACATGTTATTCCCAATGAACTGGTTTGAACGATGTCATATGAACAGAGGCCATATCAGACTCATGACGCCCAAAATCGGCACGTTTCCCTGTTATTCAAGTGACGAAACTTTTCCTCAAGCTCAGCCATGTGTCACTGCATCTTCAGTGTTTTATCCTGCAGGAAAAGAGAGGCATCTACCATTAGAATCAACTGGTCATGCTGTTCAGTACTCCAATACAGATTATCATTATCAGCCTATTGCTTAAAATGGTGACCATCACCGCTGCTGAAGAAACACCACTGTTGCATTGAAGAAACAAGAGACGGGCACAGATTTTTGGGATCTTTTGGCTCGACTAGATTCACAGAGCGCATCCCGTAAAGGCAAAGGACTAGCGAGGACACACAGCTTGGCGCTACAACTCAGCATGGCGCTGCGTCCGCTGCTACTGGAGCTGAAGAGGAAATCCGCCATTTAAGCCTGGAATCGTCACCCTTCGGTCAACTGCTCGCTCTTCTGTCATCAAGTGTCAGAAGAAGTTCACTGTTGACGGATCGCTTGTTGCGTCTTCTGTGTCTCATTTCTCTTGGTGTGTATTCCGAAATTTTGTATTTATTTATTTCCTATTCTATCTTCGGTAACTATGAATTATCAATTAATTTTTTCTTTCCCTAAGGTTTACCAGACAGTAACGCGATCGCTCCAGCTCAGCAACAACAGCTTCATCAACAGCAACAGCAACAACGTCGTCATTCTGAGGGTGTTCGCATGCGCGATTGGGAAAGACGCGAATTGCACAGTTCTTTAGCTGTCCAATTGCAACAGTAGCTCGACACGGCCCTTGATCTGTCTCTCTCTGGAATCAAAGCGTATCAATACGAGCTCTTTTGAATGAACTTCACACTCCGCGACGTCGTCCTGAAGCTTCTACATCAGCTCTCTCTGCTCAAGCAGGCACATCTTCTGAGGAAACAGACTCTGAAAGTGTCGACAGATCAAAGGGTTTCTTAATGGTAAACAAAAAATATTTCATTTCATGTGTTAATATTGTTATTATCGTATTTGTTGTCACAGGACCGATTCACAAAGGACATGGTTGTCGTTTCCGCTCAAACGAAACCCAAAACCGGAGGTTACGAACTTCAGTTGCCTTCTATGGGATCTTTGACGAGTTGTTATTACTTTCACAGGTCGATGAAGTGGGAGGTGGCAGAGATATTGAGTCGCCTCGTCTAAGCCAACAACTTTTACTTGATAGTCTCTGGAACACTTTGAGCGAATGTCTTCAGGTAACATCTATTAGTGTACTTGAACGATAAAATAATCACATTTGCCTTCGGGTAAATGCGTGACGAAAAGATGAAAAATCTACTTTGATTTACGAAAATAAATCAATCGCCTCGTTGTTAATAATCATTTGTCATTATACAAACAAATGAGCAAAGTTAATCAACTTCATCAAGTCACGAAAAACCTTTTCATTTTTCCTATGTGTGTCCCATGATGCTATTAGCAATAGAAATAATGCGAGTTAGATCACCACTTGAGTAATCGAACGAGCTTAGTTTTAAACGACGAATGTTATGTTGGGAAATATTAGGAAAGAATGATTGTATCAATGTTTCAGATTATCTTCCTGACGCTACCAGAGAACTGACTGAAACATACGCGATCAATCTTAGCACAATTCAAATGGATTTATTTCCATAACATAAAGATATCGTTGGGAAAAAGGAAGATAGTAAAACAACTTTTGTTCGGATGTACTTGGAACTGAACGATATTTGTTCAACCAAGTGGACACTGGGATACGTTGCAGATCGCAGTTGCTTGATTAACGTTCATTTAAAATATTTTCAGTTGGACAACGGATTATTTGCGTTTCTTTATAATGAATGGGGAGACCCTCTCCCCATTGACCCTCTCTCCTCAGTTTTATACATGCACGAAGTGGGGATGTGTGCCACGAAATCGAAGACCACTCCCATCTCATTAGGCGATTGGGCGATTATTTTATTATGTCAATTTTACTTGTTTCGATTTGCATGTGTTTTTATAGTGTCGTAAATTCGCATTTGATGTCGTTCAATGGCTTCCTTAACGAGCGACCGATGATGATAGAATTTTTCTCCTTTTGAATGACTCGCTTGATGATGGACAATTCAATGATTATTAACGATTCTATTCTTTCCTTGCACATTTATCCTCAAGTTCTTCCTAAAATGCAATCAAAACTGTTTGAAGAATGCCGGAAACCCGAGGGACATGCGCCGCTTTCAGGTAAAGCACACACAAAAAATGTTGTTTAGTTACTTCCAAACGATTTGGCGCGGAAGTGATTTAATTTTAAATGAAGAGGAAGTAAAAAAAAACGCGATGATGACTTCGGACCCCGCAATGCGTCATTTGTTTTCTATGGAAACGGAAGCAAAAATTTAGTTGCGCGATACTTCAGTGTCTCCTATTACGTAGTCGACACCCGTCTGGAGACAACTTTCCTTGGACCTGTCTCCTGTTTCCTTCCTCTTTTCTCTTAAATAAATAAGTGATGTCAGACACTGGAAATAAGAAGTTGTAACTCTTTCTCTCTTTGCCTCTGTGTGACACTTGACACGCTTTGTTGAAAGCTAATGACTCCTCGCGGCTTCCGCAAACAGTCTTTTTTACTTGGCTTTTGAAAAATTATCTTGTGATACTTGAGTCGTTATTTTATATATATTTTTTTTTCTTCTAAATATTTTGTTAGGTTGTCGTTGCTGCTGTTTAGTGATACCAAACAGCCCCTAGTCCGTCGAATAATCAGATGCAGCAGCAACATCAGCAGCAGCAATCTCTGCCGAGAAAGTCCGAACAACAACAACAGCAGCAGCAGCAACATCATCTATCGGCGGCTGATTACTCGAAAGCCGCTAGCGGTGGTGGCGTTATTGTTGGCCCGAGTGAACGAATCGACCGTGATTCCATGCGCCCCGACCATCGTGAACAGCTGCAACGTTCATTTGAATTGCAACAACAGCAACAACGTTTGGAAGCCCGTGACCAACGTCATCAGCCCACCGTATCGTACAGCAAACCCTACGAACAGACGCCACGACTCGTCACTGGGAGCCACAATAGCGGCGGCAACAACAACAACAGCGGTGGTGGTGGTGGAGGCAACAACGGCAGTAACCCTAATATCCCCACCAGTCGAAGTCCGAAGATCCTCACCCTCAAATGACGCCAACATCATCTTCCGCTTATCCCATTCACTATGCTGGTCTTGGTCCTGGTTCGTCGCAACACTCGTACAACCAAATCAAACCAATGGTCGAAGTGGCCCATCGAATAGTTATATGCCACCACCTTCAGTTTCACCTTCTTGGTGTCCAGCGGTGGCATCTACTGCACACGTTCCTCCCTATCCAGCTATGAGGTATAGCCCGGCTCCTCAAACGGCACCTGCTCCTTCCACCTCCCCGTCGGCCAATCAAAAGAAAACGAGTCCATCGCCTCTTCAACAGCAACAGAACATGGGACCCGGAAATGCAGCAGCTCTTTATAGTCGACAAGGACTAGCTGGAGTCCAAGTGGTCGGATCGGCTGGAATCTCTATTGGGACGTCAGTTCAGTGCCGACCAGACCAAACGATTCCACTTTAACTCATAACTCCAAGCAAATCAAATCAGCCGGAATCGGCTCCTCCTCCGGCGCACACTGCCCGGAATACGGACCGAGATCGTGAGAGGGAGTCCGGATTTATCCGCACAATGCTTTTTCACCACTGGCTCATCAACTTCCTCCCCCTCAACCTCTATTGAACACTGGCGCAAACAACAGAGGAGGCCCTGGGCCACCTATGCCTCAGCAGCAACCACTCGACTTGGGAACTTAAAGAGAAGATTCTCCGATTCCTCTAATCTCACCCGCTCGTTTATCGACCGGAGAAGCGCAATCGAAAAAGACACGGCCGGAACCGCAGCAGCAGCAATAACAACAGCAACAGCAGCAGGGGCCACCTCCACCGCCGCAGATTCCCATGCCAACTTATCCCAGTTTTGGGCCAGTTGGTTTCCCTGGAGCGCCATTGATTAGCGTGGCTGCGTTAATTGACGCTGGTTATCCGACGAGTGGTCCAGTTCAAGTGAAACCACCCAGTAATCCGGCCAGTGCCTTTTCAATGGGCTTGGTACCTTCGCGCCATCCGTCAGATACACCTCCTCTTTTGATGTCTTCCGTACCTGCAACTTCTAATCCAATCGATCGACCGGTGGAAATTTCCAGTCGCCCAATGGTTATATAAAGTGAACCCGGTGTTGAAGTGACTCAGCCGCCTTGTCCGCCACCTGTGGAACAAGATCGAGTCACTGCCGTAAGTCAATCCCCTCCAGTCGTTGCAGCACCTGTCGTCAAACAGGAAGAAGTCAAAACAAGAGCCTATTTCGACAACACAATCCAATAACAGCACGTGGAGTAATCCCGGAAGTAGTAGTAATATGCCACATCAGTGGCCAGCAACAGCCGCAGCGCAAAACCAGTGCACAAGTTAAAGAAAGCTTGGATTCAACGACACTCTGGTAAGTTTCATTGTTCTTTTACATGCGAGATTTATTATTATTATTATTCTTTTATTTCGTAAAAATTACATAAACTAATGATGCATTTTTGTTTTTGTTTTTGTTTTTTGTTTTTTGAATTTACTAAAAGGTGGTGACGAAGTTGTTGTGAAACCGACTTTCAACAGCGTCGATATCAAACCCGAGCCAATGGATCGCAGTAGCTGGCAGTAGCCCAGGTCCGCTGAAAATGGCCCGAAAAGCAACTGCTTCCGTCAAGACCGAGATCAACGGTTACGGCTGGCCGCAAAACGCAACAGATGAAAGTGAGTCTACGGGATTGAGAGGAGCAGCCGTAGGCGACAAACGGAAGCCACGAGCAAATGCGGCGGCTACTAAAGATGAGAGAGCCAAGATTGCTACTGCTGTGGTCACCACTGTATCTGCTACTCCGGCCTCGTCGACAGGAGGTAGCAGCTCAGAGGGAGAGCTGCACTCAAGGAGAGTGGCGGCAAGTCTGGTGGTGCAGGTCGCTCTTCCTTGGCTGGACGGCAGAGGAACAGTGATAGCAGTAGCAGCAGCAGCAGCAGCTAAGAGGGCCAACCAGTCCGCAAAGGACAGTCAGGAGGAGGAATTTCGGGATCTTATGGCGCCATCGCCCCAGGAAATTCATCTCCGTCTGGGACCAACGCCAAACCGGGGTCGGGCAAACCTTTTAATAAACCTCCAGTTCCTGTACTGAAAAAAAAGTGGTGAAAGTTCAGGTAGGTCTTATATCGCCATCCGTCCGTCCATTTTGATATGATAACTACTCATCATATCTGACATTTTATTCCCGCACACAGGATGCCTTGGAGGTCCCCCGTGCTTCTGGGAGGTCGCGCCTCGTTTGGCTAAGTGCCGTGAATGCCGTCTCACTCCTCATCAACGACGGAGGAACGAACAGCAAAGCAATGCCAACATCTTTTGCCGTTTCTACGCTTTCCGGGGGCTAAGATACACCAAGTCGGGCCAGTTGGCTATCGATG
The DNA here is from genome assembly GCA_030770115.1 of Daphnia galeata. NCBI lineage: Eukaryota > Metazoa > Arthropoda > Branchiopoda > Diplostraca > Daphniidae > Daphnia > Daphnia galeata. The sequence goes on from CM061114.1 coordinate 3,254,153, forward strand.
TTTTTTTTCCTATCCGTTAAAGTATGTTTTTCTTTTTCCCTTTTTTTTTTAAATATATATTTATATTATTCCGATAAATCAATGTCTGTTTTTCCTTTTTTTTCTAGGGACGCGTCTGAAGACGATTTGAAATTGTGGCTACCCCAACCGGAAAAGTCTGTTCAAGAATTGGATGTTGACATGTCGCTGTTTCTTCTTACTCACGTCGGTGACCAGTTTTGCTGGATGATTCAAACAGAAAAAGAAGCAAAGGCCGAAGCGCTGGCAACCGAGGCAGAGGATGGTGACACAGTTCAACAACAAATAGCCTGGAAACGAGTCGTCCAGGGAGTGCGTGAAATGTGCGACGTATGTGAAACGACTCTGTTCAATTTTCACTGGGCGTGTGGAAAGTGTGGCTATGTAGTGTGCATTGATTGCTACAAAACGCGAAAGGCTGCCAAATCCCTATCCAATGGAAGCGGAAGTGGCAACAAGGATGACGAAAAAGAGGTACGTACGAAATATGTATTTACTTTTGTGTTCCCTGTTTTTCTGTGTATCGATGAGGATGCCAAATTCAAAAAAACATCTTTCATTTTCCTCCACAGGAAAAGGATCAAGAGCGTGATCTTCACGGGTGGTTGTTATGTACCAGTCGATTGGGGAACGACCCAGACAAGTTGATACCAACCTAAATCATTGCTGGCAAAGCTCTAGAGTGTATGGAACGACTGGTGCATTCCTACCGGAAGCAGTGGAATATAGTCGAATTTTGCGATTGCCCTGAAGGCAAGAAATTTGTTGAAACCACGGAATCCAACGGCTCGGTCAACAATGGAAAACCACGGATCCAATGGTATTTGCAAGGTGAGTTGGCTCTCGTTGTCACTTTCGTGTTAAAACAATTTCACTGAGACTAATAATATTAAATTATAATAATATAATATTATTCAATGATGATTTCTCTGCAGAGTTTGAATACCGTATCTTCTAAAAACGACGGCATGTCAAACGGGGATGGGATGCCGACAGTAAAGGTGGACTTGAGTCTGAATCCGTGAAACCTGTCAATGGAAATCCAGCTCAGGCCGACTCTAAAAATGGGGGCAACCAAACTGGTTCGTCGCTTTTGAACGTGTTGGCTGACGTGGCTTTGACCAAAGAAAAGAAGCCGGGCAAGTCAAAGAACGGGTACGGCGGTGCTGTAAAAGGTGGTGGTGAGGCTGTAGATGGAGCAGCAACTGCAATAGGATCCGATGGTGAATCCGATTTGCCCAGCGACGAAGAGGAAGGTTGCGAACACTTTTCAACTCTGAGAGAACTGCTCATCCGCCCCGCACCCAAGACTAGCACAGGCAAAAATTCTGAACAAAATACAGCGCCTGTCGCTAAACGGCAACGAATGGAAACACTAGAAGATGTCATTTCTTGCGTCATTGAACGAGGAGTGGATCGTGAACCGAGTCCTGAGGCTTCCGCCTCCACTACTGCAGCCGGTGCCGCTGGCCCTTCTCCTAACTCGTCCACTGCCACCGCTACTACCACTGCTCCAGACAAAGACTGGAATGGAGAGCCTGAAGAAGTGGCCGTCGACGTTGAATTAGTGCACTTTAAACGTCGTGGAGACGCATTCAAGACGGTGTTGACTGTTGAGTCGTGGATTGCTTCCGGCTCGCATCATGGTTCTTTCCGAGTCATTGAAAGCTTATCCAGAAATTGCACATTCGTGGCTTTGTACGGGGAAACTGCTGAGGTTGCATGACCCCAGTAATCCGAACAATTACAAACTCTTCCAGGTGGGTAAACGGTTTCCATCCATTTTCTGTATTTGTGTGACTTAATTTCTTTTTTACTTCGTGTCGCAACCAACAGGAATCGTGGAAACGAGGTCAGCCTGTAGTGGTTTGGAGTGACGCAGCTGCTGGATCAATCTATTTGGAATCCGAAATTTTTTCTCAAAGACTTTGGAGACACCAAGAACGACCTGATTAACTGTTTGACGGGAAATAATGTCCCCAATCAGCCTATGAAAAAGTTTTGGCAAGGTTTTGAGTGTCTCACAAAGAGACTTAAGGACGAGAAGGGAAATTTTTTTGAAACCTACTCCCTCACTCAAACGAATTCATTTGACCGATTCGAACAGCCGGCCTATACTCGGATGAAACAGTCGACGTTTTCGAGCACGTGCCCTCTTATTTCACAATGGCTGTCTCTATTAGTTTGACGTACCGATGATGCTTAAGCACGAGCTACTTTTTTATTGTCCACCCCACTTTTCTGTCTGTAGCGTTCAAATCAGTTGAAATTAGATAGGAGCATGTGCTTTTCTGTAGGATATGTAGATCTGTATTGGAAGTCTAAAACAGATTAGATTACCCCTCAATGAATGTAAAAGTAACAGTTAATTCCTTTTGTATTCTTCGTCTCTATAAAAAAGAGAAGTTTTTACTTTGAAACAAAACGGTCGGACGTTGAAAAAATAACAAGAGAGTGTTTAAGAGAGAAAAAAAAGGGGCGCTCGATGGGTGATGCTGGATGACAGCTGCGGTTCACTGCTGCGGAAAAACGATCTTTATTTGTATTATCATGTGTGTATGCATTGAGAGACAGAGAGAAAAAAGAAAAGGCTAGGTGATCTGGGAGTGACTAATGAGCCTTCTATTCTAGTTATAGTTGTGGAGAGAGAGTTCTTTTTTTTTCTCCCCTTTTCAAACAAATGTCGAAAAGACAGAAGGGGATGCCCCCCTATGCCATCTGCAACGGACCCCATCTGCCCGTTGTTTCAGGCTGCCCCTTATAGCTTCTGCTCTCGCTGGAACGGCGTCTATCTGATGGATATATGAAAGATCATTTAGCACACGGTCCGTTTGGCAAATTGACCTACTGGTCATCTTTTGTGGACTTTTGTTATTGTTTTTTCTGTTCTATGCGTGGTATGTGTTGTTTTACAGAAAGGGAAACGCTAGACGGACATAGTTTTTGGACAACCTGGGTGGTTTTCTTTTTCTAGACTGGACTGACTGGGGTGTCCCAGTCATCAGTTATTGGGTAAATAGATGCAGTCGTGTAAATAAATTCAGTCGTAGATTTCGAGGCCATAACGAAATGCGAAGTTGGTTTGGTAGAGGGGGGGGGGATCGGATCGGAAATCATGCTGCGCCAAATGTTTGTTCACGGTGACGTTGTGTGACTGACGCACGCCGATTGTTTGCACGATTCAGTCGGATTCAGTGATCGTGAACAAATAGAGGTGGGTAGGGTGTACAATTGTACAGTCAAGCGGTCACGCTGCCACCTATTAACCAATTACTTCCCTTCCATTTCTATTCTCTCTATCTCATACGTTTTCCTCTTCTTCTTCTTCCTGCTTGTCTTCCTCCCAAATCGTCCCGAAATGAAATACTGAGGTTGTACACTGTTGTACAGTGCCTCTCTCAGGCATACAACAAAAACTCAGCCAAGAAACGCTGCCATGCAAGTCGGAATTATGTGTTGCGCATTGCTGCCTACGTTCGTACGCGTATATACATCGACCCCGGCAACGAGAGAGACAATGATGGAACGATCTGGCCCGATAGATGATTGGTTATTTTCTTTTCTTTTCCAAGGTATCAAACAAAATGTTTTTGCTATATAGCCAGATCGTTGGGTTGTGTTTCTATCTGCTGGGTTATGTATATTATATATATCTTGTGTCGTTTGGACGTTTGTTGTTGTGTGTGTGTGTGTGTATGTGTGTGTATGTTGTCAACGGCTGGACATTTAAATGTCCCGCCGCACACATAGTGAAAATTTCAAGCCCTTGTGTGTTGTAGCTGGGAACATCTGTTCGATTGCTGCCCGGCAGGAGGTCTTACGCGTTCCTCCTTTTATTTCTCTCTTTCCTCTAGCGCACCAAGTTCCCAAAAGGATATATGAAAGAATATCCATTCCTCTCGAGGGAATAAGATAAAAAGAAAACAATCTTAATTTCTTTTCATATTTTTTTTTTCTATTTCTTTCGTCGTGTCTTTCTAAAATAAGAAAGAAAGAAAAAGACGAAGAGGGGAATGTTGTTGTTACCCACTAATAAATCGGCATCAAAATAGAGCCTCGACTAATTAGAATTGTAAATGCGCACGACGATGAACTACTTGCCATGGCTCGGCCCTAAGTTGCGAATTTGAAAACACATAATTAACGGGCAAAAGAGTTATACCTACTACAAATGCTACACACACTCTGCGCCAAGAGTTCGAGCTGTGGGCCTTTTCATTAAGGGACTTTCTTTCTTTTCCCACTTGCGTATAATATCGACATGGGGCGGTCTTAAACAAGCTTTAGTTGATGAAGCGTTGACTATGGTCGAATCGATTAGTCAGAGAAAAGAGAGAGAAAGATAGAAAGAATTGGGAATAGAAAAAGAAAACGAGAGGGAACCCTATAGGCTTTTAGGTGAGTTACGAGTCGCTAGGAATGTCCATAAAGAATATAATATGTATACGGACGGAGATATTTTCTTCTTTTCGAGTCAAAGCATTCGGGTCTCCTCTCTCATCTCGGGTGGGGTCTTTTTCTTTTTTTTTCTCCCTTTGACGGTTGATAGCCGATTAGTTTGATTGACAGAGTCAGGGGTCAGATGACACAACCGCCGTCGTAGCCAAAAAAAAATATCCCCATTGATTTCCAGGGAACTGGTCGTGGGCATCCCTGGTGCTAAAGAGTCCTCTAATCGGCGGATCCACCGGCTGATTTTGTGTGTGTGTGTGTGTGTCCTTCCATTCTTTTTTGTTACCTTCTTTACCTTTTCGTGTATACATAAAGACTTTTGGGCAAACGATGGGGATCTCCCTGTCAATTCGGTGGGGGTGTCTCGTAATTCCTCGGCTCGTCGGGCTAAATTAAATATGATAACGCGTCAGGACAAGGACTATAAAAGACGCAAGTTTTTCCTCTTTTCTTTGACTGGAATTTTTTTTCCCTTCTCCCTTGGAGGAATTGTTGTATGTTGGGGTAGCGTTGCATCTCCGAGCGACTTACGGGGTAGTAACACTACACTAGTTGTTGGTGGGTTTATTCTTCTTCTATTTTTTTTCTTGGTTGTCAGTGGGATGTCTTTCCTTAACTGTAAAATAATGAGCAAAATGGAAGAATAGAAGGTAATAATAATCATAATAATAATGAAGTAATAATAATAATAATAACTCAATTTGACCTGGAAAGTCGGCAAAGTTTTCCTGATATAGTGTGAGTATAATTTAATACTTAATTAATATAACATCTTCTGAATTAATTTTGTTTTCAATTTTGATTTTGTACGAGCAGGTCGACTATCGTTACGACAGTTGTATGCCGGAAATAAAAGACCAAGGACAGGTATAATTAATAAATCATTTTTGATAAAATTGAAAAATCAAATCAAATATTTAAAAGTTATTTTGATTTGACGAATTATAGCGTGGAAGTTGTTGGGCTTTTGCTGCGGTTAATCCTCTGGAATTTGCCCAATGCAAGAAATATTCGACCTCCGTTGTTCTGAGGTGAGTTTTATAAGTTAATTAATTAAGAATAAAATTAAGAATTCATATGGGAGAATATTTTTTCTTGAAATTTTTGAAGCGAACGACAACTTGTTGACTGCGACAAAAAAAACGGAGGCTGCCACGGCGGATGGTACACGGACGCTTGGGACTACATGGTCTCAGCCGGTGCTAGTGCTAAGCAAACGCTATATAGCCCATACAATGCCAGAGTATGTATAATACATTAATACAGCCCTACAGTTAATAAATTAATTAAAGAATTATTAAATTCCTTGCAGAGAAATTTTTGTAAATTCAGATTATTCATGGTTGGAGCTCAAGTATCGACGTACAATTATGTCGCACCTAATGATCCTGTTGCAATGCACTACAGAAATACGGGCCTCTTTCGGTTGCCATTTCAGTGGTCGATTCCTTTATGTGTTACGCGTAGAAGATTCTATTTAAATTGTGTTTGTATTTGTGGCTCATTTTTAGCGTTTTACCATTTGAAAACCAAGGGATGGTGTTTACGACGCTCCCGCGTGTGATACGGTCGATTTGAATCACGCCGTAGTCGTCGTCGGATGGGGTAATGAAAACGGAGTTGACTTCTGGTTCATCCGCAATTCGTGGGGAACCAGTTGGGGAGTTAGCGGATACATCAGAATCAAACGAGGCGTCAACAAATGCAACATCGAAAGTTTAGCCGCTTACGTTGCCCCAGTTTAAAAATTCAAAATCCAAATTTTTTCAAAAATTTAATTTACCATGTTCCCGCTCTGTGTATAGTTTTCATTTGAATTTTCGTAACTCATGTTATTTGATTTCTGTATTTAGATTTCACATGGATCGCAATATACCCCTAGATCTCTATGAAAAGGGTAAATTTACGTATTCATTACAAAGAAAACGGGGATTGTAGTATATTGAGTTTTTCATAGATGACGCCATATTCTATTTGTTGTTTTCATTTGGATGCTGCTCTGTGAGCCGGATCGTATCTTTCATTCCCAAAAATTCCAACCGGTTTCTGGACTCTGCTATAACATTTTGTGTTAAGTTAAACGTGTTCAAATCAATTGAGAGCGCAAGGCAATAAGGGGGCAGTTTATCACAAGCACACGAGCGCCAGTATATTATCACACATATATTCAGTCAGTTACAAAGCGGGGTGCTCTTACCTTTCAACCGTGACACACATACACACGAACAGCAAGTAGGCCGCCCACCGAGCCGCTGTCCACTTGTCAGCTTTTATCAGTGGGGAAGGGGGCAACATTGCCACCTTAGTATTTAGTTATACTCAGTTTGCTTTATTACCAACAGCTCCCCTCAAACTGAGCTATCAAGTCTGACTAAATATAGTTAACATGGGGAGGATGATCAGGTGAGAGCTGGGGAGGGGTAGCTCACCACGGATCACAACATTAGGTATAACATACAGTTGAAACATGTAACTCGATTTGATTCTTCATTCTGGGCAAGCAGGGAAAAGAAAAAGGTCGATGTAACTTGTAAGCCGTTGGTTGATCGTTTTTAGATAGCGGTTATATCCATCACCCCTAGTTTTTCTCTAAGGTACTTGAAGCTAGTAGATGGCAGAGGTTTGGTGAGAATATCTGCAACTTGATTTTTCGAGTTGACATAGTGCACCTGAATCACTCCTGTGTTTAGCGCTTGCTGGATGTAGCGAAACCTGATGTCAATATGTTTCATTTTCTTGTGAAGCTCCGGATTATTGGCAACCCGAATGGCTCCTTGATTGTCACAGCATAGCGTGATTGGTTCCGATCCTCTCTGGCCAATCTCTTTGAGGAGTGCTCTAATCCAGGTTGCTTCTTTTGCTGCCTCACTTCCTGCTACGAATTCTGCTTCAGTCGTGGAGATGGACGTACATTCCTGCTTGCGGCTGAACCACGAGGTGGCTCCCCCGTGGCAAAGGAACACACACCCCGAGGTAGACTTCCTGTCATCCACGTCTCCTCCTAAGTCAGCATCTGTAAATCCAGTCACTCCTCCTTCCTCCTTGGGGGAGAAGACGATACCATAATTCCTGGTTCCAGCAAGGTAACGGAAGATTCGTTTCACAGCCGTCCAGTGCAGGATCCCTGGGTTTTGACTGAATTGCGCTACTTTACTCACTGAATATGCAATATCAGGTCTCGTTGTAGTGGAGAGGTAGAGTAAGGCACCTACTGCTTTTTGATAAGGGACCTTTTTCATTTTTTCTACATCTTTTTCATTCTTTGGTGCCATCTCCGAGCAGAGTCTTTGACCTGGTTCAGCTGGAGTTCCTCTGGGGTGACAGTTCTCCATATGGAATTTTTTGATCAAGCTATCAACATAATCCGGTTGTGAGATGCTGAGCTCCTTTTTGTTCCTGTTCCTATTGATAGTAAGCCCAAGGAAGCGTTCCGCAGGCAGGATGCGAATCTCGAACTTGATGCGAAGTCCTCTATGGCTGTCTGGCTAGTCCCACAGATGAAAGCGTCATCGACAAAGAAGAGAGCTGCCAGCCAATCCTCTCCTTGGCGGCGATAGTAGAGGCATTGGTCTTCTTGGGAGCGGATAAGGCCATACCCGGAGATTGCGTCGTTCAATTCAATGTTCCAAGCTCTCGGTGCTTGTTTCAGCCCGTAGATACTCTTGATAAGGCGGCATACTTCGTTTTCGCGTCCTTCTAATACATATCCTTCTGGTTGCCGCATATATATTTCCTCGTCTAGGTGGCCATAGAGGAATGCGGTCTTGACATCCAGTTGTAGTACTTCCAGGTCATTGGCGGCAACCAGGGCAAGGATAGTTCTGAGTGTCGGGAGTTTGACAACGGGGGCAAAAGTTTCATTGTAGTCAACTCCGTATTTTTGGGTAAAGCCTTTTGCTACTAGTCTTGCCTTGTAGCGCTCCGGGACTCCTTCATACCCAGGTTTTATTTCAAATACCCATCGGCATTTTACTGTTGCACGTCCCGGGGGTAGTGGAACAACTTCCCATGTACCATTCTTCATGAGGGAGTCGTACTCATCTTCTACAGCTGTTCTCCATAATTCTCCATCTTCTGATGACAGTGCTTCCTGGAGAGATAGCGCTTGTTTACCAAGGATCTTTGGTGGTGGATGAGTGGCTCCCTTGGTTGCTCGGTTTGCCTGGTCCACTCTGAGGGGTCGAAGCTTCTCTTTTTGTATCTGGATCCGCTTTGATCGTCGGAGGTTTGCAGTCGGAGGTGGAGCGTGATGAGGGGGATCTTCAAATCCATAGAATGGGTCATCAACGAGTTGTTCCTCATCGCTCCCATCATCATCCTCTTCTTGGAGTGTATCACCAGGTCGATTTGCCTCCGTTCGTTCCTCATGTCTATCTGGATTGATATCAACTTGAGCGGGGTTCAAGTCGACGGCTTCGCCTCCAGCTTGATCACTGGGTGGTTCTGCGTTCATATCAGTAGCTATTTCCACTGGTTCCTGTGGGAAGAGCGAGTAGTAGTCTAGTTCAATAGCAGCTGTGGTTTCGCAAGTAGATCCCTCTTCGAAGATTACATCTCTGCTGGTGATGAGTTCTCTAGCAGCGGGGTCCCAGATTCTGTACAGAGAGGAGGAGCCCTCACAGTAGCCAACCATCATTCCCTGGACCGCTTTTGGTTGAAGCTTCTTCCTTTTTTCTACAGGTATGTGCACGAAGGCCAGGCATCCAAACACTTTGAGGTGGGAGACATCCGGTTCTCTTCCATGCCAGAGCTGATATGGGGTGGAGTTGTTGGTACTGGAAATGGAGCGGTTTTGCACGTAGATGGCGCATTGAACAGCGAGGCCCCAAAGCTCAAGGGGTACATTCTTCTCGTACATTTGGCTCCTAGCCGATTCAACAATGGTCCGATTTGCCCGTTCGCTGACTCCATTTAGTTGTGGAGTGTAAGGTGGGGTTATCAGGTGAGTTATTCCGGAATCCGCCAGCCAGTCTCGAAAGTCATTGCTGCAAAACTCTCCGCCTCCGTCAGACCTCAAGGTCTTTGCTTCTTCTCCGGTCTGAGCATTCAGTTTACTAGTGAATTTCTTGAAACCTGCTGGTACTTCAGATTTCCGTTGGATTAACTGAACTTCACACCAACCCGAGTAGTCATCTTTAAAGACTACATAATATCGGGCTCCAGTTGGTGTTGCTACCTCCATAGGGCCACACACATCTGAGTGGATAACCTGGCCAGCTCGAGTTGCCCTGATGCGAGTGGAGGAGAAAGGGATCCGGTGCATCTTTCCTAGTAGGCATCCACGGCAGTGGATGGCTGAGTGGGTTTGGTCATTGAAGAGTGCCAGTCCTGTTGCGCTCCCAATCGATGCCATCTTGAGGAGTGTCTTGAGGTTTAGGTGACCAAAGCGTTGGTGCCAGAGAGACAACGGCTTAACCTGGGTAGCAGTTAGTGCTCGTTCAGTTTTCACCTTGTGTTCTTCAGCTTCTATATCCAGACGGTAGAGTGCCTCCTTCTCGGATCGCCTTCCTTCCATAATAACTACCCCATCCCTTGAGAGGGATACTGTGTTGTTGGTGAAGAGGACATCTAGGCATGCAGCAGTAGCATGGCCAATTGAGTAGAGGTTGATGCCTAGTCCTGGGACGTAAAGAACTCCCCTCATCATTCCTGTAATTGGGTCATTGGTTAATAGGCCGTTAGTCTTATTACATGTAGGGAGGGAGTTGATCATTCATACCAGAGAGAGTCTTTCCGTTCACAGTGGAGGTTACTGTGACATCTCCTTGTCCTTCCACAGCGAGCCTTGCTCCTCCTATTCCACTCACAGTCCATTTGTCCACTCCTACAGGTGTAAAGTTGGTGAGGAGGGATCTGTTGTCTGTCATGTGTTGGGTGGCTCCACTGTCTGCGTACCACTCTGTTGGTCTTTTTTTGACAAAGGGGGGCAATGATAGAACGTAGGGTAGAGAATAACAGTTTCAGTTGAACCTACTTATTTGCATTATCTCTCGTCGATGATTTGTGGCTGTATCCTCTACGGTTTCTATCCTCGTTGTCTCCACGCCAGTTCCTGTTTCCTTCCTTCCTATCTCTGTCATCATGTCTCGGTTTTTTATCATCAGTCCTCCGGGGTCTGTTGTCGTCTTTCTGATCCCTTTTGTCATATCTTCTTCGCTTACGATCCCGTTCTTCCTGTTCTTCGTCCAGGCGACGCTTGTATGCTCGGCCTTTTGCTCTAATGTGGTTTGACTCGCCGCATTCCCAGCATTCTCTTTTCTTGTCTCTTCCAGGATTTCCTCCTCGGTGACCTTGAGTTGGAAAGGCCTGTTCTTCTTGTTCTGGGCAGATATTCTTCTTGCTAATGAAGGCATCACCAGAGACTCCTGCCTTTTCTTCTTCACTCTGCTGCTTAATACTCTTCTCTAATCTTACGAGGCGGGTAGTTAGTTTCCTGAGAGTCTTCTCTGCAGCAGGGGCGCTATCCCATGCAACTCCAAAGCTCAACTTTAGACTCGATGGGAGTGACATGAGGATCTTGGCTATGATTTGGTCATCTTCGATGACAATATTAATACTCCTTAGTCGAGAGACTACCTGCTCCACCTCAGTGATGAATCCCATCACACTTTGGCCTGGTTGGAATTTGCAGCCATAGAACTTACTCCATAGCATAGGTGCACTATCACCGGCGGCTTCTGTATATTCAGTTTCAAGCCTGGTCCACATCTCCAGGGCTGAGTTGCAGGACATTAAGGTTCTCGACTGCTCCTCCTTGATAGCTGCATAGATATTTTTCATCGCCGTGGTGTTCTTCTTCTCCCAGGCCGCAATCGCAACTCCATTTGTTATCTCTCCCTCGGCGTTCCGGTTCTGGGCACAAATTGAGGAAAAGAGATGGTCACGGCTTGGTACTGGTCTCCATCTCACATACCTACTAATGTGGTATTCTCATCCTCACATGATGCACATGTGGAACACCTTACATATACTATATGTAGGAGGGCCTCATAGCTCACATGACCACATGTGGAATATCTTACATGCACCGCATGTAGAAAAGCTCAGACGATGGAGACTAATCTCCCTGGGTTCTTCTCCATTAGAGGGATTGGGTGCTTCTAGGTGTATAGACGTAATATTCTTACCGTTACAGGTCTTGTTTCAGTGCCATTTGTTGTCAGCCAGAGCTCATCACTCTGAAGGGCGAGTCTCATCCCAAATTGCCATGAGTCGAAGTTGGTCCCATCAAAGTAAAGTCCAGTGTGGCGGCGTCCATCTTTCTCCATGTTTAAGGCTTATTATAGTCAGTGTAGGTTTGTGGAGGTTGCTATAGTCGTGGTGAGGCAGTCCTGTTAGTAGCAGAAGCAGAGGAGGTTTAATCTAAGTTTTTTTTTTTTTTTTTTTTAAGTAAATCTGAGTGTCCAACCGGAGTGATTCTCACTAGTAAGTAAGGTGAAGCAAGGCAAGGTGCGCTAATACTCAAGTGGTGAGTGTCACCCCTATATATAGACTCATCCCCTATAGTAGCCCAAGGGCACAATTTCCATCATTCTATTTCATTACGGTAAAAGTTACGTTAATCAATTTAATTTTAACATGAGCTGCTATTTATTTCGAATGTTGTTCAAATGTTTAATTGAAAGTTTCCGTATTTAATTAGAAAAACTTGAAAAATAATGTCGGGAGAAAACGGTGATGAACGAAGGGTTGGGCTTTTGTATATGTTTTCCCCTTTTAAGCTCTCCCTTCAATACTTTTTCCGATTTAAATGAAATAATTAAATAATTAAAACGCGCAAGCAATCCCAGATTGAATAAAACGAGGGAAGAAAAAAAAAAACAATGACAATTTGCTTGATTCGGTAAACCAAGGTTGAGATTAATTGTCAGCACATAACTACACTAAATGACTAGGTGGCACTCACGAAGTCCACCGGTAACAAGGTGGTAACTCCTACAGCAATAGATGTCACCAACATGATTATCTTGAGGTGTAACGCATAGCAGAAATTCAAAGGAATAGCACGAAAGCACACAGATGAACTAGTAAATGACTTTGGTTTTATGACTAAGTTGAGAGAGGTTGAGGGACTGAGCTGCTTAAGTGCTAGAGTAAATCTAGCTCATATTTCTCATTGATAGAGTTGATACACCAAGTAAGAGCTCTCTTAAAGTTACGTAGGTTAAAAGAAAAATATTATAATTATGTGGGGTCTTCTGTAATCAGCAGACAACAGTAGAAGCTCAAAAAAAAAATATAAAAGTTACCAGACATTTACATTTTTGTGTTCTGGGCCCATAACCTGTTCAAATCAATTGAGAGCGCAAGGCAATAAGGGGGCAGTTTATCACAAGCACACGAGCGCCAGTATATTATCACACATATATTCAGTCAGTTACAAAGCGGGGTGCTCTTACCTTTCAACCGTGACACACATACACACGAACAGCAAGTAGGCCGCCCACCGAGCCGCTGTCCACTTGTCAGCTTTTATCAGTGGGGAAGGGGGCAACATTCCACCTTAGTATTTAGTTATACTCAGTTTGCTTTATTACCAACAAAACGATCCAAAAGCAGTCTAGTCAACCCTCAGTCCCTTAGCTATCTCGGAGGGTATTAATATAATTCACTTCATAGCTATATAGCGTTGTGACGTCTGAATATGTGGACTGATAATCACCCGATTCAAAACTCTGCTGGATCGTCAACTTGGTAAGACTTAAAGAGAAACTCCCCAATCGATTTGAATGTGTTTTAACCTGTCGCCTGACTGACCTGAGTGTATTTTTAAATGATCGATAAGTGGATAGCCATGTACCACTTCTGTAATCGATCGATAGTGATGCAAACAATGGGACACCGTTTTTTATATTTCAGCAGGTTACCGGTTTCTATACTCGCATGGGTGATGGGGTCCGTGAATGAAATAGCTTGTTAATTTTGTAATAGGTTTGGGCGCGGCGTGAAGCGCTTATTCTATTAACATGCAAATATAATAATTAATCAAGACAAGAATTATTCGTTTAATTACCGCATTTTATTTCTTATAACACACAGCTGAAGACACTTGAGGGAGGTTAGAACAGTCTATTCGGAGGTCTAGTCAATGGAAAAGTCTGGTCGATGAGGAGGATAATTGATGAACACAATGTAGATTTAAAGTTGCGAGTCGTAGGAAAATGAAGTGAAAATGGTTGTTTAGAGAAGAGTGTAAGGAGGTCTTAACGTGAAGAAGAGAAAGTAACAAGTGCGCGTTTTTACTAGTTGCTAGTTCTATTTATTACATTTCAAAAGATGCTACTCGATGGGGGTTAAAGTTACCCAAGCGTCTACATGGGTTTACTAAAGTTCATTATTTGAAAGCATCTTTCTGACTTTCTTTGTCCACCTAACAAGGATAACCTTCTAGATATTTTCGCTAGGCCTGCTCTTATTTGAAATGACAGTCGAGGGTAAAAGCTTCGTATGCCCAAGTAACACACTTTATTGGGCCGATGTCGGCCCGATCGAATTTTTGGTTGGCAATATCGGCCAACTTAGCCGACTCTCCCCCGACTCTCAGCCGACCGTTTAAAAAATGCCAAGTTTTTATGTTGGCCTCAGATATCGGGCCGACATCTATATGAGAAACAATCCTGATTAATTTTTTTAATACGTTCTTATCCCCTAACATTTTTGTAATAAAATAAATTTCAGCGTTTTGCTAAAGAACCCAATTGTATTTTATGTCAGACGAAAAATACATGACATTAACGAATAAAAATGTTTCGATTAATAGTTAGAAAGAGTGATGGGTTGGATCAATCTCGCCAAGTTGATATAAATTAAAAAAATATAAATTTTACTTTTTGAAATAAAGTGAATAGGCCTTTTATAAGTGACTTCCCTTTTATATTTTTTTTTATCTGCTTGGAATAAGAAAAAATCTAGAAAATAAAAATAATTTTTAAATTACAGCATTATATAGAATTGTAACCTTTGATAGAATCCAAAAGACTCAAACAAATATGCGCTGAACGATTCTAATGATCCGGCCATGCTATACAGTCATTGGCGAGTTGAGAAAGAATATGGTAAACAAGATGGTGATCGCCATACAAAACATCAAACTGATTGGCAGAAAATTTAAGGAGTTCATCAGCATATAGAATCTTTTCTTCGGTTAAATTCTCTGATGTGAGCAAACGAATTGCGAAGACGTGTACATTCCAAAAATGTTCATACCATTCCTTCCCTATTACCTGCTTCGAAAGAATCAAGCCTACATATTAAAGAAATACCTGACTGTTTTAATTCAAAATCAGTTGTTTGACACTGCTGAACCATCATTTCCGTGTCTGATTCTTCAAAATCAAAACTGCCTCCATCTCAATAATTTCTTGATTGACATTTACATCAATATTTAAAAATATTTCTCTATGACCAACTCTAAGTAATTTAATTAATTATAATATGCTTAAATCATTATAATGATAGTGTATATTAGTAATTGAAGCAATTAAAAATTGCAAAGTAATTGAAAAATAAGTTCATTGTTCATACATGCAAGCAAAAAAACGTATTAGTACAACAAGCAAATACGCTTTCAATTCTGGAGAAAGATAAAATTCTTGAATTATTCCGAATTAAGGCCGCTATTCCGCATACCTCCAGGAATTAAAATTTAGACAAAACATTTAAATATAATATTGTTATATATAATCATTTTACATAAGTGCTGTGGTCCAATGGTTAGCGAACGTGCATAGCAAGTGTAAGGATGATGGTTCAAATCCAGTCTCAGTCATAAGTTGTAACTGTCAAACTATAAATATGAAAGAATTCACAAGTGAATAGGAACAAGACAAATAATAGGTGAAGACAGAAGAAATTTTTTTTTTGTTTTTTGTTGCATAGGTTCCGTATTAGAGCGACTTCAACCCGGATATCGGGCCAACTCAGATCGGCGCGCCAAACTGAGCTCCAGCCGATATCGGTTTAGGTTGGCACGTGATATCGGCTAGGTACAAATGCCAACATGGTCCGATATCGGACCGACAACATGTGTTACTTGGGTGGCAGTTTGCTACTTGGGAGGCTGAGGGTGGCTGTGGCCTTGACTCCATTTACATAGCAAGGCTAACGTGAGTACGTCCTGCTCTTTGTTACTAACTGGAATAAGGTGAATCCTTACATCACTCCCCCTCCCATTTTGTTGCGTCCCGCAACAATCAATCTTGGCTTCGGTATTTATAGAACATCAACAAAAAGTGATTCCTTCGCTCACGACTAGAGACACAGCTTCGGATTCAGTTTTTTCTTAATCTAGGTCTTGCCTAATTTGTGCTCTCTAGTTGATTCGTTTGCGGCATTATTTTGGAAATCTTTACCTATTTAGCCTTGATTGGTCGCCTTTTTTTTTTTTTTTTTTTCTTTTGCTCATACTTTTCACTGTTATACTTGCTTCTATTTTTTATTATTATTAAATGTTAATCATGACAAAGGGAATGATAAAAAAAAAAAATCTAATCGAAAAAAGTTTAGGAATTTTTAGTGGACAATCGTAAATGAAAGAGTGAGAAAAAAAAACTGGATTTAGAGGAAAGGCATAATTGACATAATGGAACTGATACGTTTTCGAGGGTGGTGTGTAAGTGTGACAATAAAACGTTGTAATTTTTTAAAAAGAAGAACTGAAAGGCATTATTGGAAAAGAAATTGAATTAATACGACGTCAACAAAGGGATAAAAAGAAAATTTAGTTTTCGTGAGAAGATTCACTTGTGCAAAATTATTTCATGGTTTTTTTTTCAGCCTATTCTTGGTTCTATTCTTTGTTTTCTTGAAGGGAACACTTCATCTTCTGGTCTATTCCGAGATGCGCGTTGCTGTCTCGGCTTCTTCTGTTGACAGCTCAGATGCAGTGGTCAGGGATTAATATGTTTCCACTGTTGGTGTGATGCTATTCTGAATCAGTGCTGGAGCTGCTTGGATGGCCGGTTGGGATTTCTTACAACAGTTTAATTTGGAGGATTTTTGACAGGGTGGGGAAGGCTTTCAGCAAGAGAATCTCGATTCCACAGAATCTTGCTGCTAATACTGAATCATTCATAATTGTGATAAGGCTCCAAAATTTTTAAAACCAACTTCCCATTTTGACCACAAAATCCCCAGACAGAATATTTTGTCTTGAACACGTCTTTTACCCGTCATTCCAAGACTGGTCAATGCCTCTTTAATTCATCTTGAAAGGAAGCATCTCCGTCTTTAAGATGAGTTCTAACGGTCTTAATGTCCGTATATTTCTGATCTAAAATACGTCTTTTTTCCTAAGTAAAAGAAACTTGAAAGATTAATTTTAGACTTGTTTTATTCATTTTCAAACCGTTATGAGAGATCTTATATACATCTAGGTCTAGAACAAATCAAGACCATCTTATTATATTTTCATTGTTGTTTTATTTTTCATCTAAAGCAGAACATGTAACATAATTGAATTGAATCTCATTTATTTTTTAACTTCCATCAAAATCAAATGAGGAACAACAATTGCGGTGGGAGTTGTCAAATAATATATAAATAATGAAAAAGTGGTAATCACTTTTGAAGAAAAAATTGGCACGGGAAAAAAATAATATAGACAGACATTGCACTGCTTCTGTACGAGTCAAGTAACTGAAAAATTAATAAAAACGTAGTAATACACAATGAAAAAATTTTGCTTCTGTTTTTGAGAAAAATGGTGTAAAGACTTATTCAAAAGCTTCTTGGCCGGTCGGTGTAGCATCACTCGATCCAGCATCACTCGATCCAGCATCACTCGATCCAGCACCACTTGATCCAGCACCGCTTGAGCGAGCATCACTCGGTCGAACGTCTTTCTCTTGTCCAACCAGCTTACCGGGTGCGTTCCAGAAGAACGTCCCAATTTTGTTTTCAAAGACATCATCCGCAATACTGGCAAAGCAGGCTTGGTCTTTGATAGCGTCTGTTCGGGGAGAAAATATAAATAAATCAATGTTATATGAATTGACACAATGACACACACACGTGCAGTCAAAAGGAAACAAAATAAAAAGTCATACCGATCATAACGCCATGAAGAAGGAGGCTTTCGAAAGACCGTTTGCTTTTATTCTGGCCTCTATAGCAGAACTTGACTGCCAGTTCTAGCGTCATCAGTTTTTCAAACATGCGACGAACGACATCACTCATGCCGCCTCCAATGCCAGCCAAGAAAGAGACCTAAATAAGGCAAACACAAATATTATTTTAAAGATAAACACAAGATGTCGGAGAATAAAAGAAATCTTACCCAACGCACACGAATGAGGTCGTCCGTTAACAAATTCTCATTTGCGTCCATTTCAGTCATATCCTTCATCGGAAGGTTAAATTCGGTCCTGAAAAAAGATTTATCTATTTCCGGTGGCCGAGTGCTCTTTACCACCACATCAAGCATTGTAGCGTGTTCCCGTTGATTAGCTTTGACAATCTCCATCGATCGCATCAAACTCTCCAGTCGACGCATCATCACCACTAACTGACTCGAAAAATCCGGTTGAAGCGCTGGAATTGGTGGTCGATTGAGCGCTGGAATTGATGGGCGAGTGACCGTTGGAATTAACGTTTGATTGAGCGCTGGAATTGGTGGTCGATTGAGCGCTGGAATTGGTGGGCGAGTAAGCGTTGGAATCAGCGTTTGACTGAGCGCTGGAATTGATGGTCGATCGAGCGCTTGAATTGGTGGGCGAGTAAGCGTTGGAATCAGCGTTTGACTGAGCGCTGGAATTGATGGTCGATCGAGCGCTTGAATTGGTGGTTCAGTGAGCGCTAAACTCGTCTTTGAAGTCGTGCCTCGGGCCAAAAGCCCAGCTGGAGCAGTTGGATAAGTAACTGTCGTTTTCTTGGTCTCCGGCTTTTTCAAGGCCTTGCCTTTAGAACTGGGCATACTTGAAATCGGCTGCAGTATTGGCTGAGTCTCCATTTCAAAAATGTCAACCAGCAGTGGATCTTCATCCAAATCCACATCTTCCTCGTAAACTCGACCGCCGTCATCACTTTCATACTCGTTCGGCATATCAGACATCCCTTCTTCCTGGTCGTCGCACTGGCGCACTTTTCTCTTCTTCCTTTGCCCACGGCCACACTTCTCAGCATCCGTACTTGCTTCTACTGTCAACCCAGCAATGGCTGCTGGAATTCGTTTAACCGCGGATTCGTATGAGCCTGAAAATAAAAAAGAGTTAAATTAATTGAACTACACGCGCACACACGGAAAAATATATCTTACGGTATTGAGCAAGTAATCGGAAGTCAAAAATTTCCCACGTCAGTTTATCGGGAGTGCCGTTTTTAAGAATTAACCTCTTAACGGCAGCAGCGGAAAGGCCGGTTGGCCAATAGACTTTCCAAACCATTTTGCTATTCACGTCAGTTTGGTAGCACCAACTACGCGGCCAAGCGTCAACACTGATTTCACCATCAGCTCCTTCAAATTCACCAAGCACGTACACGAACTCCTTCTGATGTGCCTTAGACAATGCCATCTGTATAAAAAACACAATTTAATAAAAATCTTTGATGAGTAGTTATACACAAAAAAATAATAGCTAAATCAACTGATAACTCAATCGGATGTTCAATTTGTTGAGTAATATATAAGGATGCAGATTATACGAGGTGACAAAAAATTGAACAATGCCCTTGGGCGACGAAGCTTTCCAAAAGAAATAAACTGATGCTGAAAATAGCGAGTAACGGAAAGCAAAAGTTGCAACACACCTTCCCAACCGACTCCAAAATGTAGATTAACCCAGAGAGACCCAAGACCCAAGAGTGATCATCTCTCGCCCATCACGTTTGGTCGAGCGTTTGGTTCATACTGTTGTCAAGAACACAAGACAAGATTGCAAGCGCGTGGTGAATAAAAGTGTACGTGAAACAACTTTTTCTGGCCCCTCTTAACACGATAAAATACAAAGAAGAACTTTTACAAAATAGCCCATTCAGACAATGAAACTACGGGGATGATTCGATTAACCAGATGTCTAGATTGTAATAGGATATTTACAGATAAGAATTTTTGTACAACAAAAATAGTTTGAAGATAAAGTAATATAGCCTAATCTGCACTTCATCAATTTACGAAATTCAACAATTAAAGTAGAGGCTAGCTCACATTTAAAAAAGGAATAAATTTACAATATAAATAGTTAAATACTTACATTGGGAGAGAAGCTGAGCTGTTGAAAAAAATGATCAGCACAATTTACAGGTAACAGGACGAAACGCTCGTTAAAAAATAATGGAGAATTCTTAAGCCCTCACACTGGAGTGCGATAATGTGGTTGCCAGATTAAAACAAATTAAAAAACAAAGCAAATTTGCCAAAATGAACTAGTCTTTGTCTTCCCTACCTTCAAAATGATTTTAAAACAACTACGGCACGCGCCCCCTTGCGTTTTTTTCCAAAAGTTCCTTCTTTTGACGCAGGAACCTCCAGTGAAGAGGAGGTATTGTTTTTTGGTCCGTGTAGCTATCCGACTGAATCTGAGTCATCTGTTTCTTAAGATTTACGCCAGTGTGTCTACAGTTTACTATTAATTTTGAATTTTGATTTGTGTATAATGGGAGACGCAGTAGGAGAGAGGCAAAAGCGGAGGCGAATAGCTGCAGCTGCAGCTTTGTCCATTGCCCAGTGTGACGATGGCTTTGACAGTTTTGAGGATGAGGCATGTGTTAATTTTATTGAAATCGAAAATGTCGAGGAGAGTGACAGCTTTGAAACCAGCGAGGTCGATGTTCGAATTCTTCAAACTGAAAGCGAGTATTCCGATTTTCCCGAGTGTGGCGAGAATAACTTAGATTATACTGATTTTTGGGCTTGCTACGACAGTCAAGAAGAGCCAGAACTTAGCGATTGGGATGAAGAGTCTGATTATTTATCTTGTTGTGATGAGAGTGACTGGGAATTTGTTGATGCGACTGAGACGTTAGAAATACCAAGTTTCAAAGAGAAGCTTGCTTCCTGGGCAACAGCATGTAATGTCCCACAAACACATGTTGATAAATTGTTACGCATTTTAATAAGTGTGGCTCCTGACACTAATTTCAGAGATCTTCCCTCTACTTGTAAAACTCTATTAGATACACCCATTTCCACTCCTGTTGTTGAAATGCCTCCCGGCAAATACTATCACTTTGGTCTTGAAAAAGGCATTAAAAATATGCTACGCAAGTTAAAAATTTTAAATTGGTTTGGCCTTTTCATTCAGATTATAGTAAACGTTGATGGTCTACCTATTGCCAAAAGTTCTGGTAGCCAACTATGGCCAATTTTAGGTAAAATAAAAAATCTTGCGCAATCAAAACCTTTTATAATTGGACTTTATCATGGAAACTCAAAACCTTCAGACTCGAACGCCTATCTTTCGGCATTTGTAGAGGAGCTTTTGTTGTTGATTGCTAACGGCGTAGAGTGGGCGGGTAATATATTAACTGTAGAATTGTTTTGTTTTGTTTGTGACGCTCCCGCCAAAGCGTGTATGACGTGCATTAAATTACACAGTGGATATTTTTCATGTTCAAAATGTTGTGCTGAAGGTGAATGGCATGGGCGCGTTGTTTTTCATGAGACAGATGTACCGAAGCGAACAGATCATAGTTTCAGAAGTAAAGCACAGCCTGAACACCACACTGGTGTCTCGATTTTAGAGACACTTCCTATTAACATGATCGAATGTTTTTCACTTGATTATATGCACTTAGTGTGCTTAGGCATTGTACGGAAACTCTTATGGACTTGGATTCGTGGTGCTTTATTTGTTGGAACTAGACGAATTCGATTAGGTTGGCGTTCGATCACTCAAATTTCCGCCCGCCTTGTCGCACTGGCATCAAACGTGGCATGCGATTTTGCTAGGAAACCGCGTTCACTTTCTGAGTTAGCCAGGTGGAAAGCCACCGAGTTGCGTCAGTTCCTTTTATATACTGGGCCAATCGTTTTGAAAGGCGTAATTGATGACGATTTGTATAATCATTTTATGTTGCTTCATATTGCAATCAAAATTCTTGTCGATAATGAATTGTGTCGAGAATTTAGCAGCTACGCGCGAGATCTCATCCTCCTCTTTGTAAAACAGTGCGAAGAGTACTATGGCATAGAGTTTATGTCGTACAATGTTCATAATTTGATTCACTTAACCGATGACGTAGAAAGAAACGGTCCTTTGGACTCTTTTTCCTTGTTTGATTTTGAAAATATGTTACAAGAAATAAAAGGTGTCTTACGCAAGCACGAAAGGCCACTTGAACAAATCATCCGGCGATTAGAAGAAAGGGAAAAGAATCTTTTATTGCCGACTGTACAAGAAGCTAACCAGACCGGTCTGAAGCAGAAACACTCGAAAGGCCCAGTTATTGAGAACTCTGAAGAGAGCTTACAATTTCATTTATTACAATATAAATCGTGGATTTTTCGTAACAACAACGCTAGGGACTGTTTCGTAATGTTATCAAACAAAAAGTTAGTAAAAATTTTTAATTTTATGCATGGTCCTTCTGGCATTTCGATTATCGGAAAGCAGTTTTTGCGTCCAAGAAATCTATTTAATAGCCCCATAGATTCTTCTAGTCTAGGCATCCATTTAGTCGATACGCTATCTCCAAGGCTACAGTCGTGGCCAATTGATTTGATTGAATGCAAATTACTTGTATTGCCTAGACCAGACAAGCAAAATTCATTCGCAGTTTTCCCACTGCGGCAACATTCAAAAGACCCGTAATATTTTCTTGGTACTTATATTTTTGACTCCCATAACAAACTTTGTATTTCTCTCGTCTCGGTATTACTTCAAATTCTAGTTTACTACTCTTTTCTTTTATAAATAATGTTAAACACCTTCTGCAAATGTCTTGCTTTTTCTTTATAAACGGAAATTGGTTGATATGTAAAATCATGTAAAAGGGAATCGAAATTTTTTGCTTAAGCTACAATCACACTGTACGACGTTTACGCAACTTTCCATCAAAAACAATTGGTAAGGAAACTTATTTAATATCCAAAAATGTGAATAATTTAATTTTGCTTTTATGTATTTTATGTATGTGTCTAGCCAACACTTTAGATATATTGTTTGAGACGTCCACCCGCACATGCCACGCAATTATTCTTTCACTCTGATCGATATCGGCCTGGTAATCAACAAGTTAATGGGCGGTGCCTATCAATCTTCGTACACCCGGCGGAAATTCTGTCACAACTACACTGTCTTGATGAAAAAACCGACGCCTATCGTAGGCCGTAATTTTCTTTAGTTTCACTGTGCTGTTGCATTATCAAGTGTTCCCGGAAAGCAACATCCGCCGTTATCAGGTATTTCATTTTAAAGAAACAGGGTAAACTTTTTAAAGATCTACATATTTTTTTTTTTACTTATTTTGATCTGACAGAGAACCCAACTTTATCCACTACACATTGAAGATGAAGATGTTGCTTGTGAGCGCGATCGTGTTGAGCAAGACGAAGAGTCTACTGATGAAATTCGTTTAATTTGACTAACAAAAGTGATATTTTTTACACAGATGAAAAAGGGTTTACGTAAGTCTTTTTAATATTGGACTTTTCCTTTTAGCTATACGGTTAAGGTAAGGAACCAGCCACAAATTGATTATCTTTCGGCTTGAAAAAAGGCGAGTGTTTTGGACTTTAAGGCGTCAATGGTGCTGGCAAATCTACAACCTTCAAAGTAATAAGTTATTCTAATTTTGTTCTGATCCTGAGTATCATTTTTCTTTGTTTAAACCTTAGAGATGTTGACTGGAGACGAAACAGTTACCAGCGATAATGCGTTCGTTGGTGGCTACAGCATATTGTCGAACTTGAGATAAGGCAACAAAATTTAGGTAAACCTTTAGTCATACTACGTTTTCCCAAATAACTAAAAGAACTGAATTTATACGTTTGCCATTGACAGGATACTGCCCTCAGGAAGATGCCTTCTTATCACTCCTTACCGGCACGGAACATTTGAAATTTTTTGCAAGGCTCCGTGGAGTTCCGCAAACACATATGGACAAAGTAATTTCCATTTAAGGAATGTTGAAATCCGTGAATAATTCATCCTTTGCGTTAGGTCGTCGATGATAGTTTGAAGAAACTAGAATTACTTCTATATAAAAATCGGTGCTGTGCTGGAACCTACTCTGGGGTAACAAACGGAAACTGTCAACAGCCATCGCCTTTATCGGCAATCCTGCTGTTGTCTTTTTGGTTAGTGCGATAAAAATAACATTGACAGAAAGTGGAGTACTTAAGTTTGATTTGTTATTGCGGTTAGGATGAACCGTCGAGTGGCATGGATCCGAAAGCACGTCGCTCTTTGTGGTCAACAATTATTGACGCGTTGAAAGATTCGCGTTCTATCCTGTTGACGTCACACTCGATGGAAGAGTGTCAAGTTCTCTGCACTCGTTTAGCCATTATGGTCAACGGGACGTTGCGTTGTCTTGGTTCAGCTCAACACCTGAAAAACAGGTACGTCCTGTGATTCTCTATCCCTTGTTTCTCCTGGCGTTTTAATCGTTCAAAATTGTTTCAGATTCGGCAATGGATACATGATCAGTGCTCGCTGTGAAATAGAGTGTGTCGGTGATGTTCTAAAAAGTGTCCAATCGGTCATACCTGAGGCGCTTTGTGCGAACGACGGTCCCGCTAGCTGATTTGGCACATTCAACCCAACGTGCTTTCGATTTCATCTTTGTTCAACAAAATGGAAGCAGCAGGGGTGGCCACTCAAATGGTTAGTCATTTTTCTGCATAATCGTTGTCAGCAATAGTAAAAGATAATGTTCTATCATTAGGTGGATTATTCAATCACACAAACCACGTTGGATGATGTATTTCTTCTATTTACGCGCCTTCAAAGAGAGACCGATGAGGATTCTGACAACAACATTGAACAAGGTTCGTGACATAACTATTTGAATGTTCTACAAATCGTAATTCGACGTTTAAATTTGTTTCATTTGCGGCTTTCGAAATGCCATTTAGGCTTTGAAGATCTGCCTTTACATTCTCGGACTAGTCATGGGCCAACTAATCAAGAACAGTTCATTGTTCCAATCAACTCTGAACTGTGAAATATTCCAAAAATAGAGTCGTCGTTACAATCTAGGAAACAAATTTTTCGATCAAAACTTTATAATCTACTTGATCTTGATAATAACCGTTCGAATATCTTAAACGTATTCATATTTCCCCTTCCTATCGAAAATAATTGTTTTGAACATTTATATGTTTGTATTCGATGTTCACGTTCTGCCTAATCTCATCTCTCTCATCTGAATTTTTCTACACACGTGGCGCTCATAAATTTAAAATCCTAAAGTCAATTCAGCCAGAACTAGAAAAGTATACCTGAAAAGCTAAAACAGTTTCGTAATTTTTTTTCCTTTTTAAAATTTGTTTATGTGCTTGTACGAGTTGCGGGAAGTTCAAAATAAATGAATGAAAACATATTAATTTATTGTATTTATTAAGGAGAAATATCAATAGTTTTAAATGAAAATACAATAAGATGGTCTTGATTTGTTCTAGACCTAGATGTATATAAGATCTCCCATAACGGTTTGAAAATGAATAAAACAAGTCTAAAATTAATCTTTCAAGTTTCTTTTACTTAGGAAAAAAGACGTATTTTAGATCAGAAATATACGGACATTAAGACCGTTAGAACTCATCTTAAAGACGGAGATGCTTCCTTTCAAGATGAATTAAAGAGGCATTGACCAGTCTTGAAAAACAGGAATTAGACGTCTTTAAGCGGTTTATGTTCTGTATGGGTCAGGATGAGATGTATCAGTATGATAAAATAATCCCAACTTATTTTCTTGTTTTAACATTATTTTTTTTTATGTAGTGGTAGAGATGAAAGATTTCCCTCTTTGCTCAACACGCAGGAAATAAAATATTTTTGAATTGTCGTGAAAACTCTAGGACTCTCTTTGTTCATCTTTACGAGACAATTTTTGTCCCGCTCAGCAACGAAAGTTGATTTTTAGAGAGTAAAATTTTTATTTTATGATAGCAATTTTTGTCAACCAAAAGTGGTCAAATTTTTAGAATGTATTTTTGCGATCGGCTCAAAATCAGACTCATCAGATCCAAGATAGCGAATTACCACCCAAGGAGTAAATTTTTCATTTAATTCGCTAAAATTTTTGCCGTTCGTGAGATATTTCACAAAAAAACAGATTTCTCTTTTCGATTTTCTTAAGAAAATCCCGCACGCTTCGTCCGATCCACACAAGACAAATTTTGTCTCTTTCGGATACGAAAGTTGAACGTGTGTGAATGATTTTAACCTTTTACATATAGTTTCGAAACTTTCAAGTATTCTAGGTAAAAATCAAAAATAATTATTTTCTACTTATTCAGTTACGCTTAGTTATACTGACGCTGTCCAGCGCCAAAATAAAAATAAAAATTTCATCCAAAAATTTAACCGCGCAATGTTAGCCCGCAGCTGAATAGCGCAAAAAATAATAAAAACATTTATTCCAAAATTCACTCGCGCTAAATTAGCCCGCGGCTGAATAGCGCAAAATTTATAATAAAAATTTCTTCAAATATTCTCTCGCGCTAAAATAGCCCGCGGCTGACTACCACAAATATTAAGAAAAAAAATTTATTTCTCCCTTCATTCTTGTTTCATTAGCCCGAGGCTAACTAACGAAAATATGAGGAAGGTCCTTGTTTCCCAGTTCAGCAAGGTCAACCAGGTCGTTCCGAGAAACAAACTTCCCTCAGTTTACCTTCAACTGCGCTGAAACGTATCCAGCCTTCTCTCAGTGCTCTTTCTACTACCGTTGCTATGTGGTTGTTTTACACCGCGCTCCATTTAGCCTACACAAAAAGTTGTGTGTGTGTGTTTCTTTTTTCTATTTCCATTTTTATCTTTTCAATTCTTACTGTTTCATATCTTTTCAATTTAATAGTTGTAATTGACTGAGTAGGCCTAGTCTAGCCTGGCCTAGCCTATCGTTTTTTTTTTATTATTATTTTTCTCCTTTTTATTGTAATCTCACATCAAACCCAATATTTTCCATTGTTTAATAGTACTGTGAGTACTAACAATCGATTTCTAGTCGTTTTCAGGTTTCCGGTACCTACTTAAAGGGACACTTTGTTTTTCTCGCTTGACTTACTAATTTCAAATAGTTATAAAATCCTGCAGAAAGCATAAAATACGAAGTATTTAGTGTGGTATTTTCTACACCATTTAGGTTGACTGGTGTTTCTTCCGTGAATATTATTATTTTATTTCTTGCTTTATAGACTACTTCAATTTTAATATAACTTTGCTATTGTAAAAACTTATTCATTAATTTTAGATTTACTATTAATAAACGGAAATCTTAACTACTGTTCAGTCCTGGTCTTTTTTGAAAAAAAAAAAATAACGCAAATGTACAACGCTGGCGTTTTAGTCTCCGGTGCTTAATTATTTTTAACCCGGTAAATAGTCCTTTCACTTGCATGTACAATGCTTCTCAACCTAAGATGCATTCCTCTCTGATACCATTGACGGCGATAAAATCCTGCAGAAGATTATCGCTTAAATTAAGAATTTGAAAAATTAAGTCCTTTTTATTAAAATTACGCAAGACTGAGAAGAAGCTGAGCAACATTCCCTTCCGATTCAACGACAGTGGCACTATAGGGCATAATCGTGATCTTCTTTCCCGCAATGATAGTTGGCGTGTTAGTCTCCGGGGCTAATAACCCGGTACACAGACCTTACGCTTCCATCAATAATTCAATTTAATTTTAGTACATAGCACTGAGCCATGAAATTTTTAGTCTTAAGCACTTAGCTCTGAAATTTTTTAGTCTTAAGCACTTAGCTCTGAAATTTTTAGTCTTAAGCACTTAGCCTATACATGGAATGAATACAAGCACTTAGCTCTTCATAGCACAAAGCTATTATTTTAATTGCGAATCAGTGTTCTACATTTTTATAAAGACAATCCTTGGATAATTTTAAAATTAACGAGTTTACTAATAACTTCCTAAATTGCTACTCTTTAATCTAATTATTCACACACGATGCAATGCCGAACTCAATGTCGTCCCATCTTTTATTTCGCTGGACAAACATTAGCTTCGTGCCCTTTTACACGACACAGATAACAAATTCGTTTTCTCAATAGAATCTCTTTTGAATTTCTCCGCTTCTCTAATTGAAAAATGTTTTTCGGTTGGTATGAACTTATTGGTTGAGCTTCTGGAATCCTAGCTATACATTTCTGGTCGTATTGTATTGGAAAGATTGGTTCTTTTTGAAAAAGTGACTCTTGCACGTCCTGCATATGTTGAATTAAGTCGCGCAGTAGCTTTCGGTTGCTTTTTATGGCCACTTCCATCTCTTCGATCTTACTTTTAGTTTCTTGCAACGCTTGAGAATTTGTATTCGTTGTAACTGCATTAATGAATCTTTTTTCTAGCTTTGCTTCATTCAAAATTGATGCACATCGTTCAGTTGCCTTTAGTAAATCATTGAAAGTTTTGAATTCTTTGAAGCTTATTCGCTCGCAAAGATTTGAATTAAGCCCTTGCCGAAACCCATCCATTAACATTGTTTCCCTTAATTGAAGAACGTCATCTGGATCTCTTGAGTTTCCCGCTTCCACCGGATAAGCAAAAGAGTAAAGTTTCTGTAATCGATAAGCGTAGTCTCTAATAGATTCACTCGGATTTAGGTTAGCATTATTAAATTCTATCAAATACATCTGTCTAGATTCTCCCCCATGAAATCGCTCGTGTAGATTGTTTCTTATTTTACTGTATGATTTGGATTCGTTTGGGTAACTTATTTGAAAAGTTGAAATACAATCAAGTGCTGTTCCAAAAAGTTTTGAGCGTAGTAACTTTATTTTTCTCCCCTCCTCAAACTCGGAAGTGTCAATAACTCCTTCAAAGTGTTGGATCCAATCTTCATATCTTGTTGTCCCTAAACCATTAAAAATGGGGATTTGAGCCAACAGAACTATTGTCTGCTGCTGCTGATTTTGTAGCAATTTTTGACAATTATAATAACTCATCTGGGTTGATGTTAGTGGACAGTTATCGTAGTCATTATCTGCTTCAATTTCTTCCTCTTGCGGTTTGGTAACACTCTTGCCACCAAATTCTTTCTGTTTTCCAGTCAAAACGGCTCTTGTACTGATCTTTGCGTTTTCTTCTGAGAGCCCCGCTCCCCATATGCTTCGGCATATTTTGTCAAAGTGAATTTGAGATTGCAATGTTTTGATTTGTTCCGGCTCTTCTTTTTTCTCCATTTTACGAGCTGTGGTATTTATTTGAAACAATATTTTCTTAATGGTTTTCGTTGCCGTGGGCAATAAGGGTTTAAACACCGCATTCTCCTCCCCGCCCTCTTTCACTTTCTCATTTGGGTCATGTTTTTTACTTGTTTTGGTTTTATTTAATGCAAAATCTATTTTACTTGTTTCTTCTTCCGCTAACGAATATGTGCTGCCAAAATCGGCTTCTGAAAGAAGTGTGTCAATTATTGGAGATTCTGTCTCCTTGTCACCTGGGAATATATTGACTTTTTCAACTTCTCTGTAATTTGATTGTTTTTTTCCTTGGATAAGTTTATTTTGTCGGGTAGGTGGTTGTCCCTTAGCGTAAGTGTTGGGGCTAATTTTAATTAATTCGCTAGGTCCTGCTACAGGCCCTTCGTCGCTGTCTGAGTCTGACGGTAAATAAGGTCTTTTTCTTCCTTTTTCCACGTTCACTTCATTCTTATTTTCTTCTTCTGATTCACCATTCTTGTCTTCTTTTGACTCACTATCTTCGTTCTGCTCACTATTCTCTTTGTCCTCCGCTTGTCGTTTTTCCTTTTGTGATTTGTTAAACTGATTGGGGGATAATGTATTTAAAATTGATTTTCTTAGACCGCTAAAAAATCCAGGTTTTCCTGAGTTTTCTTTCTCGTTTTCTGGCGTTACAACTGCCATTCGTTGTTTGTTATATTCTTATTTATTATTCCATAAAAATTAAAAGATTCAAAATAGAAGGAAGAAATTGTCAACCGTGGTCGATTTCTTGTTTTGACTGATTGAATGCATGTTGGAATATTGAAAAAAAAAATTCAGAGCTGGTTGCGCCAACCAAACTGCTATTAAAAATATGATAAAGGATTTTTGCAGAGCTGGCTGCACCAACCAAACTGCTATTCAAATATAAAAATGAGAAAAAAATGGCAGAGCAGGCTGCCGAAAAACAACTGCTATACAATTTAATTTTTCAAAGTTGCAGAGCTGGCTGCGCCAACAAAACTGCCATTCAAGTTATATATAGAAAAATGGCAGAGCAGGCTGTCAAAAAACAACTGCTATAAAATTTATTTTAAAATGGCAGAGCAGGCTGTTAAAAAACAACTGCTATAAAATTTATTTTAAAATGGCAGAGCAGGCTGTTAAAAAACAACTGCTATACAATTTAGTTTTAAAAATGGCAGAGCTGGCTGTTAAAAAACAACTGCTATACAATTTAGTTTTAAAAATGGCAGAGCTGGCTGCGCCAACAAAACTGCTATACAATATGGGTGTTGGCACATTATTTCCCACTTTTTTGGAGGGAATTAAATTTTTCTGCCTTTTGTTTTAACATAGTCAAAATAAAAGACTGTGATTGATCTTTGTATATTTTCTGAAAGCCAGCATAATATACTTGAATCAATCCCTAACCAACTGACAAGATTTACGCCGTGTAACTACGATCGCTAAATCTTTCGAAAGTTGCTTCGAATGACACAGGAGACCTGTTCATTCGGTACCCACCACACGAGGGTTCTGGGACCAAAAATACATAAACTTCGATGGCTGTGAGTCCAATAAATTGGAGACCGCACCTGAAGCGATTTACACAAATGCAGACATTTACAAGAAGGGTAATAAAGACTTAAAAATAGACACACGAGAACGATAGATCGCTGCCACCAATGTAATAGGTTTGGGCGCGGCGTGAAGCGCTTATTCTATTAACATGCAAATATAATAATTAATCAAGACAAGAATTATTCGTTTAATTACCGCATTTTATTTCTTATAACACACAGCTGAAGACACTTGAGGGAGGTTAGAACAGTCTATTCGGAGGTCTAGTCAATGGAAAAGTCTGGTCGATGAGGAGGATAATTGATGAACACAATGTAGATTTAAAGTTGCGAGTCGTAGGAAAATGAAGTGAAAATGGTTGTTTAGAGAAGAGTGTAAGGAGGTCTTAACGTGAAGAAGAGAAAGTAACAAGTGCGCGTTTTTACTAGTTGCTAGTTCTATTTATTACATTTCAAAAGATGCTACTCGATGGGGGTTAAAGTTACCCAAGCGTCTACATGGGTTTACTAAAGTTCATTATTTGAAAGCATCTTTCTGACTTTCTTTGTCCACCTAACAAGGATGACCTTCTAGATATTTTCGCTAGGCCTGCTCTTATTTGAAATGACAGTCGAGGGTAAAAGCTTCGTATGGCAGTTTGCTACTTGGGAGGCTGAGGGTGGCTGTGGCCTTGACTCCATTTACATAGCAAGGCTAACGTGAGTACGTCCTGCTCTTTGTTACTAACTGGAATAAGGTGAATCCTTACAATTTCAGCGAGCACAAAGTTCGTCGAAACTTTGAGCGCTTCCTATTGTACGAAGTAAACATAATGCGGTAATTTCAATCCCACCATATAATGTCCAACTTTTCTTATCCACTTAGAATTTGCTGGTCGTCGAATCAATTTGAGATTGTTGTTGTTGTTGTTGTTGTGATGGTGATGATGATCGCCAGCCACAGACGTCGACGCTGTCGATGATTCGCCAGCACCGACGACGTTATTATTCCTTGAAGAAGTTGGTGGACCTTTGATGACTTTTGAACGATTGATGACCGTGTTGCCGCTGTTGTTGCTCGTGTTGCTACTCGGTCCAGCCACTGGCCGTCCACTTGGGTGGATGGGCTGTATTTAAATTCTAATAACTTAAAAACTAATACCCCCTCCCGAAAATCATTTACTGTGTTTGTAGAAGAGAATTAGCTCTTTAAAATGAGACAAAAATGGAAGAGGAGGGGATTATAGATAACTAACGGCAGCGATTTTCGCTAAAGCAGTTTCCCCGTAAGCTCTGTGTTAAACACGGAAGCGGTTTTTGGGTAGTAAAAAGTGAGACGCAACTCATTTTTCGTGTGGGGTTTGATTAATTTACAAGTTAGGGAAATAAAAATTGGCATGCATGTAGACCAATTAATAATAAACAAAGTTCATTTTTTAAAATTTCAATTTGTTTGTATTTAATCGGACTAAATTACAATACAAAAATACACATATTTTCTAATTGAAATTAATTAAACTAAATGTTAAAATTTCGCGGGAGCCTTTTAGGAGAACATAATTAAGGTTAATATTAATACAGCTCATGAACAAAAATAAACATTGCAATTTGTTTTAGGTTAGATAGGCATTTTTTGCTATTCTGACTGGACTATATCGTCTAGCTGATGCTCGCTTCTTGTGTATACATGCACACACACATACACACTCGGACGGATATAGAAGCGGCCAGTCGAGAATAAGAAATGAATGGAAATGTATCACTTACACAGGACCACCATCAGTATATCAGTTGGCATCCAGCAGGATGAGAGTCGTCATCGGCATTCGTCAGAGTGCCGTGTATATATTGAGTTGGCGACGATCCATCACGCTTGGATGGTGAGGATCTACGGAGCGCGTCCATAACAGATTAGGGATAGAGCTATTTTTGTAAAAGAAAATGGGAGTGATGATGTGAGACTCGACCGTGACATCGTAATGAATCTGTTGACAGCCAATTGGCCATTGGGTGATGGGTGTTTGGGTATACAATTCGTTATCTTGTTATAGTCCGCAACGGCCTCGAAACCGGGCGATGACGACGGCAAGTTCCGTGATGATATATTTATACTGCCCGCTAATATTAAATTAAATACATCATCCAGGGTTTGTGAAAACCATTTCTTCGAACAAGATATTATCAAGAACGATGAAATTATCATTGGAGGAAAAGTTGTTCTAGTTCCGAGACAATTATGGACATTAAAGCCAGGTGCTATTCCTAGTATTTTTGAAGGTAACATCACTGATAAATGCCTGAAAATGTTGTATGTTATAACATTATTTAATATTATTTATGTAGATGTGCCTGCAAGTAATCTCATGCCTGCTGAAACGCCAAAGAGGAAGGCACCTGTCGAACGCAAGCCATTAGGAAATATTACCAATTATTATAGAGAGCATTGTCCCAGTCGTTTGAATCCTAAGAAAAGGAAGCCAACTGAAAATAGCAAGATTGAACCTGAGTACCGAACACCACAAGAAGAACTTCCTCCATCCTTGACAGAAGATATAGCTGTGGTTGAACCTGAGTACCAAATACCACAAGAAGAACTTCCTCCATCCTTGACGGAAGATATAGCTGTGGTTACGTCTGACATACAAAATCAATCTATTCCAATTGAACCTACTACAATTACACCACACATTGAACGAGAGCAAATCCTTCAAAGTGACATTCAACAAATCAAACTCCCACACACATCATGGCACAGAGAACAACTATCTGGTGGTAGTGCATGTGTAAACTACTTCCAAGTGCTTGTCCAAGAATGTAGTGTCGCAATACAGAAGATAGCTTTAGTTAACTTCCAGAAAATGACGATTAAGCAAACAATAATTTCACGTGAACTTACAGAAATAGAAGAGAGTCGTCGATCGTTTACAACGTTACAGGAAGTAGAAGAAATGTTAAAAAAACTGAATGAAGCCAAAATTTGCCCAGGAATTCTCAACAATCCGGAAAAGCATCGACAGGACAAAAAAACTTTTGTTAACAATGGAAAGTTTACGGATGGTGTCTGGCGTGCTAACAAGTATAATGACATTTAACTTTCAACTATTTAAATCATTTATTCACATTGATAATTTTGACTCGCAGATGTAGCCTCCTTCTTCCATCCACTGATGAACTGAAGCCTTGCAAATTCTGCAAATTGGTTGACAAAGCATTGAAGTTACAGTTTAAACGCCACAAAACTATTCAGACCCATACGACATTAAACCACAAATATTTGAGTATGCAACAACTGTCTCGAAAAGTTTCCGCACATGCGAAAAAGGTATCCAGACTTAACATTCAACTGGAGAAGAAGACTTTAGCTCTAAAGGTAAACTATTCCATTTAAACTACGGCATACATACAAAAAATTATGTGAATTTTGTATATTTTAGGAAATGACAGCTGAGATCCGTGCATTGCGAGTAAACATGGCCAGTTTGAAGAACGATCAACTCGAATTACTGACAAAAGATCTAGATGATAAGGTATAGGCTAACTACAACATTTTCAAGCTGGCTGCATACTTCATGACTTTCACCGACTTCTTTTTTCTATCTTTGACTATTCTTCAAATGTTGCCTTACCAATTTCATGATCACACTTCATGACTTTCATTGACTTTCTTTTTCCTACTTTTTGCTATTCTTTGAATGATTCTTATTTTCTGATTTACAATAAAAGTATTGGCATACATATTTACTAATTGTATCGTTTATTTATATAGGCAAAAATGGTTGTTAATACTATTGTTGCTAAGTCAAGATGTAAGGCGAAGCATAATAAGGATATGCAGTATGAGGTGGAGTGGTTACTAGAATGTCTTCTGATCAGAATCAAGAGCCCTGCTGTGTATGAACACTTGAGAGTAAACAACATACTTCCACTGCCATGCAAGGACACATTAAGGAAGTTATCTAGCTGTCTTTCAACTGAGTTTGGGTTTAATGAGTTCGCAATAGAGTGCATAAAGAAGCAGTTTCATAGAAAGTCTCTTAGCGAAAGGTATGGCTCACTAATGTGGGACGAAATGTCGATAACGCAGGACATCAAGTTCGACAAAAACTCATTTCAGTACAAGGGTTTCACCTACTTGTATGAGAGTCCCAGTGCTAGTGAAGAAGACGAAGCGAATTCGGGAATTCCTCTGCCCTTAACAAAGAATGGACGGAAAATGGTGATGGTACAGCAGAATCTTCGGACTCCACTACTGAGATCCCTGCTATAGCGGATCACGCCTTGGTTTTAATCTTCAGACCATATAAGGCGTCTTGGATTCAACCCATAGCTGTCTTTGCCTCAAAGAATGCCGCAACGGGAGCCCAGCTGCAAAAGATTGTCCTTAAGGCCATGATTCTGTTGGAGGAAGCCGACGCTAGAGTTCTTTCTACTGTTTGCGATGGCTCTCAGCCAAACAACTTATTGTGGAACCTGTTTGGTATTTCCGGATGCAATACTGATACAGTATCAATGAAGAACTCCATCATTCATCCAACAGCTGGATCTGATGTTTATTTCCTAAGAGATGTACCTCATCTATATAAGTGCATCAGAAATCATATCTTCAACCACAAAAATGTTCAGGTATACATTAATAGATGTAAGGACATTATACGGAATCATCAACACTATTATTTTCCTAGGCTGCTGGAAAAACTATCAAATATTCGGATCTCTTGAATCTGTTCCAACACGATGAAGGAAGAGGAGGCACAGGATTAAGTGTTGTTCCAAAACTGAGACCAGTACATTTGAATCCAAATAGCTTTCAACGCATGAACGTTAAGCTAGCTGTGCAGGTCAGAATATATAAAACTTCCGATAACATCAATAGCCATTTCATTTCAGTTATTATGTAGATCCTTTCAAACTCCGTTGCTGAAGGTCTCCATCGCTATAGAATGTCAACTGATAAAGATCTCGCTTCTAAATTTAAGGATTGCGAGCCGCTAGAAAATGTGATCAGGCTTTTGAACAATTCATTTGACGTCATGAACTCTCGGCGTCCCGCCGACGGAATAACTCGGGAAAACTGGAATGACCGTCATGAAGTGCGTAAAATGGGTTCGAGTACAATAACTGAAACGCGCTTAAATATTAATTATTTCTTTTCGTTCTAGATTTTGAGCAAATTATACCAGGTTCTTGAAGAGACAGAAATGGCTGCCTGCGGGATTTTTTCAAGTAACGAGTTGGAAGACGAAGTTCTTTTATCTGGTGATTGCCTGGATGATTATCCAAAGCAACCAGAGGAGCTGTCAGTTAACAACAGCAGTTGGATGCAGGAAACGCCCGTTGTCGAAATCGACTTAGAATGGGGTTCCTGGGCCGGAACAGTTGATGCAGCTTCTTCGTCTCAGACTGAATCTGAGGAATCTGAAGATGTTGCTGAAATAGTATACGAGCCATTTCTCTCAAAAATCCAGTGATCGGCCGAATCAGTGTTGATTCAAATCAAAATTTGATTCGAATCATTGATTCGAATCGATTTTCATTGATTTTTCGATTTTTTGATTTTCTCACATTCACATTTGATTTTTGATTCTGATTTTTTGATTTTACAATAAAATTGATTCAAATCAATGATTCGCTAAATTAGAATCAATTTTTTTTTTCAATGCAGACTTTAAAAAACGTCACAACCTTGTTCTCTCAGACTACAAATAATGAAATAAAATAAGAATAAGTCACAATTTGCGGACGTAAGTTATTACTATATAGGGGAGACCGGGGCTAAATGGAACATTTTTTCATGTCTGCCGTACTTCTTAAGATTTATGACAAAATAGATACATTTTAAGATTTTTTTTTTTGTATTATTAAGCAACATCTTGGCTACCCACTGATTTTTTTTTGTATGTTTTTGTTCAAAAATAAACGAGATATGAAAGAAAATATAACTAAGGTTTTTTTCAGCCGAACTCCACTCGATCGAAAAAAGACGGGGTGAAATGGAACAGACCCCGGGGTAAAATGGAACGCGATTTTTCTCAGCAACGGCTGAATATAATTTATTAAAATAACTGTAGTAAAATAGGAAATTTCTTTATCTTCAAGAATATTACCATGTTTGCGTAAAACAAGTTAATTATTCTTGAGTAATTATAGTTTTAAAGTGGGACTATTTTTTGTTCAATTTTTTGGACTGAATTCTGGTTTTTCTCACTAAGCTCCTCCTACTGATGCTACAACCATGCTACAACGTGTTCCGTTTCACCCCCCGAAATTTGTTCCATTTCACCCCGCAAAAGGTTGTTTCATTAAAATAACTTTTTCTCGGTGTACAAGTGAGCAATCTTTTTTTTTTAAACGTCATAAAATAGAAAAAAGAATAATCTTTCAAATGGCTATCTTACTTTAATTTTACTTCAAAAACCCTGCGTTAAAACTTAAAAAATAAAACAGTATTCTCAAAAAATTTTTCCAGTCAAATCACTTTTTTAATGATAACTTGAAAACTATTTCAACTATCGTAATAAAATTTACCCCCATGAAAGAAAAACCGGTTTCCCATATACCATCAACGATTTGTATTTTTTAAACGAGTTTTTCATATCAAAACTCGACTGTTTCACTTCACCCCGTGTTCCATTTAGCCCCGGTCTCCCCTACGTTGCAACGCCGGCATATATCAAGCAGGCTTTACTTCCGATAAAGATTGAAAGACGATTGACAAGTGATTGAAGTATACTGCCACCCTTGACGAATTAGAATTATTTTTCATAGATAAAGAAAAAAATTTGGCTATGCTTGACAAATATCCAAGAGTAAAAAATTTATTCCTGGAATTTAACACAGCATTACCATCTAGTGCGTCAGTCGAGAGGCTGTTTAGTGCTGGGCCACTTGTGTTGACGGCAAGACGGAACCGTCTTGCCGATGCCATATTCGAAACTTTGTTGATGCTTAAAGTAAATTTGAATCCCTAAAACTAAATTTTTCTGGGAAACCTTTTGGCATTATATGAAAGTTAATTTTCTCCGTGTTTTTTTTTCAACCAAATTGAGATCTGTAGATTTTCATATCTGCAATTCTAATTTCTAAATAAACAAGACGGAACCAAAAAAAAAACCTCATTGATTCTGATTTTTGATTTTTGATTCGAAATCTGATTCGAATCAAATTTTAATCATTGATTCTGATTTTTGATTCTTGATACTTGATTTAAATCAAAAATCATTGGATGATTCCGATTTTTGATTTTTGATTCTTATGATGGTGTGATTCTATTCAGTTTTGATTCGAATCACATTTTAAATTGATTCGGCCGATCACTGCAAAAATCACTCTAAATGGTTTAAGAGTGACAATAATGAGTACCATAGACATCGTCGAGCTTCTCCTTCGTGAAAACTACAAATATGTTCTCACGGGAAAATTGAACCAAGACTGTATCGAGGTAATAATTTAAGTTTTCCAAATCATGGGTGTTTTGCTAATATTAAATTATTTCCCTAGCGCTTTTTTGGTATCATTCGGATGAGCGGTCGCTGTGGTGACAAACCAACTGCGGCGTCATTTCTAGAATTATTCCGCTTGCTGACCCTCTATTACACAACCAAACAGGTTTTGCGTGGGGCAAATTGCGACGGTGAAGAACGAAATGTTGTCCTCACATCTTACAGTTCATGCGTCAAGAAGAGATTCAGCAATAACAAGAAGCTGATAGAAGAAAAACGTCTTTATTTCCGTGATATTCTTTTAAAGGGTATCATGCGAGAAATGGCGCTCGCAGACAGTCCGCAAACTGAAAATGATGACGACTCTACGGATTTTCAGACTCCACCTTCCTCTAGAATCGATGTTCTCGACTGCGACATCATATATTATATTTGTGGGTATATGGTACATTCGTTTCGTCAAAAAGGTAAACGGACGAATTCTTCATTTTGTCAAAACTGTCTAGCCACTGTGAATATCAGTCCAGAAGAACTGCCACCCAACTTCACTGCATCTCAACTTACAGAAATCAAGAAGCGTGGTAAACTAATTTTCTCCTCCTACAAACTTTTCCAGCTTATTTGCGTTGTAGAGGAAAACTTTCTTAAATTGGCCAAACATGATCAAGTCTTTATGAAAGACGCATATGAGGCTATACTATTATTGATATCTGGTTCGAAACTGCCATTAATTGGATGCCAAACACATCAAACTAGTCTTATGTCGGACGTCATTTTTCAGTATCTCACTTTGAGATTTCGGTGTTTTGGAAAGAAAAGGTTCGTCGATGTAGTTGAGAAAAAACGGGCCGAGCAACACGCGAGGATGAAGATGAAAAAATTGAGAACATTTGCTAGGAAATGAAACACTGTAACATTGTGATATATTGCCAAAGCCAAACATCGGTTTTTTAACATATGTGATTTTATTGATTAACAATTTTGTGATAGAATTCGAATTGAATTCAAAGTGAAACACTGAAATAATAAATGTCTCAACCGCATTAGTGTTATTTACTTAGATTTACTTCTTGCATACTTTATAAGAACTGTATAACATAACAATCGTGGTATTGGCCTTTTTTTAGATGATCGACTGCAATTTTGAATGACGAAATAACATTCAGTAATGCATTCCAATTCATACAATGTAAAAATAAAAATATCGAATATTCGTCGCCCGTCGGCCACAAAATTTCAACTACAGTCTCTCTCGTTTTCTCTCCGTCTACGCAATCATACCCAGCGCCTTCTGTTTTGTATTTCAATAACAAACAGTGTTTCACGATTTATTCAAAAGATCCAAGAAAAAGGAGAAAATAAGGTATTTTTAAAACGCACAATCGAGTTCTTCAAAAATTATGAAATAATTCACGGGTCATCGTGAAGGGCAATGGATATTTATGGTGCAAATATAAAAAAATTGCACCAAACAGAACATTCGCAAATCCCGTGTGTGTGAAGCACGTAATCAGTAGGGAAACGGGAAAATAGCTGAAAAATTCTCCACTTCATATGACCTGCACCCTAGCGGCAAGCTCAAGCATCGCCCAAGCTATTCCTCTCAGGCTTATGGGACCGATCCCCGTCTTTACTTCGTAGTCTGTGGTTGTCATAACTCATAAGATAAAGAAATGCAATGTGTTAAATCAGAAAAAAACAATAAACAATCGAGAACTTATATCGTTTTTCACTTCTTTTTATTTGTAGTTTTATTTTTAATTTCCATATTTTCCCGACTCTACTTCCATACTTTAGGATATGTTGTTCCGGGATTTCAGGATTTTTAGCGCCACCTACTCCCGTAGCGTATTCCATAGTTTTCTGTTGATCTTCCAGATTTTAGGTTCTGACTTCCATACTTTCGGACAGCCAGCGCCACCTCGCGTATTCCATAGTTTTCGGTCGAATTCCAGATTTTATACTTCCATTTTGGAAGTTCCAATTCCAGATTTTAGTAACACCCAGTTGTAAACATGGTTTCCGTATGATTTTTCTATTGCTTTGTTCTAGGTCCCTGCTAAAACTAAACTCGGGGAATGGACTCGGGAGTTGATATTTTCCCCAACAGATTCACCTATTCTCCATGTTTTTCGCGCATACTTTTTTATATCAACTTGGAGAGCTTCTGGAGGTGCACTGGTGCAGCTGAATTAGCAACAATCTTTTTTCGTCGGATACAGGATACAGCGGCTGCCTGAGTTATTTTGTCGGCCATCCAACGTCCGTCGCTTACTTCCGGTAGTCTTTTCTCCACGGCAGTGATCTTAGTTCCTTCTTTTGCCTACCCTGCCTCTCTTAAGCTCCTACTGCTTGTTCTATTAAGTATTAACTTCGTGTTTGGACAGAAGCTTCGCGAAAGAGTAGCAGCAAGAATTCTGTTTTATTTAGTTGTTGGAATTTTAAAATTATAATTAGCTTCTTTTGCAGAACATCGATCACACCTTCGCAGAACCAACATCAAATGGCGCTGAATCCAATACCAATCTGTTTACAGTACTTCCTAAGGTAAATCTTTGTTGATAATGTTTGAAGTGGTACATTAAATATATACTTGCCTCATTTAGGGGAAAACAGAATCTGAAGCAGCTCCAAACTGCTGGAGTAGCGTCAAGCAAGACCCTATCAGATTCAGCACGCGAGTTGGAGGACCGTTGTTACTGGAGAAGAGGACGAACAAAAAGACCTTCAGATTTTACGACAAGCTCTCACTTTTGATAAGGTTCAAGGTAAAAAAAGCATTTTCTATTACAGCTCAAGGCCCATTAGGCATATGCATGTTATATCCAGACATCCGCCAAAAGTCTCATTGCTTCGGATCATAATAGAAAACTCGCATCTAACAAAGCCGGTAAGCCCGTCATTTCTAAAAGAAATCACGTAAATATCTATTTTAACAATCCTGGAACAGCCATGATTATGACTTCTGACGAATGATAATAAATAGCCAGATCCAAATTTGCGAATAAAATACAAATTTAATTCGGAATAGGCAAGTTGCAATTTATCTAATAAAATGCATGGTGAGTTATGTAAAGTATATACATTACTAAAAATAAATTCCGAGTGTACAGCTTTTTTGTGTTGTAGGCTACCTAGCATAAATACGCAACTAAATATGTGAAAGAACTAGATCACCATCCATTCTATGAACATGGAGTTCAAAAACGTCAAGGAGGAATCACAAGAATTGCTGAAAAATTTACAAAAGAGTACGCGGACGCTGCAAAACGTGTGCAATCACGCCAAGATATCAAGTGATCAGACCCTTGCTGCCAACATTCCAGCCATGACTAGAATTCGAGGAGCGCTGTTTTACAGAATTACTAAGCACATGTTGGCCGCCCATGGATGTGCTGGAGCTTTTTGGATTGGAAATCTGAAGAACAAAAATCTTAAAAGTCAAGAAATTCTCAGCCAAGAGCCAGTATAGAAGAATCCGATGATGGGCGACAATCAAGAGCCGAGTCCAGCTCACAACAACTCAGAACAAAAGGATTCTGAAGAAGAAGAGGACGATGACAATATATTCGAGCTTTTTGTTTACAAGTTACATTCCCCTTATGTAATTTCTCTTAACGTCTAGCATCCGGCACGTGTAGGTTTTCCCCATAGACAGGTCTCTGACAGTTCCAAGTAATCCGCATATTTTACAAAAAATTGTTCCTATCAGAAAAGTGTGTTATCGAGAATCCTGTCATTGGTCAAGCTAAAGTTGGTGATTATTTTTTGGGTGTTTATAAGTTCTTTCCATCAATAATACACTGCATTATTCTGAGATTTACTTTGAAATGACGTAACATCATGTCCAAATTGTCAACGGGACCCACCACGTAAGTCACGTCTTTCCGCATATTTTTATTGATTCCCCTGGGGATATCGATTCCATCAGAGCGTGTCTTTTGTTTAGCTTCACAGTTAAAAAATCAGCATCTTTTGTATAGTCACATCCTCAAATTGATAATTCTAGAAGGGTTTTGAAAATTAGAAATTACTATTTTTGGAACAGATCTTTATTGAGAAACTAAATTTCGATCGACCCGTGAGTTTTAGGATCGGTACTTAGCCTCTACTCTTGGTTTTTTTCCGAATATTTTAAACGTTACAATTTTACATGCCACACGACAAAGAACCCAGACAGCATAAAGATAAAAACTCAATCATGTTAGGGCATAGAATGAAACTTTAAATAGTTTTCCAAGATGAGGATTGTTTCGTCTGCTTGAATGGGCACTAACTTCAGACGGTCACACAGCTTCAGGACTTTGGCTACCAACTCCTTATCGGCAACGGTCATCGAATCAGAAAACTATGGAATATAAAAATAAGTCTCGTTAGTCCGATATAACTAATAAATGTGCCAAAATGTAAAATACTTACCTCAGCTATCTCATTATCGGGTGCATCTTCTCCTCGAAGTTGTTCCAGTATATTCTCAAAATCTGCGTGTCTTTCGAGCAAACACTTGTTTACTGTCAAATCGTGTGCCTGACGCTCCAAAGCATTAGACACACATTTGTAACTCGTTTCCAATACTCCCCGTACAACCTGCGCAATACAGAAGACTTCAATGACACGGGACATAAATATACCAAATATTTTCATCACCTCAGGTAAATAGACATAAAACAAGTTGAAAGATTTGACAGGACCAACATTGGAAGTGGCTTTCTTTTGTTCATGGAGCTGTAAAAACCCCTCTTTCATCAATTTGTAACTGAGTGTTTTAGCATCTTTGGGCGAAACCATTGCAAGTTTTTGCATCTGATCTTGATCTATCATAAACTTCTGCATCCGTGTCAGTCTAATAGGAAGCAAAACGAAAATTTAGAGGATTTCTCATAGTTAACAATTTTTAAAATACCAACACACCTAAAGATCCGCAAGGCTTCTTTTGATCCAAATCTTTCAAGCACAACCGAATCCAAGATAGAGCAGGCAAAATTTTCAAAAACGTCGGCATAATTAACAGCGAATTGGCCACCACCGGAGTCGCCTACTCGACTGATCAAACCCGTTGAATCCTCATACAAGACCCTCAAATACTGATCGAAGTGTTCCATCAACATCGGACTACCACCGTCGTTTTTCCTAACAGCATCTTTAACCAAGGTATAGGAAACGGCGTTTGATACTCGTGCTTCAGTAGGGTTAGCTTCGCGCCAGAGTTTGAGGATCAAATGGTATAATTTTCCAGTCGTTTCGTCTACTCTTCTGGCAGCAGCGTTGACTAAAATCACATTCCTAAAACAAAATTTAAGGTCATATAGAAAATGAGAACAAATAAATAACAGTGGAGAGTAAATTCATCATCTCTACCTCAATTCAACTTCAAATCTTTGGTGATTCACGCGCCAAATGATTTCGCTGTCGGAATGTTCGCCTATTTGAGTTGCTTTTTCTCTTAACAATTTGGCTATGGGTTCCATCTCCAATTGTGGAACGATGAATTTATCTTTTTCTTCAAATTCCAGCAGCTTTGGCATGTTTTCTACAATTTCAATCTTTGGACAACGAATAATGAAATTATTAGCTGCAAGTTTCTGGAAACTTTGATAGAGGTCTGAGGGGTTTATAACTTTAATGTCATCTACAAGAAATTAAGATTGTATTTACTATAATTTATTGAAATAGAGGCTTAAATACCAATAGCTTTGTTCAGCTTATTCGCTGAATGGAAAATCACATTGGAAGCACTTGCTTGCCCTATGTTCAGCAAAATCTCTATGAGAACTTCTTCTGAAGATCCAAAAATTCGCTTGATAGTGTATAGATATCTAGAGAGTTTACTATGAAATTCAACAAGAAAAATGAATGGTATGATTTTATATGTAGGCCTACTTTGCATATCTTAGGAGACAATAG
Source organism: Daphnia galeata (assembly GCA_030770115.1). NCBI lineage: Eukaryota > Metazoa > Arthropoda > Branchiopoda > Diplostraca > Daphniidae > Daphnia > Daphnia galeata. Next base: position 3,297,813 of record CM061114.1, read on the forward strand.
GCATTGTGATAGATGATCGAATAGTCTACAATGTTGGGATTTTGTTCATTCGCTTGGAATTCAACTAAGTTCTGATGAATCAAGACAGCCAAAGCTCTTTTCACCTACAAAATAAGATGTAGAATTTCAAGGATTGTCACAATACTGTAAGAGTAAATTTTATCTCACATCCCAAAGAGACATGCCGGTTCCCGTCTTTATGTTGAACAATGTGCCATATCTTCGGCTCAGTAAGAACTTTGCAACTTCGCCAACAATTTCTCCAAAGTATTTATTTATTAACTGGTAGCATGTCTGATTAAAGGGGCTTAATACAATTGAGGACATTTTCTCTTAAATTGTGCCCCACGTTTTGATGAACATGTGCTCTAATGATATGATACAATACGTTTGAATTTTGAAAATTGAATTTCACGAAATGATCGTCGTCTGCGTTGCTAATTTAATCGGCGTTGCCAAATGATACTAATGCATCTCAAAATTAGAAACCGGCAGAAACCGGTTATTTTTGTACTTTTTTCTGAAAATCCCTATGAACTTCCACTACCTGCGCTTTTAAGCGGGGATCGTCGTCCTCAATCAATGAAAGATCTTGGTGTGAATAATTCCATGTTTTACCTTTCATGCTACAAAAAAAAAAATTAAAGGACAAGGTCGGAGTGGGAAGCCGGAAACCCTCGTCTTCTTCTCGTCTGCTGTTTGCAATTTCGTTTACTTCCGGGCATTCCTAAACGCTGTAACGAGAAAGGGAAATTGAAAAATCCAAATTGGGGATTAAATATAGGATAATTGATCTGAGAACAGGACGCCATATCCTAGATGCGGTCAGTTGACAAAAAAAAACGAGGATGCGAGCCACTATCGAATTTTGATTAGCAGCAGCACAAACACAGAAGACAATACTCAAACCGAGATTTCTTTGCGCAATAAAAATTGTGATGTTTGATTTTGTTGTTACATGTTGGTGAACTATGTGGTGTTTATTGATGGTGCGTCATGACCCGTGTTATATTCTGGAAGCTGGGTTGGAGTTTGATTATTGTAAAAATAAACATCCAATAGATTAATGTTTTGTCTAACTTTTTTTTAAAAAGGCATTAACTTTGCTTCCGGCTCTTAGGTTGTATAAGATTGATTTGTGTGTTGCAAACTTGCAATGTAGGTCTATAATTATTTCAAGGATAAATATCTGAATTTACAATATTCTAAATGCTATTATGGTCGTTTCTCTATAAAAAAAAAGAAAAGAACTTTTAAGTATATACCAGCAAAGAATTCAGGACAGCAGCAATCGTATTTCTTTGCGTGTCCCATTCGCCGCTGGGATAGCAATCTTTTAAATTCATTCCTATTTCCACGAGATTCTCGTCGGTTGAATGAAGATGTCTCAAATCCATGTGAAACAAGAAAAAAAAAGCAATAAAAAAAATGTAATTATTTATTAGCTTACGGCATCGTCAATGGCCCAAGTATTAAGACTTTAAGCTTTTTGGCTGCAACGGGGTAATATCCTCAATACAAGAGATTTGGTGTGCAGCTCTTTATAAAATATTCTCTTCATCATAATAATGAAATGATCAACGGCTCTGGGCAACCAATAAATTTCATCACGAGACGAGCCACTGATGAAATGTTTTCAAGACTTGAAATGATGAACCGCATCAAATAAAAGTGGGGCATCAAAGCGATTAAGCTAAGGCGTGATGAATTCGCCACAAGAAAACATAAAGCTATTTTTGTTTTTGTTTTCTTTCTGTGTAGTGCCCCCCCCCCCCCCGGAACGACACTCGACATCCTTTCCCTCCTTTATTTTAATCCTTCCAATAGATGGTACTGTATATAAAGCAGTATGTGGCTCTCTATTGCACGTGATCATTATTATATTTTGAAGAAAGAATTGAAAGAAAAAGACAAAGTCGGCGACTTGTCGACCGAGCGAAAGAAAAAGACAGAAAACAGAAAAAATAAAACCTTTTTCCTATCTAGTTGAGATGTTGAGAGTCAACTGGCCGAGAATTCGATTCTTGTCTGTTTTAAAGGAATCAACGACGGTAGGGTTCTCTCAATCCTTATACGTAACCGTATTTTTGTGGAAAGCTTATAGTAGGTACACACAGTCCCCCAGTAGCTGATGTTGAATCGAGACTGTTGAATCTTCTAAGTCATAAAGTATCAAATTCACATTTAACATAAGTGAGGTGTAGCTGGACGCAAACAAGGGCAATTTCCGCTTCCCAATCATCAAAGCCCTTGGAGCTATATACAAACGCCTTTTTAAAATATATTGCTGGGGAAGAAAAACGGGAGGGGGGTTGTTGTTGGCGGGTAGGAGAATCGATCCGTCGTCGGAATAGATTGAGGACCGCGACCCGAATCACCGCCATCATTTCACTCGATATAGCCTTTTCTGATTGAAAGGGGATGAAGCTTGTCGTTTCTTTTGTCTTGGACGGATGTGTTCTCAGTTGTGTGTGGTAAATAAGTGAAAACATGGCAAACAGCTGGCGAACAAAAACCAAAAATAAAAGAGGAACGAAAAATTATAATCACCAGGTGACACAGGCTGACAGCTCATTTACAGAAGTTGCGCACTTTTTTTTTTTTTACTTTGATATTAACGAACATCAAAGTTCATGGCAATTAATAACAACAACAACAAAAAAAACGATGCAGCAAAACGAAGAATCGGTCGGTTACGGAACACGTTCCACTGCATCAGCACAAAAAGGAAAATCCTTAGCAGCGGAACCGTCAATAAATCAATTAAAATGCCGCCATATACTGTAAGTATAAAGTGCTATTTACTCTACGCAAACAGAAGTCGTAGCTACATAACTATATATATAATATATTGATTTTCATTCTCTTGTTTAATTGCTGACGTCGTTATATATAAGCAGAGAAATCCAGGATCAATTCAGTCCTTGTTATTCAATTTCCAGTTTATCTCTCTCTATCTTAGTATATATATCTGTGTCTCTTGTATTGATTTCTTGATTATGGCGAATGCTCAGCAACCGACCTTGCCTCCTACGTACACATAATACACATAAACGTCTTTGAGTCAAAACATTCTTTTCCTTAATTACACAAGATGTTGTGTTCCACTTGAAAGGCCTGCGGATGTCTCCTGCTCTTTTTAATAACTATCGCAGGATCGGATTGGTATGTTATGCATACATACAAAGGCCTTGATGGAGTGACATAACGTCGATATTCACACATGCCGATGAGAAAGTGCTACGTCGCCCTAAGCGTTTTGAATAATATCACCAGCCGTTGACGATGACAAACGTGAAACGAATAAAAAAAAAACAAATCAAAAAGTTTTCATGTTGGCGATGACTGCGGAATACGTAGATGTGCTACAACAACAACAACATCACCACTGACTTGATGCAACACTTGTCGGCGTTCCGTAGACAAACGACAAACATCATTCACCATGAAAGACGGACAAATTCTCGAACGGAGGAATCATTCATAATTTTGTAACAAAAGGGCTGAAGGTGAAATAATAACAGACAATGGTCGTCGATGCGGCAACATCTTTTCACACCACAAAAAAAAAACTCTTCAAAGAGAAAACAAATACTATTCGAGATGTGTGTAGACGCGATCAATGGGGCGTTAATGTTCCACGGTGTATTTTGACGCATCAAATGAAATTTCTTTTGGCCCGTCCATCACACATGTTACATCATACGACTTTAACTGTAACTATACAACATAATTGAATTGGTTCAACACGGGATTCGGACAATTACATATATAGTAAGGAGCACCTCTTTTTTCAAAGCTGTTCCGAGTTAGTATAGAATAATAGTTTGACGTCATCCAAGTGTATAGAGTCGTGAAATTCATCGATTTGCATTTATCTTTAGGATCTACTATTTTCAGTTCCGTGTTGGGACGGAATCCTTGAAGGATTCACATTTCTTTTGTTTCCAGGTCGAAAAATTTGTGAAAAAAAACAAAAAAAACAACGCGTGTTGAGGGTTTGCTGACTCACGCCAGAACCGGAAGCCTTTCAAACAAAAACAGAAAAAGGATATACTATACAGTTCTATCCGCCCTTTCTTTCTATGTCACTTCATTTTTATTATTACTTTCTATATTCCTCTACATCGTTGATCCTTCCATCTTATTTCCGCTGTCTCGCAATGGTGGTGTATAGGTCGTCTTCAGCACAGCAACATGCAAACATCAAAGGGACATGTCTTCTTCCTCCTCTACAACTGACGCGAGCAGAAAACAGAAAAGTAAAGGATGTTGACTTTAAAAGGACACGCCCCTTTCGTTTCTCTCTGATCCGTTGCGACTCTCGTTTCCTTTTTTCTAGCTACTACTCCACATCCACCCTATTTCACTTTCGATTGTTTCCGGAGTGCCCCCCCCCCCCATCTTCCTAGCGTATTATCATGGCAATCAAATGAAGCGTGAAAAAAAAGGAGATGACTGTGTACTGGAAATCAAATGACATTCAAATATTCTCTCTCCCCGTTTCTTGTATTGCTCATTTCAATTCCGGCAACGAACTCTAGGAGCCTGGTTTACGCCGCTTATATATGAGGGATCGTGTAGGTATAGAGAAGAAAATTCTCTTTCTACTCGACTGGAACGGCGAAGAAGAATCGATCAAGAATAAGAAAGAGCTCAGATCAACTGGCCGCCAGACTCTTTTCTATTTGATCCCGAATATATTTTCATTTTGCCTTCCTTTTATATTCTGTATCTGCCTATTGTTTACACACGCAGCTAAAATAAGAGAAACTACCCGCATCATTTGACTGCTGAATCTTCTTCCGATTAATTCTTCTTTCTTTTTTTAAGATTCACCGTGTTTAACTATATTGGTCAAGGCTGCCGTGAAGGCCTGCCTCTCTTATACATCGTCTAAATTACTCCTACCAAGCAATGAATCACGTTGTAGCGATAACGAAGCGAATGATTGCGTCCAGACTGCTCCCAACACACACACACAGTCAGGACACACTTGGACCAGGAAACCAACGTTCGGCGCCTCGTTCTATGTACAATAAAGACGTCGCTGTATATCGTTTCAAACTCTTCTCCCTGCGCCATCCATTTACTACTATATAGGAACCGCTATATAGAAACAGCAGCCAACAGCCTCACAAAAGATTATTGCTACGCTTTTTCCCTCTCTTGCCAGTTTGGACTCTCGCACATGTTCCAGGAGACGGAAGAGAAAAAAGAAGACAAAGTTTATTTTGAGTTGCGTGATGCTGCTCTTATATAGACGGGACTGTGGGTTGGCTGGTAACAAAACACGAAGAAGAAGACGGGGTGAGAGAATAAGACTGTGATTTCTTCACGTTGGCCAGGGCCGTTCACAATTTTCCTCTTATAGAAAAAAGGCACCGAAAAAAGGCACAGCCGTTCCGAGGAAGAAGCACTCGACTCGGAAAAAGATCGTTATTAACGTTTTTTTTTTTTAGGGGGGTGGGGGAAGGAAAGTAGAAAAGAAAATGCACCGCAGGATTCTTCTCTCTCTGTCGTTTTCTTCTATATCCATGTGGCGTCAGCTGTCTCAGCTTGATACTCACTCGTCTATTAGCTGCCTATATAACGTCGTCGTCTATTTCTTCTTCTTGGTTTTCAAACTGAATAGAGTAATCATTATCGTTCAGCTAGAACGAAAGGCATCGCGCGCGGACCGGCTTCTCTTTTTCGGCGAACCGAGATTCGAAAAGATAAAAACTCCAACTACTTGCAAATTCTGTCTTTGTCGCGCCAGCAGTGAAATAAAGAAGAGTCTTGCCCGTTTTAAAAAACTGTGTGTTATTGTATTGTATCAAGTATCTTTTGTATATACTGGGCCACTACCGACTTGACGTCGTACGTTTTTCACGTCAAATGTAAATAGAAATTGACAAGTTTTTCTACTTCACATGAATTGACGTTGGGATCAATACGGCCGTCACACAAAAGAGGTAACAGTACGCCGAAGAAGACCAACAAGAAGTCGAAGAGCTCCAGTGTGTTTACCGCTGTTTACATGTTCTGCCGAGGGATAAGAAGAAGAAGAAGAATAGATTCAAAAGAGAGACTGAGAGACCGTATAGGAAGAAGAATAAGAGGTGACCGGGCGTAAGATGCTGACGACGCGCGCTAGGAAAAGCTTCGCTATCTGTCGACAAAAGCCCCTGTCAAAGTCTGAGCCGACGTCAGCCGACGAGCCAATAACATAACAATGAAGAAGAAAAAGAAACTCTTTCTTCTCTTTTTTAAGAAGAAAGTCCGTTCTGCGGGACGATATCGCGACAAAACCACAAGACGGTCGAATCCAACGATGATGATTAGCGGTCGACCGCCAGCCCACCACACAACCCGAAAAAAGAAGAAAAGACTCACCCAAATTGTCGGCGTTGGATAAAGAGGCAGCCAACAGGAAGAGCCACCACCAGAGTGACGAATCCTCATGGCGCTAGCTCCTGAAATCGTCCGCTTATTCTTCACGCTGCAAAATGCTTCACTCTCCAATTCGCTCACCATCTTCGAGGTTGGAAACGAAATCAATTTGACGGGTCAATAAACTCAATTGAGACAAGAGGAACAATCTCTTCTATTGACAGCTACACTCAACTGAACCAACGTGTCGATACGCCCTGAATGGACATGGACAAAAAATCAACGACACAGACTTACACATTCAAAAGATGAATATCGATGACAGGTTGGCGATTGTCTCGAGTCAATTTCAAATGTTCAATTAAGAAATAAAAAAGAAACAACCAAAAAATAAAAACAAGTCGAAATAATTCAGAGAGAGTTGAGTAAGAGAACGACCAACAACTGAAAAATGGATCCAATCGTCTCGACAGTCGGCGCCGTACTAACCTTTTAACCTAAACCATTGAAAAAGGGGAGAAACGAACGAGAGAAGGACGGGAAAAACGAAGAGAAGGGGAGAAGAAACGAGCGGATAATCAAAGTTGACACGAATGAGAGAAGATGTACTTCATAGTAAAGAGTCATTCGTTACTTTGACTGGGCCTACCGTCCAGCTGGTTAAAAGATAGTGGAGGGGGGCCGGCTGCCCGGCTGGACACACATCGCTCAAAAACACAGTTGTGTCGTGTGTATATTTGTCGACATGTTTCTACAGAAGTGAAAATATTACCACTAAAAAGTAAAAACCCAATTTTTTTTTTATTAAGGGTAAAAATCGAATCGAGAAATTAATCGAATAAAGAAGAAGAAGAATCGAAAAAAAAATTAGAAAAAATGTTTTTCATTTGATTCATTTTATTTGGCAATGTCTATCATCTTTTACATTTGGCAACGCCTAGTTTTCGCTTCGAACGTTCGGTTTCGCGCTTATAAACGGTCGAATCTAAAATCACAGACTGCTAATAGCTTGGTGAAACTGATGATCGGGCTCGAATTGTAGAGAATATCGAGTTTAAGAAAAATATTCTTTTTTCATCATTGAAAGTCCAGTCCTCGATTCCTGTAGGAAAACAAAAATGGTTAAAGAACAATATAGGGAAACTGACGTTGTCAGAAAAATGTAAGTATAATTTTCGTTGTAAACGTTAAGGAAAAAAGAACAAATTTATAATGTAAACTTGTGTTTACAGAGTTAAAGTCACCTTTGGAGTTGAAAGCCCACAACAGATTCAACAGCAAGCCCACACTCAAGTAGTAGCCCAGCAACTGTACGTTCAAGACTCTTCGAAAACACCCATGCAGTATGGGGTGCTCGACAGAAAGATGGTAAATGATTGTTTGTAGTAGCTAATAGAGAAATAAGAGAGATTTTAAGATGTTTTTATTTATAGGGGATTAATCTTAAGGATGCACTTTGTGACACTTGTGGTAAAGGGCTGAATGAATGTGTTGGCCACTTTGGCTATATTGATTTGGAACTCCCAGTTTTCCATGTTGGATATTTCAAGGCTGTAATAACTGTCTTGCAAACAATTTGCAAAACATGTTCTCATGTGCTGCTAAATGACAAGATGAGAAACGTTTTTCGAGCTAAACTTAGTAATCAAAATTTGCCTTATATTACTAAGAAAACATTGAGAAAGCAAATTCAAGATGTGTGTAAAAAAGTTACACACTGCCCTAATTGCAATGACCTAAATGGTGTGGTGAAAAAGTGTGGTGTGTTGAAGATTTCCCATGAGAAATTTAGAAGCGTCAAGAAAAATTCCCCCATCATCACAGCAGAATTGGTTGCCTATGACTATGATAATACTGTGCAGTTAAACAAAGAGATTGCACCAATGTTGTCAGGTGGCTTGGTCAATATGCTGAACCCACTAAAGGTTCTTCGCCTACTTGAGAAAATTCCAGATGATCAAATCCAATTTTTGTTGATGAATCCTCTACATGGGCATCCTAAGGACATGATTCTCACCCGTGTTCCAGTCCCTCCCGTTTGCATTCGGCCTACTGTAGTGAATGATTTGAAGTCGGGGACAACTGAGGATGACTTAACAATTAAACTGACACACATTATCTCCATTAATGCTGAATTATCTAAACACGGGATCTCAAACGTCAATAGCAAAATGATTCTAGAAGACTGGGACTTATTGCAGTTGCACTGTGCACTCTATGTTAACAGTCAATTATCATTACCATTGAATATGAAGCCCAAAGAATCATCTCGTGGTATTATTCAACGTCTTAAAGGAAAACAAGGACGATTTCGCGGAAATCTTTCCGGGAAACGGGTCGATTTCTCCGGAAGAACAGTAATTTCGCCTGACCCGAATTTACGCATTGATCAAGTTGGCGTTCCGGAATTGGTTGCAAAGATTCTGACTTTCCCTACTCGTGTTAATAAAGCCAATATTGAGTTCATGAGAAAATTAGTAAGGAACGGAGCAGACGTCCATCCTGGTGCCAATTTTCTGCAGGACAAAGGTTCGAAATTGAGAAAATCTCTCAAACACGGTAATCGCGAAAGCCTAGCTCGAAATCTCAAGGTAAATTATTGTTTTATGTACATGCAACGTTTAATGACTAACCATATTTTCTGTCAGCATGGGGACTTGATTGTGAGACATATGATCGACGATGATATTGTTTTGTTCAACCGGCAACCATCGTTGCACAAACTCTCCATTATGTGTCACCGAGCCAAGATTTTACCGCATCGCACATTCCGCTTCAATGAATGCGTATGCACGCCCTATAATGCAGATTTTGACGGCGACGAGATGAACATTCATCTTCCTCAGACGGAAGAAGCTCGAGCGGAAGCTTTAGTTCTTATGGGAAGTAAATCTAATTTGGTGACTCCGCGTAACGGCGAATTATTGATTGCAGCCATTCAGGTAATCATTTCTTCATCAAAGTTGTAAATTTGATCATCATAATATGTGTAATTTCATAGGATTTCATAACTGGAGCATACTTGCTGACTTTAAAGGATGCTTTTTTTGATCGGGCCAAAACCTGTCAAATGGTGGCGTCCATGCTCGCAGGTATTTTTTTTTTTTTTTTTTCGAATTTCTTTCCGTTTATTCTGCTTAACTTAATTGAACTAAATTTTTATGTTTCCAAAGATAATGAGGTTAACATGGTCATCAAACTTCCACCTCCATGTATACAAAAACCCGCAGCTCTGTGGTCTGGGAAGCAGATCTTCAGTTTGATTCTTCGGCCTAATCCTAGCGATCCAATTAAAGTTAACTTGAGGACTAGGGGAAAGAACTATTCAAAGAAGGGCGAAGAGTTGTGTGTCAACGACGGGTTTTTGTTGGTCCGGAACTCTGAGGTTTTAGCAGGATGCGTCGACAAATCTACCATTGGATCTGGTTCTAAATCTAATATTTTCTACGTCCTTCTTCGCGACCATGGAGAGGATTGCGCTATCAAGGCCATGTGGAAACTTTGCCGAGTTGCTTCTTACTTTATGATGAACCGAGGATTCTCAATCGGAATTGGTGATGTTACACCTGGTATTCATTTTTTAAATTGCTTCCATGAAAAACGGTTTGATTCAACATTTAATTTTTTTTTTGTCAGGTAAAACTTTGCTGAAGGAGAAACAAAAACTTTTGGATACTGGTTTTTCTAAATGCGATGAATATATTCGTTTACTGACCATAGGTCAGCTGAAATGCAATCCAGGTCAAAATGAAGACGAAACATTGGAATCCAAAGTTAAAAAAGGTTTATTACTAAATTACCTTATCCTTGTGTAGAATAACTGATTTTTTTATGTGCTTATTTTGCCATTACTTGGACACAGAACTTTCTGAAATTCGTGACCAGGCTGGAGAAGTTTGCAAAAAGGAGCTGCATCCAAGCAATAGCCCCTTGGTCATGTCTAAGAGTGGGTCAAAAGGATCCTACAGTAATATTTCTCAAATGATTGCTTGCGTAGGACAACAAGTTTTAAACGGCAAACGAGTTCCCAATGGTTTCGAAGATCGTAGTTTACCCCACTTTAAGCGGCGCTCGAAAATCCCAGCTGCCAAAGGATTTGTTTCAAATAGTTTTTATTCCGGACTTACTCCCACCGAATTTTTCTTTCACACAATGGGTGGACGTGAAGGATTGGTGGATACAGCTGTAAAGACTGCTCAAACTGGGTAGGACTTGCAACTTTGTAACTGAATTATTCTGTGAATGTTTTCAAATGTTTTCTTTTTTTAAAGCTACATGCAACGTTGTTTGGTAAAATCATTGGAAGATCTTTGCTGCCAATACGATTCGACCGTCAGGAACTCAACAGGAGACATAATTCAATTCGTTTATGGAGGTGATGGACTGGATCCTACGTACATGGAAGCCAAGGATCGCCCTGTTGATCTTCAGCGAGCTCTAGACCACATCAAAGCTACTTGCCCTTTTCCGGATGAAGAACCTTTAGATCATCATGATCTGCGAGGACGATTCAACACTCTAATGGAGACGGAACCATTCAAAAAAAAACTTGGAGAAGACTTCCAACGTGAACTGAAGTAACTTTATATTGCGTTATGCCTATCATATAGCTTATGGTTTTAACGTCTTTCAAAGAATCTTTGTGGAGAGCCAAGCAAAACGAATCGAAACGGTGCGACAGAAATACAAAATGGGAGGTCGACCTTTACTCACAGTCGAAAAGCACCTTGAGCGAATAACTGTTGGTCAATTGGTGGAATTCTGCCACTTCTCCAAGAACAAATACGAACGATCTAAAATTGAGCCAGGTTCCAACTTGAGATTTTTGTATTTTATTTGAAAACAGCTAACTGAAACTTGTTTTCAGGAACCGCCGTTGGAGCTCTCTGCGCGCAAAGTATTGGAGAACCGGGAACTCAAATGACGCTCAAAACGTTTCATTTTGCTGGTGTTGATTCAATGAACATCACACAGGGAGTTCCAAGGTATATGCTTTTTAGTCCATTTTCTAGAATTATTATAAGTAAATACTTTTTTGGTTCTTCCGGAATCGAAATCATTTTAGGATTAAGGAAATCATTAACGCTTCAAAGACTATCAGTACACCCATCATTGAAACTCAGCTTTTGAAAGATGATGACTTTGAATATGCTCGACGAGTGAAAAAAAGGATAGAAAAGACTATGCTTGAAGAAGTAAAAATGGAAAATTCTGGGTTTTTTTAATTGTCATTCTAAACTTTTGTATTTGTATTTCTAGGTAACCGAATATTTCGAAGAAGTCTATTTGCATGATCGTTGCTTCGTGTTAATAAAGTTGGATATGAATAAAATCCGATGGTTTCAATTAGAAGTGGACGCCCATTCGATTCGATGGAGGTAATATTTCTAAGATTTTCAATCATTTTGTGTGTAACACGTTTTTATTTGTTTTTCAGCCTTTGCACTGATAAACTTATTGAACTGAAACCGGATGCTGTTGAAGTTATCAGCGAAAGCCTCATTACTGTCGAACCCAAAGCATCAGCGAAATCGTCGATGTCTCATGTTATGCTAGACCTCAAGGCACAGTTGCCGAAAGTCGTCATCAAGGTGCGCGGTATAATTTCTTCAGTTTATCGTGACACTCATTTTTCTTTTTTAGGGTTTGCCGACTGTTAGCCGAGCTGTCGTCAAAATTGACGATGAAAAAATGCCGCCAAAATATTCCCTTCGTGTTGAAGGTGACAGCATGAGAGAAGTAATGGCTACCTACGGTGTCAAAGGGACCTCAACTACGTCGAACAATGTTCAAGAAGTCTTCAGTACTTTGGGAATTGAAGCCGCAAAGTAACTTTAATTGTATCTTAATTCATCAATTTCTTATTTCTTATCTCTTTTATTTCATTAATACAGGAAAACGATTGCCATGGAAATTGAAAAAACCATGAAAAACCACGACATCAGTGTTGATAGACGCCACATTGACCTCCTTTCCGATCTGATGAGTTGCCGTGGGGAAATCTTAGGAATCACACGATACGGATTGGCTAAAATGAAGGAATCAGTTCTGATGTTAGCTTCGGTAAGAAGTATAATAAGATGTTTTATAATTATAAATGTATATATACATGTTTGTTTTGTTTGTAATTTTAAAAAAAAACTTTCTAGTTCGAACGGACCGCCGATCATCTATTCGATGCATCTTACTACGGCCAGGAAGATGACATTACTGGTGTAAGTGAATGCATCATAATGGGAATTCCCATGTCGATCGGTACTGGATCTTTTAACTTGCTTCACAAGACAGGAAAGAAGAGCCCACCAAGAAAAATGCCTTTACTTTTTGACGTTCCAGAATATCACGTGCCCATGGTATGATGTTCAAAATTTTGATTCATGGAATTAGGTCAACTTAAGAAGTTGATATTTTAAACGTTGATACAATATGTGTTGCTTGTTTGTCAGTTAATAAGTTTTCGGATACAGAAATTTTTTTGAGAATTTTGCAGTATTACATTTTCTTTTATCGTTAAGGAATAATCTAGATTATGTCAATGGCTACTATTTATAGTTAAGTAATTTTAAATGGACGTGGGTTGGACTATAATGTTCCGAGATTGTATAAAATAGCTAACGCTTAAATCGGGTGATTTGGTAAGTGAGCAATTAGTTTCTTTATCGATCTGTTTTTTGTGCCTGTCGATGAGAGAAAGTCTTTGCAGCTGTCCCTCGGCAGAATTTAGCCCAAATTTGATTATCCGCTGACCAATATCACGATCAACTTTTGGTTTATCGCCAGGTTACAGATTGAAAGGTTATATTTATTTGTATTAATTTTGCTTTAAAAATTGTTAACTTTATTTAAGTTTTAATAAATCCCCCCCCCCCCTAGATTTGAGTATACCATTACTTAATTTGATTTTTAGCAAAGATGTATCCAAATCTGCCATTCTTTAACCAAAAACCTACTCCCTGTCCACATAAATCCTAATCCCGACTCAGCATGCGTGAGAAAGAAGACGGATTTAACCAAAGACAAATCGTGAAATTGTGTGAACGTAGAAAAAGTATCACACACTACGTGCACAGTCGGAGAAAAATATGAAGATGTTGGCTTACTTCCGGTCTTGCATGCCATAAAATCTGATCAAAGATGGTGGTTTCCGTCAGGAGAGGGCGACGAACTTATCCGCCTGCCTTTCCTTCGGCAGTGGTTCCGTATCTCTCGGTCCGTCGTAATATAGCCAAACGCAGGAAGCAAGTCACAGACATGCGTGCTAGTGATCTTTCTTGGCCCTCACCTTCAAACTAAGAATCGGCACAATCTCCCTTATAGAAGGCAAGTCAAGCCACCTGCTTGTCATTTTGATACGAGATCTCAATTGACGATCCTCAGTGCTGCAGGAAATTGATAGTATCAGGAAACGGAAGAAAAACTGTAAGTATAATCAAATCATTATTAGAAAACGAAATGTAAGTAACTCTGTTAATTATTTACACGCGTCCTGTTGTATTGATTCAGAAAGCCTCGTCTACCAATTACGCTGGTTTCATAGTTATCTCCAGCAATTGAAGTAATCATCTTCAGATTTACTGGCATCAGTATTGGGTAATTCAATATGGAGCAGTGGATCAAGTTAAGTGGAGTTGACGTTCCGTGTTTGTCCCTCATTCCCCTGGGAACTTTTCACAACAACAAGTACTGCATGGACCCTAAATGTTTGAGTGAGTCAAATATCGATTTATTCGCTTAAATTACTTTATTCTGTATATTTAATTTTATTTTCCCATTATAGATAATCTGAAAGAACTAAACAGCAAATTAAATTGCGAGGAACCCAATATTCGTCCACTTCGACGCGCTATCGGTTTTTTTTGATGTCCTCAATAAGGTATAATTTACATTTTCTAAACTATCACAAAATTTGCCAGGAAAATATAATTCAAATTCAATTATTTACAGGATCTCATTCCTATTTTACTCTGCAGTCAAGATCAACCCACCATATTTTGTACATCAATCAAGTAAGAGCCATGAAATAGGAAAAACGATTGAATAATTCATTGTTTCTTTCCTACAATTTCAGACTGCTGGCTGAACTAACTACACCGCTCGAGTGTTTAATATGCATTGAGACATCCGACCGCAGCTCGACATCCCAACGAATTGTTATCCACGAACTAACCCAGCTTCTCTACAGCGCTAAAGAAGCTTTCTTGCTACCCAGCGCTACTCAAGTAGTTATCGATCATCTTCACAGTTTTACAGCAGAGAAGGTGACTATATACCTCATTTGTTAAACGCTCTCGCCGTTGGTTTACCTGCTTACATAATTTACGTGTCACGCATACAGAAAACGTTGTCGAGAGACGACTGCGAATGTCAAGCATTCGCTGCTGTTGATTCGTAACATTCTGCACGTGCCTCAGCCACCGCGAAACACATTCGTTGATGTTGAGGAAGAGTCTACGAGTGCTGCCCAGCAACCGGCAACAAGTCACGCAACAACACGGCGTCTAGATCCAGCTCAATCCAACAACTCGAATTATACAACAACCGACTGCCAACAAAATCAAAAGCTTTTGTGGAACCTCTTCGCCCAAAGATTCGATCGACTTCTCATCAATTTACTTGCGTCTCCTCAAAAGGTATATACATACAACTTTTTTCGTACTAAACTCTAAACGAAAGTCACGTTGCCTGTTCTTTTGTTCAAAATCATTCGTTTCGAACGGGATTTCAAAGTTGCCTCGCGGTTCATATACGACTTATTAAAGCTTCATAGTTACTCGGTAAACTATGAGGGTCGTCGGCTTATATGGAAAAAGCGCAGACTGCCAAAGATGATATTCTCATAATATACGCATGATTAAAAACTTAAAGGGTAATCCATAACATTTAAAGCTTTTGAAATTTTTCCGGGGAATTCATCTTATTTATGTTTTCCGCTTCTCTTGTTCCGCTAATAAGAGACGCGCTAGCTATAATTGTAATATGGACTACTGGTCCGAATTGTGAAGGGATTGGGTTTCCTAGAAAAGCTGTATATAAGTACTTAGGCTTTATATGAAGTCGCTCGTAACATGACGGAAGGAACTTTGAGACGGAACACACAGCTGGATGAAATGGAGAAAACAAATTCTTTTATTGTCGTTGACAGCAGGCTCTTATTATTCCCTAGTTTAAGGTCTTACACAACTCAAAAACGCACTCAACTTCACTGTTTTCTTATTGAATTAAGTTGGCATCCAATTGATGATTTCGTCGGCGAGACTCTTATTAAAAAAAGAAAGTTATCGATTTTCATCTTCCCCCTTAGAGGAAAAGTTAGGGACACGCGGCCGGAGCCTCTTCGCCACGTGAGTGGTAGAGACTGCGAGCGTTTCGTTACACCTTATATAAGTTTTCGGTTGTTATTGTTGGTGTAATACATCGAGAGCAACAGCGATGTGTTTCTCATCAACTGCGCATTACTTCGTGTTGTACCACGTAGCCAAGTAATCAACTTGTACATTTGACATTTACACAGGATGATTGGATAGTCACAATAACTCGGTTGATTGCTCTCTTCTACAAAGATCGACATTCTGAGGAGATGAAGAAACTGCTGGAAGCAAATCTTCCCACGTTCGAGTCATTTGCTGATGAGAATAGTCAAGAAATCAATAACACCTCTCCTCTTGTATTACTTGCCTACACATCCGTAACTTTTTTTTCATAGTTGGTATTGATTCATTTATTATTATTCTACAGTACTCTCCCAGCAAGAATTTCCAGTTCCTGTCTTTGTCGTCGGATTCTACTAATCTAACGGGTAAATTCAATCCTGCATTATAACCGTGTCTATCATAATTTGATTCACCTTTTGATATATTTTAATATTTAGTAAGGGAAAGCTACGGACCAATCATAAATGAGTCACAAGTAGGTACCACCAGAACAATGACGTCACCAGAAATGACAGCGGCTCCGGTGACGGGGAAATCCAGTTGTAATAAACATTGTTTCTTTGGATACGACACACTCCTATAACTCGGCCTCTTCACCATGCAGCAGTCAATCGGGTACATTTAAAATCAATTGACTTTGTTTTCTTACTCCAGGGACTAAGACAATGTATACATGTAAATATTTGCATCTGCTATTATGAATAGATAAATCACGTCACGACAGCCGACACAGCGCATCCAGTGGTTTTCACTCGTACGAATTCGGAATTGAACATCACAGCGACCTTCTTAAACCACTTAAGAATCGTAAAAAGAAATCTTTGAAACGCCGCTGCCATGACAATTCCAAGAAGTCGGAGAACAGCAGGACATTTGACACCAACATCCCGTCTCACGTTGCAATGGATACAATGAGGTACATCACGTAATATATAAAGTGTATCAAAGATCCAATTTTAAGTGACCCAATCGTCTTTTGTCTTTTCTGGAGTATGAAAGAGTCGCATCAAGAAACGGAAAGATTTTTATCTCCGAACAAAAAGCTACGACTGATCAGCTGGACAACGGACCACTTCACTAAAGTGAATGACGTTCACTACATCCCGACGGAAGAAAACATTTCTCATCATTTGAAAGGTTTCCTTGTCTATTTCCTGCTCAACGGTAAAAAAATGCGTCGAAAGGAACAATTTTAATCCCTTGAATCTCACTTTTAAAGTTGAATTCAAGGCTACAACACGCTGGTGAGCCAACTAAATCGAAAGCTACTGCAAGACACTCGACCACGATTGGACAAATCTCACTTCCTTTGGCTCATTTGCTACTTTTTGCCCTTCATCCCGCAACTTAATCTGGACGTGGAACACTTTCAGGACGTCTTCTCTATTGATCTTCTTTGTCACCTGACATGGGAGGCTGTTAGTCAGACGGAAGAATTAGAAATTCATTCTTTCCAATCCTTGATCGACGTGAAGCCGTGCGTGAGGCGTCTGCATTTAGTCGTGAAAACGATTCGAGATTATTTGCAAACGTTGGAAAGATATTGTGATTCGACGACGCAGAGAACTGGAAATGGAGAAAAGCGGATCAGGCATCTTTGTGATTTCCTTCCAGCTATTCGAGACCTTCGGCAAGTATTTCTGCTCCAATTACGCAACTTCAATGCCATCATTCAGAGTAGGCGTTATCTCCACGATGTCATCACAACGAATCACGTCTTATTGCTCACGCTCGAAAGAGCCGCTAAACAGTCGGCTCACGGAACGATGGGCTTTGATATGAATCAACATTTAAATAAATTATGCTCGAGATCGATACGGAAACGCCCTAGAGGATTTCAAGTCCAACGGCGCTTTTGTCAACAATTCCATTTTGACTATATTTCATCATGTCGGTGGTGATTTAGGTCGAGCTGATCTATTGTGCCAGCCG
This sequence comes from Daphnia galeata, assembly GCA_030770115.1. Taxonomy (NCBI): domain Eukaryota; kingdom Metazoa; phylum Arthropoda; class Branchiopoda; order Diplostraca; family Daphniidae; genus Daphnia; species Daphnia galeata. The sequence goes on from CM061114.1 coordinate 3,315,551, forward strand.
GATATTCTGCGTCCTTTCCGCAAAATATTGGAAGAGGATTTCACTGTAGGTTAAAGTTTGAAAAAATTCCATTTACATATTCATACCAACTCATTGAATTTTAGATGTGCGACGATTGAACCGATCTGATTGTGTACGTCGTTCAGAAATATTTGCGTCGTCTTCAGTCATTTGGCCGATTTGAAATGGGTTTGATTCATAAGAGCTCAAATGGACTTGACGATCAAGAGGATTTATCATCGATTAATTGGGAACAAAATGATGAAAAGTTTTTCGGTAGAATCCAAGGTGAACGTCATCCTCGCCCCGAAATTGAATCCCTTCTTAATCAGCTTTGAATTCCGGTTTGTTATTCCTATTTTTTACTATCGAATTGGTACTAATGTTTCTCATTTATTCACAGGTTACCAGAGACAGATTATTTGGGTTCAATCGTCCTTATTGACTTCCTGCTCAGCCCGTTTAATACTTTGGCCAAGAATACCTTCATCCCATAATTTGCCTAAGTCATCGAATGAATTGTTCTTGTCCGATTGTTCTCGTCTATGAAAGGGAAGGAGCTAGAGAGAATATTAGAAGAAGGAGAATGGAACAAAAGAATTGAGCCTGACTCGATTTGTATGTGGATATGCAGACGCCTAATAGAATAGAATGAAAAGCAATCGTGTGCAAGAGAGAAAGAGCTCCTCTATATCGTCAGATATAGTCCGATCGTTTCCCGTCCTTGTGAAATATGCACTGTTTAATAATATTGCAATGCTGTTTTTGTTTGTTGCCCAGCCCAGTGCTCCCGTCTACTTGGCTGCCGTCATGGAGTACCTAGCCGCTGAGGTTCTCGAGTTTTCAGGTAACGCCACCCGTGACAACAAGAAGACCCGCATCATTCCTCGTCACTTGTAATTGGCCATCCGCAATGACAAAGAGTTGAACAAACTTCTCTATGGTGTCACCATTGCTCAGGGTGGTGTTTTGCCCAACATCCAGGCCGTTCTCTTGCCGAAGAAAACCGATAAACCGGCCAAAGCTTAAATTTCCCTCCCGACTTTAAACAAACGGCCCTTTCAGGGCCACCAAATATTTTGAAAAGTGGCCGTCTACTCGTTTTGGTAGTTGCAATTTATCTAATAAAACGATGAGTTATTTAAAAAATAAACATTGTACGAAAGGTAAATTCCAAGTCTAAAGCTTTTTTATGTTTGTACCTTCAGCTTTTATCTTTACATTGGATGTCGACAGTTGGAGCGTCGGGAACTACTATAATATATTCAAATAAATTAATTAAAATGATCCAATAAGAATTTAACAAGATGAGTAGCCCAAAAATGTTTGTAAAAAAAAAGAAAGCTTATAGGATGGTCATTGGTGTAATGGATAACACCTTGATGATCATGATTGATGATCCTAATTCATTTTTGAATAATTTAAAACAGCATGTTTTGGCTAGCCAGATAAATATCACATGCCTCACGGATTTGATAAACGCCGATAAAATGAAAGACAACGAGAAAATTCAGACAATTGCTGCAGTCCAACATAAAATAACCAACATTCCGGATTCCAGCATTCGCATTCTGTGGGAATTATTGGCGATTGCAGGTGCTGATGGAGACCAGCACCATCATCATCATCCATCTTTATTTCCAATCCGCCCAACAATTCAGGTCTACTTATAAAATTTAATAAATAGTTTTTCACTAGCTAGTATTTTTTGAAATTTAAGATGCAAATGGTCTTTGCCATCAGTTTATTACACTAATTGTAATCTATATATAATTTGGCGATTGAATGCACAATTATCTCAAACAATTACTTTGAGTAAGCTTATGAGTAGATAACTGTTTAACTGCAAAATTAGTCTTTGCGTTTGAACTCGTTAAGTTTCATTATGCAATTGTACTATTTAATTATTTTTCCATAGTGGTTCAATCGATCCTATAATATTACGTAAAGCATCTGAATTATTTTCAAGATAGAGACGTTAACAAACAAGGCTATCTATTTGTATACACCTATATAGAATAAATAAGAAAAGGAGAGCGAAAAACATGAATCATGAAAACAGCTCCAACTTTTCCTTTATATTGTATGTACTGTGCATAATCTTTATAGTAAACATATTCAACCATGCCATCATTTAGGGATAGAAGAGGTAGTGTACAGATAATCCTGCATACAACATGTCAGGGCAGCCGTGAGGGAAGAGGTGGACGGAAGATTTTGATACGTCCGACGAGGACAATGTCAGGCACAACAATCACAGGGACGCGGATAGGGTGGGGAGACGAGACTTTACAAGACAGCGCACAAAAATGAGGGATGGACAGATATCGACATGTACCGCATTATTTTCTTTTCGTCTTTAATAATATTTGTTTGGAAAAAACAAAAACAAATTCAATTGGGAGATTTATTTTTAAACAGACTTGGTATAAACACAGGAATGTCGTTTGCTACTTTGTTGATAAACTCGTCCAGATATACTTTTCATGGCTATTTGTCAATCGAAAAAATACCAGTTAAGGGAAGAAAAAAAAAAGGTTAGAGCACGAAAATAAACTCAAGCGAAAAGGAAACAAATCAAGATCGGCATTCATTGACAAGGGTCTCACAATCGAAACACACAACATAACCTGAAAAACCAAAAAAAAAAATGTCATGAACATTTTTTTAAAAAAGTGAATTCCTTATTTTACTTTTGTACCCTGTTGTTAGTTTGATGAGCCATCACCATCCAACAGAGAAGGAAGACGGGGGTTGCATATTTTAAATTACAACCCACCACAAACGCACCTGGTTAGTCCAGACACGATCTGCAGACAAAGAAATGAAATTCACTTTTCCCAGCTGGATAATTGTGTCATTCTTCTTGACGGCTCGAGGGAACAAATCAATTATAAGTTTTGTGGGATCAATTTCAAGCTCAGTACTCATTTGATGACAGGTTGAAATGCTCTTAGAGTAGGGCCTACACGCTTGAAAAGGTGGCGTTGAGTTGACGAGAGAATTTTGGCAAAAACTATAGTTGTCATTATCAGATTTCTCGGGGTTCGAGTTCGCAACCGCTATAAAAACAGAAGACACTTGATTATTATTTTCCTCATTGATTAAATTTTAATAAAACAGAAACTACTTGTAAAGGTTTCCCAATTGATCTTCAGAGTTCAAAATTTGTTGATTCCTGAGCCTAGAGCAAAGCTACTGCCACTAGTGTTGTCTGCAACACCGTGACATGACAACATGACAACACCTCGCCATCTTTTGGAAATATTTAAAACTCGATCCAAATTTTCGAATTTAAAGGGATAATTTCATTGTTCTACTATTTCATTATTATATGTTCTTCTGTCTACTATAATATTCAAATAAATTAATTAAAATGATCCAATAAGGTATTTAAACAAAAAGAGTAGCCTAAAAAGATTTGTAAAAAAAAAAGAAAGGTAATAGGATGGTCATTGGTGTAATGGATAACACCTTGGCTAACTAACCAATAAATTCCGAGTTCAAATCTCGTACCACCCACTAAATTCTAAACAATCAATACAGAGATCTGAGGGACATGGTCCCGTGGGAAATGTAGGTTCATACACGTGTATCAGGAGTCGACTTGGGTATAGAAAAAGTAGAACCTTGGTACCCAACAATTGATGTTCCAACGATACTGTTAGCTCATGGGAAATCCAGGGTCCTAGAAAAGCATATGCCACAGATACTGTATAATGGCCGTCCTTCTTTTTGTGTCCGATTTATTTTGTTTATAATCCAAATACAAGTTAGAGTCTGTTGGCCAGACTATCCTGAAATCAATGAGCAGTCTTGAAATAATTTCAGGCAGACATTTGTTACTTTCTATTATGACATCATCTTGATACAAACGAAAATATTTCGGCAAACTGAATTCCCCGTTGTTGTCGCTCAGAAGATCAGCGCTTGTGATTTTTTCTGTTTCTTCATTCTGTTTATGTTTTGCCTGCAGGTAACGAACTTTTTGTGTCTTGGCTCTTGGGCTCATCGTTTTGCTGTTTAATTTCGTACTTTAAAATCAAGTCATCAAATTTCCCGCCCATTCCGGGTATTTCAGTCCCCAATTTGGAATTTTTTAGTCAGCATGATGATCCCTCGAAATAAGAAGAGAAACCAACAATTTCAAATTGAAACGTAATACCAGAGTCATCCCGGTAATACCAATGTGGGAATGTTTTAACCCAGCAGACCCCGGTGGTTTTTCGTCGCTAGAGTTTTTCTTCGTTGCGGAGCAAGAATCAGCAATAGCGCCCATGACTCGTGTCGTCTGGTTTTTTTTCCTTTTAGCCGGCATTCTCAAAATCAGATATCTGCTGTGGTGCAGCTTCTGCTTGACAGAAATAAACAAAAAAATTAAGTAAGATATCGTAATTATAAGAGGATGAAATATGGTCAATATTTTTCCTCAATTTTGTCTTACAAAAAACCAGTTTAATCGGTCGTCAACTCTCGATGCGTGAAATTCTGATGTTTGGACTTGCAAGTTTATGTTGAAAATGGACAGATTTCTCTAGTGTCATATTTCACGCTACGGGTGGCGCCTGCAACTCGAATAAAATTGTTGAGTGGGCATTCGGTAAACTTTAACACTACAGCTTTTTCACGTCCTCCCTTTTTTACAATGTCCTTTTAAAAAAACCAATTATCAGTTGCTAGAAAAGAAACAACAACTGAAAATTGGCCCTTTATCTGTCTTGTTTCTCATTAATGTTGTAATGTGTGACTATCTTTAACGAATTTTTAAAAATCCTATTAATTGCGATTATTGTAGCCTATGGGGATCATTGGAGAATCTTGGTTGGCAGGATATTGGCTTTATGATAATGATTTTGTTATCCTTACTGTAGTGCTGTAACGATCCTTAAACACGACACTCTTAATCCGCACTTCATCACGAGAACGTCGAAAACGTTTTCGTGATCAGGTCAGTTACTTAAGGATTTCTTTTTAAATAATCTAATCAGTTTAGACCGAACTTCGTATACAAGTAATTCTTTTTGAAAAAATGACGCAGTGAAAATTAAGGGATTATATTTTGATTCACTTACTGTATGAGAATAATATTATCAAATTGATGTAGTTCTTAATTTTAGATTTACTTTGTAGTACACACACAAACACCCATAGGTTTGACGATATGAAGATGCAGCTAACCGGAGTGCTGATCTATACTCGACTGATGGTATAGGTTATTACAGGGTTATAAGGTTGGTTCCACAATTCCACATAGGGATTTCACAAGTGGCTATAGTCAACTTCTGTTCAAGACATTGTCGTTTTGTATAAACACACGCAATGGAAACTCGTCCTCTTGTTTAATCATCGCCGCTACTATGGTTTTTCTTTCGTATACTCGTTTTATTTCAGTTCTTCGTCCACTTCTGAAATTTGCATATCTTGATCAGATATTGGTGAAAAAGGGTCTCTCTCCCTTGGCATCAGTGTTTATTACCTTTTCAGACTTAAACAAAATATTTCTTTTATAACATGAGAGCCGGAAGCAAAGTTAATGCCTTTTAAAAAAGAAGTTGGAGGAAAACAGTTAATCCATCGGATGGTTTATTTTTACAATTATCAAAGTCCAACGCCCCAGCTTCCAGAATATAACACGGGTGGGTCATGACGCCTATCAATAACACCACATAGTTCACCAACATGTTACATTAAAATCAAACGTCATAATTTTTATTTGCGCATATAGAGCTCAGCTGATGAATGGATATATTGATGAGTATATATAACGCTACGGGGATCAATGTGTGAAATTCAGGATCTCTTTTTTTCTGATAAATATATGGATTAGTTCTTCTAGAAAGTATATGCCACAGATACTGTATAAAAATTCTAATTCTAAAAATATTTTTGAAAATCTACATTTCTTTTCCCTACGAACTATGATCACTCAATTAATGCCAGATCTAAATTTACGAATAAAATACATATGCAATTTTATAGAATCGCATCAAATATTATTATTATTTTGTTCGCGTATTACATTTTCGGACCTTGTAAAATCTCTTTGTCTCCTTCCTCTATGTATACTAGGTTACTTGTAATACTTGTAGGATACTTATGGAAGAAGAGATCCAGTTTTCCGTTTGGTCTACCGAGCAACCGAAAAGGCCCGCATAGGGAAAATTTAAATCCATCTCGGCTGCTCTGTTGTCACGATGCGAGCTAAAGATCGGACGCAAAAGCTCACCTGGGTTGATCTAATCCGTCGTCAGATGTAAGTTTGGTTTTTGTTGCTATAGTATATAATATAAGAAGTTATAATACGTTTTAAACAACAAGGAAAAACAAAGGAAAACTTAAAAAAATTCAATCTGACACAAAAGGCCATATTGTCTTGTGTAGTCAGTCAATTGACTCGCCCTTTGGCTGTACACGAACGAAAGAATGGCGTGATTGATGACTGATGTACCGTGTAGTACTTAACATTCACATACACAGCCACACACTCAGTGTTTTTCAATAATGTATAGGGATGAATTACAAAATCGGGAGCACTGTTGGAACACAGGCCAGTTTGTGCGATAAGAAAGAGACGGAAGGACAACAGCTGAGGCGAGGCAGTAACAACAATAGTGGCAGCCGAAGCCTACGTGGAAGTGGCATCGCTATTTTGCGTCGTGTTCATCGCTGACTGTCGTCGTGCGCCATACCTATCCCGGCGTCAATGCCGATAGCGACGCCGACGTCACTGTCGCCAACTTTGCAAACCAACGCTAGCGAGACGGCTTTCTAATACCAGAGTTATTCCAACTCAACTGAACCCATTACCGAGCAACAGTGCGGAATCTCCAGCAAGCGAAGACGGACAGCAACAGCAGCAATCGGATCAAGAAGCTGATGATGAGCTTGTCTTCAACGAGATTAACCTTGGCAATCCAGCAGGCGAATCCGAGGTATGTAGTACATAGTAAGTGTAGGCGATATAGCCGACGCACGTGGAACGCGGGAGTGCGCATCTAGATGCTGCCCCCCCCCCCCCCCTCCTTCAGTTTTCCACGAGCCGTTTTGTTGTATCGCAGGTAACGTGCCGCATTTTGAACGCTGAGAATTCCGCTCAACTTTTCCACTGCTGTTGTGTGGATTTATTTTGTTAGAAGAAAGAATAGGGAGAGGTAGGAACGTATAGAGCGAGGACGATCGAGGCCTGCCTGGCGATAGATTTTGTTTGTGGCCAAAGCTCAAAGCCATCCGGTACATTAGGGAACGCGCACTGGTTTTTTACGAAGCCAATCGCGTCAAGTCAAGCTGACTGACGTGTCGAGGTGAACAATAATAAAGCCAAGTCATTGGCATTTTTCTCGTTCAGCTTCGGCGAAAAGAATAGGGCTAGTATCAGCACGTGTGAGTGAGCGTGTTTGTTTCCCTTTGTTGTGAATATTTCTTTTTCCTTTTTTTGTTTTGCTTTCTTGTTTTCGTCGACTATAATAATATTGTTGACACTTTCGCTTCTTCCTTTTTAAACACAAATTGGCTTTAGTACTGTGAGAGTTTGGCCATGACTTCAGTAATATGTATACTAATTGAAGAAAGTTAGGCCAAGGACTCGATGACAGCGAGTAACTTTTCGCCTTTCATAGCGGCAAACTTTTATTGATGAAAAAAGCAAAAGACTAGAAGAAAATCGCCTATCGCGTCAAGTTTCCTCGGGTCGTTCAACTGTTTCATCGCCTCTCTTTTTCTTCTTTTTTTCTCTTTTTTTTTCTTGATCAAAAAAATTTAGTAAACTAAGCTATTGGAGAAAAAGGGCGAAAACAACGTGTTACGTTGGCCAAATGAATGGCATCGCGAGAGAAAACAAAGCAAATAAAAATAATGGGTCACAGGGAATGAAAAAAGAAAAGGTTCCGAGTGCCCTGATAGGTTGTTTGAAGGGTTATGCGTGAGTGACGTATGATACGTGCGTGCGGGAAAGGACAGCACTGAAAGTGCCGTATAGTCTGATGTTTATATATCAAATACGTCGATGAATGGTATAGACCTTTGCTGTCATTTCTTTTTTTGATCTATTGATTCATCATCTTCCGCTGAGAAAACTGGCATGGCGCCCTTGAAATACGAAGC